>CAUJLB010000123.1:0-102500 GCA_963243735.1 Neocrepidodera transversa | reverse complement strand
ATAAAATCAAATATTTTTCATTTATACAGTGTGTTAATTTATTTTTTTATTTATTTTTTTTAATAATTTCAAGCATAAATAATAATTATTTATATTAAATATCTTATAATATTACAATACAGGGTGATTAAATTATAAAATCAAATATTTTTCATTTATACAGTGTATTTATTTATTTATTTATTTATTTATTTATTTATTTATTTATTTATTTTTTTATTTTTTTAATAATTTCAAGCATAAATAATAATTATTTATATTAAATATCTTATAATATTACAATACAGGGTGATTAAATTATAAAATCAAATATTTTTCATTTATACAGTGTATTAATTTATTTATTTATTTATTTATTTATTTATTTATTTATTTATTTATTTATTTTTTTATTTTTTTAATAATTTCAAGCATAAATAATAATTATTTATATTAAATATCTTATAAAATTACAATACAGGGTGATTAAATTATAAAATCAAATATTTTCCATTTATACAGTGTGATTATTTATTTATTTTAATAATTTCAAGCATAAATAATAATTGTTTTTATTTAATTTCTTATAATATTACAATACAGGGTGATTAAATTATAAAATCAAATATTTTTCATTTATACAGTGTGTTTATTTATTTATTTATTTATTTTTTTTTTTTAATAATTTCAAGCATAAATAATAATTATTTATATAAAAAAACTTATAATATTACAATACAGGGTGATTAAATTATAAAATCAAATATTTTTCATTTATACAGTGTGTTTATTTATTTTTTTATTTATTTTTTTTAATAATTTCAAGCATAAATAATATCAGTCACGATTTGATTCTCGTAGCGTAAAGAAGTGTTCGCTCTGTCTGCTCGAAATATCATTTCGCGATAAAAAGACGATAAGTATAAAACCACTTTTTTGGTGCTAGGTGATAAACAATATAATGTGCTTAGTAATAAACTACGTTTACACAGTGATTTTAAAACGTTAAAATGTTTCCAATAACAGGAAACAGTAATGAACAATTCAATAATGGATTCAACCCTACAGTGCAACAAAATTTTCTGCAAAATACAGCAATAAACGCTCAAGCCTACCAAGAATACTTAAGAATGAATCCTCAATTTCCGATAATCAATCAAAATCAACAAATGCCAACAATGTACCCAGGCCCCCAACCTGGTACACCATTTTTAGGATTTACACCCCAAGAACAAACATCTTCATTCACAACAAACCCCAATAACTTGCACTTGCTAAAACCATCTCAACATACAAACACACGCAGAAATAATAATACAGTAAATATAAATAATGAAGATGCAGACGATTTTAGCGACCCAGAATCAATAGATAATGATGGAACAGTGAATCATAACAAACACTCATGGCAAGTAGTAGTTCACAAACGAAAAAGACCCAATCGACAAACATCGACAGAAATGGAAACTCAAGGCACCTCAACTGGTATATCAAATAGATACGAAGCCCTCAGGGGAAATGACAATATACCCAATGACAATACGTCCGATGCTCAGAATAATAAAGAAAAACGGGACCCTAAACCTCCTCCAATATATATATATGGGGTCACTAATTATAAAGACATGATAACTAATTTATCAAAAGTAACAGAAGAAAATACTTATACCACCAAATCATTAGCCAACAATACAGTGAAAGTCAATGCTAATGATGTGGAAACGTACAGAAAACTCATCCGGCATGTCTGTGAAGAGGAAATTGTGCACCACACGTACCAAGTTCAGCAAGATAGAGCCTACCGTGTAGTAATACGGGACCTACATCCTACTGTTCCAGAATCAATTATCAAAGAAGAACTCCAAAAAAAGGGACATAAGGTCCGCAACATTATGAACATCAGACATAGGGTGAGTAAAGAACCATTACCACTATTTTTTGTCGATATTGAACCAGACACTAATAACAAAGAAATATATAAATTAGATTACCTGTTACACTGCAAAATCAAAGTAGAAGCACCGAGGAACAAAAGAATCATAGCACAGTGTACTAGATGCCAAGACTACGGACACACAAAGTCTTATTGTAAAAAACCATTTAAATGTGTTAAATGTGGGGGACTACATGACACCAGTACTTGTACAAAAGCTAGAAGTACACCAGCAACATGTGCATTGTGTCAGGGGAACCACCCAGCAAACTATAAAGGGTGTAAAGTATATCTAGACCTAATTGATAGAAACCATTCAGTACGATCAAACAGAGCTGCTCCTATTCCACAAAACATTCATACCAATCAAATTCAAACACAACCGGCAAATCCTAACGTCAGTTATGCTCAAGTAACCTCAAATCAACAAAATAATCCTACAAATAATAACGAACTAAATTTAGCCAGCAAACTAACTGAGTTCCTCAATGAGTTCAAGAATATGTTTAACCAACTACTCAATCAAAATAGTATGATCTTAACCATGCTAACAACCGTCATAAACAATTTAACTAAATAATGGCTAATACACTAATAATCGCTGAATGGAACGCAAACGGTCTAAGCAACCACATTCAAGAGATCACGATATTCCTTAAAATCAACAAAATCGATGTACTTCTAATCGCCGAAAGTCACTCAACAGAAGCAAGTAACATAAAAATACCACACTATAACATATATTACACAAACCATCCAGATGGCACCGCACATGCTGGAACTGCAATAATAATAAGGTCGGCACTAAAACACTATCCACTACAACATTTTAAAACAAACAAAATCCAAAGTACCATCATAAAAGTCGAAGCTCTCCTCTGGCCATTGACGATAGCTGCCATTTATAGTCCACCACGACATACTATAACTTATGAGGAATATCAGGAATATTTCCTTCAACTAGGCTCACACTTCATAGTCGTTGGCGACTGGAATGCCAAGAATACAGCCTGGGGTTCTAGATTAATCACCCCCAAAGGAAGAACATTACTGAAGGTAATCGAACAAAACAACTTCAGCTTCTTATCAACTGGATATCCTACTTATTGGCCAAGTGATTTGAATAAAATACCCGACCTATTAGACTTTGCTGTGACTAAAGGAATATCTGACATTCATAGCACAATTGAATCAAACTTAGACCTAAACTCAGACCATAGCCCCATAATAGTTACACTAAGTACTGATATTATTTGGAAAAAACCTCCGCCGAGGCTTTGTTCCAAGAAAACAGACTGGACCCACTTCAGTAGATATATAAATGACAATATTACATTAAACATTCGCCTAAAGGAGAAAGAAGATATTGAGAAATCTGTACAATATCTAACGACATTAATACAAAATGCATCATGGCAATCCACACCAGAAGCGCAAGGTGTGATTCAAGAAAACCGCAATATCCCACTTCACATCAGAGAGTTAGTTATAGACAGACGCAGAGCCCGAAGAAGATGGCAAGCGACCAGAAATCCTATAGATAAAAATTACCTTAACAGGCTAACTCATAATCTCCGTGCAGCCATTCAAGAAGCTAAGAATGAATCTTTTGAATACTATATCACCAACCTATCAATAGATGATAACACACTGTGGAAAGCAACTAAGAAATTTAAGAGACCCATACTGTCAATCCCTCCTCTAAGACAAAATAATGGTAGATGGGCACGAAGTAATAGTGAAAAAGCGAACAGATTTGCTGAACATTTAGCCAGCGTATTTTCTACTCCAGAAATCCAAGATGAACACCAAAATGAAGTAGAAACATTTCTAAATGCACCTTGCCAATTATCTCTACCAACTAGAGCCATTGCCCCAGCTGAGGTCAAGAAGGAAATAGATCAAATAAACCCTCACAAGGCACCTGGATACGACCTTATAACTGGTGAAATACTAAAACGTTTACCTAAAAAAGCAATTGTACTACTAACAACCATATACAATTGCATATTAAGACAAGGCTACTATCCAATACTATGGAAATACGCACAAATCTGCATGATACCAAAACCAGGCAAACCACCCACAAATGTAGGCTCTTATAGACCAATAAGCCTACTTCCTATCATGTCAAAAATCCTAGAAAGGCTCATTCTCAACAGAATCGAAGAAACAACCAACTTCGATGATTTAATCCCCAAGCACCAGTTTGGCTTCAGGCATAGACATTCGACTACTCAACAATGTCACAGAATTGTCAATAAAATAAGAGATAGCCTAGAAAAAAAGGAAATGTGCACATCAACTTTTTTGGATATAAAGCAGGCGTTTGATAAAGTATGGCACAAAGGTCTTCTCTATAAATTAAAAGAAAAATTACCAAGTCAGCTATATTCGGTACTCAAATCATATCTGTGTGATCGAAAATTCCAAGTAAAATACGAAGACAACCTGTCAGAGTATCACACTATTGAAGCTGGCGTTCCTCAGGGAAGTGTCCTTGGACCATTGTTATATCTCATTTATACCGCTGATGTACCAACTAGAGAAGATACACTCATGGCAACTTTCGCAGACGACACAGCAATACTTGCTGCAGATTCAAATCCCACAAGAGCTTCAGAAAAAATACAAAGCCACTTAAATGAAATCCAAACATGGCTCAAGAAATGGAGAATCAGTGTAAATACAGACAAATCGTGTCAAGTTACATTTACAACTAGAAGAACTGAATGTCCTCAGCTTACCCTAAATGATGCCCATATCCCTATAAAAAACAAAGTCAAATACCTCGGTCTCCATCTTGATAAAAAACTAACTTGGAAAGAACATATCAGAGCTAAAAGACAACAACTAGACCTGAAGATAAGAAATATGTCATGGTTAATAAATCGCAAATCAAAACTCTCTCTAAAAAATAAACTAAGCATATATAAATGTATCCTACGACCAATTTGGACATATGGCATCGAATTGTGGGGCTGTAGTAAGCCATCCAACACTAAAATCCTCCAGACCTTCCAGTCTAAGACGCTTAGGATGATCACAGCTGCACCATGGTACGTCTCCAACAGGACTATCCACAACGACCTCAATGTTCCCTTCATCGACGAAGTTATAAGTACCTACTCAAATAAATATAAAAAACGAAGCACAAATCACAACAATCCACTAATAAATGAACTCTTCAACCCACCACTTGAAAACAGAAGACTCAAGAGAAAATGGCCAGAAGATCTAAGTAGATGAATCCAGAAAGCTGTCAATGGACAGTGCCTGACTCGTGCCAACCAACCTCAAAACATTTACTTATTACTAATTAAAGTAGATTGTAAATAAGCAGTAAATAAAAAAAAAAAAAAAAAAAAAAAAAAAAAAAAAAAAAAAAAAAAAGCATAAATAATAATTATTTATATAAAAAAATCCTATAATATTACAATACAGGGTGATTAAATTATAAAATCAAATATTTTTCATTTATACAGTGTATTAATTTATTTATTTATTTATTTATTTATTTATTTATTTATTTTTTTATTTTTTTAATAATTTCAAGCATAAATAATAATTATTTATATTAAATATCTTATAATATTACAATACAGGGTGATTAAATTATAAAATCAAATATTTTTCATTTATACAGTGTATTAATTTATTTATTTATTTATTTATTTATTTATTTATTTTTTTTAATAATTTCAAGCATAAATAATTATTATTTATATTAAATATCTTATAATATTACAATACAGGGTGATTAAATTATAAAATCAAATATTTTTCATTTATACAGTGTATTAATTTATTTATTTATTTATTTATTTATTTATTTATTTATTTATTTATTTATTTATTTATTTATTTATTTTTTTATTTTTTTAATAATTTCAAGCATAAATAATAATTATTTTTATTTAATTTCTTATAATATTACAATACAGGGTGATTAAATTATAAAATCAAATATTTTCCATTTATACAGTGTGATTATTTATTTATTTTAATAATTTCAAGCATAAATAATAATTATTTTTATTTAATTTCTTATAATATTACAATACAGGGTGATTAAATTATAAAATCAAATATTTTTCATTTATACAGTGTGTTTATTTATTTTTTTATTTATTTTTTTTAATAATTTCAAGCATAAATAATTATTATTTTTATAAAAAAATCTTATAATATTACAATACAGGGTGATTAAATTATAAAATCAAATATTTTTCATTTATACAGTGTGTTTATTTATTTTTTTATTTATTTTTTTTAATAATTTCAAGCATAAATAATAATTATTTATATAAAAAAAACTTATAATATTACAATACAGGGTGATTAAATTATAAAATCAAATATTTTTCATTTATACAGTGTGTTTATTTATTTTTTTATTTATTTTTTTTAATAATTTCAAGCATAAATAATAATTATTTATATAAAAAAATCTTATAATATTACAATACAGGGTGATTAAATTATAAAATCAAATATTTTCCATTTATACAGTGTGATTATTTATTTATTTTAATAACTTCAAGCATAAATAATAATTATTTATATTAAATATCTTATAATATTACAATACAGGGTGATTAAATTATAAAATCAAATATTTTTCATTTATACAGTGTATTAATTTATTTATTTATTTATTTATTTATTTATTTATTTATTTATTTATTTATTTATTTTTTTATTTTTTTAATAATTTCAAGCATAAATAATAATTATTTATATTAAATATCTTATAATATTACAATACAGGGTGATTAAATTATAAAATCAAATATTTTTCATTTATACAGTGTATTAATTTATTTATTTATTTATTTATTTATTTATTTATTTATTTTTTTATTTTTTTAATAATTTCAAGCATAAATAATAATTATTTATATTAAATATCTTATAAAATTACAATACAGGGTGATTAAATTATAAAATAAAATATTTTCCATTTATACAGTGTGATTATTTATTTATTTTAATAATTTCAAGCATAAATAATAATTGTTTTTATTTAATTTCTTATAATATTACAATACAGGGTGATTAAATTATAAAATCAAATATTTTTCATTTATACAGTGTGTTTATTTATTTATTTATTTATTTTTTTTTTTTAATAATTTCAAGCATAAATAATAATTATTTATATAAAAAAACTTATAATATTACAATACAGGGTGATTAAATTATAAAATCAAATATTTTTCATTTATACAGTGTATTAATTTATTTATTTATTTATTTATTTATTTATTTATTTTTTTATTTTTTTAATAATTTCAAGCATAAATAATAATTATTTATATTAAATATCTTATAATATTACAATACAGGGTGATTAAATTATAAAATCAAATATTTTTCATTTATACAGTGTATTAATTTATTTATTTATTTATTTATTTATTTATTTATTTTTTTTAATAATTTCAAGCATAAATAATTATTATTTATATTAAATATCTTATAATATTACAATACAGGGTGATTAAATTATAAAATCAAATATTTTTCTGATTATTGATAACTAAGATACAGGGTGATTTATCAACTTTCCAACAACGTTATCATATACAGGGTAGTTCATTATTGTTAAATGAGTATTTAAGAATAAATGGATGGCTATGATTATCTATTACCAATATACAGAATGATTTATCCATTTTCTAATAATATTATTATACAGGGTAGTTCATTATTGACAACTGAGGATATAAAAATAAATAGATGATTATGATTATTTATGATTAAGATACAGGGTTATTTATAAATTTTTATTATTTCTTTTTTTTATGAACCACAATATATAATTGTATAAAAAATTTGTTTTAATATAGTTTTATTTGTTTTAGGTGGACTTTATGGAAAAATCAAGTGTATTAGAGCAAGACTTCAGTAGATTTTAAGGTAAGAATTCAAATTTTTTTATCACCATTATCTTGATTGTAATTGCATTTTTTTCAAATCTTTTGTTGGTTTTTAATATTTTTTAGCAAATTTAATTTTTTGTTTTTTGATATTATACGACAAATTTCACAATTTTTGTAAAATTTTTTTGAAAAAATCACCATTTTAGAGTTTTTTTGCAAATTTTATAATATTTTTTTTTAAATTTTAAATATTAGTATGTATCATAACAATTTTATGAATAATTTTAAAATCAATAAATTTAATATTTCATTTAATAAAAACATATTTAATAATTTAATTTCGTTCATTATTATTCATACAGGGTTGCGCAAATTTAATTGAATACTATTAACTATTTAACTTTCACACTGTATGTATAATTTTGTTTCAGGTGGTGGGAGTTAAAATAAAAACAGGTAAATAGTAATGATACAGAGTGTTACCAAATTATTAATTAATTGCTTAGATAAATTTACTTTATTTAGGTTATGATGGCGAAAAGAAGAATTTTTATCTTGCGCAAACACGACGCCAGATAATTCATATTTACTACTCGCACACATATCGGTAAATGGTCTGTGAACTCAGTGCAGTACATCAAATTATCAAGAGTGTTAGTGCTACGATAAATAAGAATCGTTATACACGCGACCGACCGACTAGCGACGGTTCTTAAACTTATACCGGGCGTTCGTTCATAGCTGCCACGGTTACGTTCGCGGGCGGCTGCGGGAAAGGATGAAAGATAATTAATGGTATTGATTAATTATTATCATACTAAATTCTGATTGGAATAAAATTTATAAACATTAAAATTAATTAATTAAAAATAATCTTTAATTATGATAAAAATTGTTAAAAATAAAATAATAATTTAAATAATATATATTTTTCGTAATAAAAAAAGCAAAAATAAAACTCAAAAATCATGTACCACAATATATTTATAAATATTAAATGGGGGCTATGGCGACTAGTTTCGGTTACTCATCATCTTCAGGACATATACTTAATAATTATACTTGAAGAATATAGTAATTAAAATATAAAAAGCAGAACGCTTAAAAGTGAGCATATATAGAGAAGGAGGGAGGAAATACAAGAAGGGGTGAATGGTATATGAAAAATTATATAAAAGTTAAAAATTAATTAAGTTCATTTTTAACTTTTACTAGCATTTTTAAGTGTTCTGTTTATTATATTTTAATTAATATGGTATTTTATATATTATTAAGTAAATGGTCTGAAGATGAATAGTAACCGAAACTATTCTGCGTTTTACATTTCAACTCATTAGACCATATTTAATATATGGATTTTAATCAATTCTATTATGTTCTATTATCCTCGTTGCCGGGTTGGCTGCCAAAATCGCCGGTTTCGGTGGTCACGGTGTCCGTTCGTCGCGGTTGTGTGTGCTCGAGATTAATTCAATTTAAAATTATACATCAGATTTGCCGTTGTGTATGCGCATGCGCATGCCCTGATATTTATATTTATTATTTTTCCAATAGCAATTATTTCCTAAGAGAAGCATGAGCATTCTTCAATAATTGGGAGGGGCGGCTCACGCGGTTTTGAATATAAATTTTTAAATGATAATCAAGTAAAATAGAAGAATAGTTTAAAAAAATATAACTTTTGACAACTTTTAAAGTAAATATTAATATTTAATTTTAATTAATTTTTAATTTGTTCTAATTTAAATAACGTTTTACACCCTCCCATATTACTATCAAGATTAACATCTACAAGATCATCATAAATATCTGGATTGCAGCAGTATTTCAATATTTTTATATTTTTATAAAAAATAATTAATAATTTGGTATTCACTGGTATATGTTAAGCATCCTGTGACACATAGAACGATTATTAATAGGCCTTACTGTATATATACAGTACCTAGCCTGCTTTATAATTGTACTTAAGTGATTTAAGACTTGTAGCGACTTTAGTACGTCACAAGTTAGTATGAGATGCGTATGTTACTAAGAGTGATCGTAGTAGGTATATGTGTTTCTATTAGATGATGGATATTGAGTTGTAGTGGAGTTTGTTTAGAATGAATATTGGACGTACGTCGGATTTTAAACATCTGGCGTGTGTCTAATGTTAAATTTAAATGTCCTCCAGGTATATTGACGGCATCTGACCAGGTAAAGACGATTATAAATTATCCTTATGATTTAAAATTCATGGGAATAGGGGACGGGGATTAAATATTATGTATAGATAATTTAAAATCGGACAAACGATGGTCAAAGTATTTGCTCACTGTGGCGACCTCTAAAGCAGTGCGTCACAGGCTCGTATAGATGCAGTATGTTACTAGATTGTCTGTGTTAGGAAACATCAAGTTAGAGGATCCATAAATAGAAATGTTAATGATCATCGTCATGTTACTGGATCATAGAGAGGATTAGAACAAGACTTCAGTACATTTTAAGGTACGGTATATTTAAAAATGAAACAAGTTTCAAAATTTTAAATTTTTTTGACAAATAATTTTTTTTTAACTTTAATAATGCAGCCGAAGCTCACAAAAAAAAATTAAATAAAAAAAATACATTTTAATCGAAAAAAAATTTTACATTTTTAATATTTAATGAAATACTATTAACTTCAAAATTATTTTCATTAAATTTTAAATATTTATATTTAATATACAGGTTCCCCCATAATATATATTTTTAATAACAAAATAAAAAAATTAATAACAATTTTTTTCTTTTTTTTCAGGTAAGTGAAATATAAATAATACAACAGATCAGCAGTAAGTTTTAGAAACAAAATTTTTTGGTATGTATTTTGTGAATACTATTTACATTCTCAAGCTATATTTGTCGATTGTTTAATATTTCGGAGAGTTTGATTGATTTAATTGCTTCGTAACTCGCTACGCTCGGCTCGAAGTGGATGGTCGAGAAAATAATAATTTCAACTTTCCCTCACCATCCACTCCGAGCCGAGCGCAGCGAGGTTCGGAGCAATCAAATTAAAGTACTTCATAAAAAAATAATAAAAAGCTAGAACGCGTCCTGAGCTTGTACCCATAAGAGAGCAATTTTAGAATCAGTCCATAGATTAACTGAAGAAATATTTAATGTATTCTCAAAGATTTGTAAAATTTTTCATGTAAGATTTGCTAGCAACAGCATAGCAGACAATTGGGTTTGGGTATCGTAAAATTTTTCCTAAGTGGTGCAACTCTAGATTTGGAATATATTAAACTGCATTGAACAAGATTATTTGAATTAATGGTACGAAAGTACAAACTACCTCCGTATGCCACTGCACTGGCATCAGAAAAACCGTGGATTTCGATTGAAATAATTTTGTTATTAATAAACATGTACCTAGGAATTTTTAAATGCTTGATTTGAGATATGTTTTCAATAAATGTGATCCAATCATTTAGTAAAGATACGTCAGATATTTTTTCATCCCAGTTTAGTTTATTCAGCTAAAATTTTTGCATTAATAATTTTCCTTTTACCAATATAGGATTTATTATACCAAGTGGATCATAACACTGAGAAATTGCTGAAAGAATTCTTCTTTTAGTTACAGGTGTATATTGCAATTCTGAAGGAACTGAAATTTGAAGATTGTCTGTATTCGGATAGTATTTTAAGCCGAGAACTTTACAGGGTGATCCATCAAAATTTAAATCAAGCTCTGATAGTTGAGTTGTGAGCATTTTTTGACAAAATTCCCTAGAATTCGAACAAATTTTATATAATTTAAATCCATGTTGATTTAATATAGTATGTAATTCAGAATAGAGTTTTTCTAATTCTGGTAATGAGTTGGCTCCTAAAAGTATATCATCTACGTAAGTTTGAGAAAGTAATGATTCTGAAGCTAATTGAAAGTGAGAATTTTTCAAAGCAATGTCTTTTAGAACTCTAGTGGCTAGAAAAGGTACACAGGTTTGTCCAAACGATACACAAGTAAGTTCTATGCAAGATAAGTCATCTTTAGGTGATTCTCTCCACAAGATATTTTGTAGGGTTAGGAAGAACCTGTCTATACATTTTTTCAATGTCAGCAGTAACAACATATTTAAATATTCTGAAACGACATAATATGTCAAACAAGTCAGATTGAACTCTAGGCCCTTTTAGTGAAATATCATTGAGAGAGAGATTTGAAGTTGTTTTGCATGAAAAATCAAAAACTACTCGTAATTTCGTAGTAGAGCTTTGTTTACGCAAGACACACAAATATGGCTCAAAATACTTGTTTTCGGACTTATAATTGGTGAGAGACAATGACACGGTTCTGCCATGACTTAGATTGATATATTCATCAATGAATGCTTTATAGTTAGAGAACAGAGAGAGATTTTTTTCAAATTTCTTTTCCAGAGATAGGAATCTGTTTTTTTGCGATTTGGAATGAGTCACCTAATTTTTGATGAGCCAAATTTTCTTTGAAAGGTAAATCTACTTGGTATCTCCTATTATCAAGAATTTGAGTGGTGTTTACAAAAATGCTTTCAGCTAAATCATCTTCCGGAGAACAAAAGGAACTGTTTTGAATCTCTTCTTGAGACCAAAACCTTTCTAGTATTAAATTTAAATTTTCGTCATTTTGTACAACATTAGAACTTATTAAGAAACTATGACAAGTTTCTGCAGGGTCCTGACATTTGTTTAAATTTTGTCTACGATGGCACAAGAAATTTGAAATTTTTTAGTACTGTCTAAGTGAAAATAGAAATTAAAATTTACCATTCTAGTTACTAAATTTTTAGCATTTAAAATTCCTGATATGTATAAGTTATGAGAGTATGTATGATAACCTAATTTCTGCACCACATACTCAGTTATAAAAGAAGATTGACTTCCACTATCCAGTAACATTTTTACAAGAAAAGGAGCACCTTTTTTTTGCGCGGTAGCTAAAAGTACGTGAGAAGATCTTGCTGCAACAGCAGACAATCAAGTGGTTGCTTGGGCATTCAAATTGGAAGAAGTGGCTGTCGAATTTATATTTTCTGTACTTTAAAGTTGGTTTTGTGCTCTTATCATTTGTGTCATCATGTGGGTTATCCAATTAAATTGTTGCTGTTGTTGCATAATCTGCAGCACATTCGCTTGAGGTTGTTATATTTATCCTTTCGCTATGTTGCTATAGCTTATTGTTCTTGTTGAGGAAATATCCCTTGGTATCGCTCTTGGTGGTCCTCGGGTAGTCACCTGTGTTTGTAGGACTCTTTGTCATCTTGGCACTGCTTTGTAGCCTCTATAGCAATATGTTCTCCATTGCAGTTGTGTTAATAAGAGTATTTGATACATCTCACTATCCTATGGCACGTGGATTATCCGTGGTGACACTTGTAACACTAGGTCACACCTTCTGGTATTTTCAAGTCCTCCACTCTGATCCTTATGTGAAAGATTGTTTGTATTTTGGTGACTCGTCATCTTCTATAACCAGTCCATTTTTTTTGCTTCATATCTGCTTCTTAATTAACTGATAGCTTTTGGGGTTGAGTCCTACTTTATTTATGTCTTCAATTATGAAGGTTTCTAAGTAAACCTTTAATGACTACCTTTTTGGTCTTCTCTTCCTCAAGCTTGTATGTGTGCCATTTGCCCCCTGGGTGCTGCTCCAGGTATTTGACCAGCCTCATGTAGTCATCTTCGGTTTTGGGCTATAGTTTCAGTCCTTTTATGTCTTTTCTATAGACAGTTGGAGCTACTTTTATCCCCATTTTGTCGACACATTTGCTGATTTTCGACCACAAGTGCGGATTTTCTAATGTGATTGTGGGAGGGCGTCTTTCCTGGGGAGCAAATGTGTCCATTTATATTTCATCTGGTATTTTTTCGTTCTCTTCCATTTTTTCTTGGGTTATATTTCCTTTGTTTATTTTGATTGCTTCTTCGTTTGTCCTCTTCGCTTCTTCAGATCTTTTCTTGTGATTTCTTATTGTTTAGGTTTTCTTTTAAGTCGTTCTTCTTTTGCTTTTGTCATTTTGGTTACGTGTAGTTCACATTTACTTTCATGCTCGTCTTGGCTACTTGTGATAGAAATCTACTTGTTTGTGGTGGTGGAAGTAAAAGTTTTGCGGTTTTTGATATATTTTGCGTGATTTCATCAGTTTTAAATCGTATGTCTTCTTTGTCGTTGTTTATCTCCATTTTCTGGCCATTTTCAGCTGTGTTGTCGGTCGAATTTTCGTTCTGTTTTTTGTTCGATTTTCAATTTATTAATTATGTTGATGTCTCTAATTGTTGAGTTAGATCCACTATTTGTCTAGTTAGGTTCTCTATCGTTAATTTGCATATATACTTTTCGGCTTATCTTTCTTCTTCTCTGGTTACTTCTTCCTCTATTCTTTGGTTTTACCTAGCATTTTCTTCTACATCTTTTTGTTGCATCTGAGCTACTAGACTATGTGATTGTTTAGGGAAGCGATTTGTTGTAAACACCAATCTTCTCTTGATATTCGATGGAGAGGTAGCTCTAAGTCCATTTATTGTTTTCTATTATTTCGTTGGTTATTATTTCTCTTGTTTTTTGTTTCTTTTTGGGGTTTTTATCCCATTTTATTTATCGTCCACTTGGCCTATAATATATTACACTATTGCACTCACTCATAGTGTTTCTCGGTTAAGGAAGACAACTTGACCTAGCTTTAATGAAACAGATAGCTGAAATAAATTTTTTTACAATTAGTCCAAATTATTTTTTATTGTTAGGAAAAGGCGACCACTTACTTAGACAAATTGACTATATGATATTTTTATCGATTTCTTTTATGGAAATTTTTTACTAGAATTCACAACTTAAACTTATCTCTAGTTTTTATTTGTCACCACACCTATTATTTTCTGGCACTTTTCTTAAGCACCATTTTGCTTGATTTATTACCACTTCTATTATTTTTTGGTATACCTGATTTCTACTTGGACCGCCATTTTTCGCACAAGTCTCTAGGAACATTGGTATTCCTGTACTTATTTTTAGAATGACCTAAAATTTTTGGCTCTGAGATCCAACGCGCCGGACTCGAAGCTGGTGTGGAACCACATGGAATCCTTAATTTGCATTGCTACTGATATCAAAGTAACCCTACTCAGGGTACCTGGATACGAAGAGGTGAAGGACAACCATTCATTGGCATAGCCAAAAGTAGTGCCAAAGACACTATCTGGAAATGGGCCTAGAGGAAGATTCTCCAGCACCGAAAAGATATTAGTGGGTTAGATCACTCTAAGGCGCGTTTATAGTTAAATAATCAGGTAGTACTCTATCTCAGATCCTAGAATAGAGAATAGGTACTCTATGTATTCTAACTGGACCGTTTAGAGGGCACTCTCGTCTACGTTACTATCTGAAGATGCTAGGTCTGAGTCAAACATCGGATTGTCGCTTCTGCAGTGTGGAAGATTAAATGGCGGAGCATATTCTATGCTCCTGTGCTGCCCTGGAAATGAACAGGCTCCGTACGTTTGGGTTCGTACAGCTGGAGTATAAATCAACCATAGACTTCGTAAGAAGGTGTGGATTGTATGGTGAATTATAGCCCGTAGGGGTGAGCCACAATAGGCCTCTGTTGGCCGCAGTGGAGGCAGCGAGCAAACGCTCCACTCACATTGAACCTACCTACCTACCTACACAAGAGAGTGACATATGTGTCCCCATGTATTTTTCGACGCTAAATCCGATCCCGAGCTCAGGATTGGGCCTACACGCCTGGAATTGGCCCCAGTAACCGAAAATGGCCTGAAATGCGGTTTCCGGGATAAGGCGAAGTCGACGTTGAATTTTGGAGCTAAAGCCGAATTTTGTGCTCGAAAAATTTATGGCCAACTGAAATTCCGGGTTTGGGTCCGGGAAAATGATCCTTAGGGGCCGGAAAATCGTGTTTTGTACGTCTCAATTGAGAAATTGATATTTTCAGTTACTTTTAAATTCCGGAACTCATACCGTGTTTGGAATGCCTTTGGTCGATTGGAATCTCTCATTTACTTATATATGTATATATAAAAAAACAATAGCAGAACATGCAACAAAAACTACAACAAAACTTGCATTTAAAAAAGGGTACATTGTAACAAAAAAGGGATCAACAAGGTGCAACCAAGAACAATCAAGAATAAGAAAAAATATGTTCATGCAATAGAAAAACGAAACAAAAGAATATCGTGCAATAAAATAGAAGGATATCATATATAAACAAAAATACCACTGACTACTTCCGAATCCTCATGTTCTCTTCACTTCTTATTAACAAATTCTTCTAGCGACTTACTCTTTTTGGGTGACACGACATCTTCCGAGAGAATTTTGATTTACCTGCCTAGATCTGCATGTATATATTTGCACAGTCTCAAATCCGGACTTGAAAAATACACGGAAATACGACTGTTGCGACTGGTACGTCCGAAATATGATTTTTCGGCCCCAATGGGCCATTTTTCCGGACGCAAACTGGAAATTTAAGCTGATAAAACACTTTTCACACCCAGTCTCAGCTCTAGAATTGGACAGTCCATGAAAATAGCACAGTCGCGACCGGGACGTCCAAAACAAGATTTTACCGCCCCAAGGGGTTATTTTCCCGGACCCAAACCCGGAATTTCAGTTGGCCATAAACTTTTTGAGCACAAATCCGGCTTTAACTCCAAAATTCAGCGTCGACTTCGCCTTATCTCGGGAATCGCATTTCAGGCCATTTTCAGCCCCTGGGACCAATTACAGACGTGTAGGCCAAATTCTGAGCTCGGAATCGGATTCAGCGTCGAAAAATTCATGGGAATACATATGTCACTTTCTTGTGTATGAACTTTTTTTTGTGGGGCTGTGAATACAAGTATTTTTATTTAAATATTTTTATTCGTTTTAAATTAGTCTAAAATTTTACTTCATCAACGAAAGCAAATGTTTATTGACAAAAAAAAGGTGATTACTTTAACATTTAAAAAAAAACCGGCTGTGTCACCCCAGAACTTTCCCGGCTTGACCGTAGAGAAAATGTTATTTATTATTATTATTTTCATTACAAAAACTAAGCATTAGAATAATTTATGGAACACATTAAAAATAGCGAGCCGATGGTGAAAACGTCTACCTAATTTATATTTCAATGTTGATAATGACAAGCTGCGCATGCGCACGTTGTATATCACACTGCTAACATTATGATCTCCTAAAATCAAGTGTGAAAACTATTGGGAATTCGGGAAAAATTTTCATACAATAGTTGTAGGGAATTTTATGCTTTACAACTTTGCACTGAAACATTTTGCACTAAAGAGCATAATTTACCTCCAATTTTAAAAAAAATGGGAAATTATAAATGTGTACTTTTCTCGCCATCTAGCGGCGAAACTATGAGGAATTCGATAAAAAGTTAAATATAAAAGTTAAAGAAAATTTGATGCTTTACAACTTTGAACCAGAAAATTTTGCACTTAAAGGCTTGTCCTCAAAATCAAGAAAGACTAGAGAAAATCTACAAGCACATTTTTTACGCGCCCTCTAGTGGCGCAACTATTGGAAATTCTAGAAAAAGTTTCAGACAAAAGTTGTACGAAATTTTATGGTATAAAACGTTGTACTATAACATTTTGGGGAAGGCACAATTTAGCAGAATTTACTAGATCAAACAGATACTTTTCAAAAGTTGATTATATCAAATTATTAAAAAATCAAACATTTATTATAGCAAAATTATATTTTATCAAAACCGTAAAAAATCAAATCGTATTAAACCAAATATTAAAGAATCAAATAGTTACTTTATCAAATTAGTAAAATATCAATAAACTAAAAAACCAAAACGTTAAAACTTCAAATAGTTAATACATCAAAAACGTAAAATATAATAACACTAATTTATTAAAATACCAATAGATCAAACTCTTATAAACTCAGAATAGTATTAAAAGAAAACGCTATATTATCATAATCCCAATTTATCAAAGCGCTAATCAATCAAACCCGTATAACATCAAAATATAATTAGACAAAATGTAAAGAGTCAAAACCAGAAAGAGACAAAATAGTAAAACATCAAAACCGTAAAAAATCAAACGGATGCTGCTAAGTCTAAGTTATCGCCTCATATGTGGGGATACAATTTAACAAGATTATTTATCATTATGCAACAAACATTACACATGAATTCGGGTATTCTTCTAAGATGTCGCTACGATATAAGTTTTTGTGCTTTAGTATATTATGCAACATACATTACACACGAATTAAATGATTCTTGTTCATTTTTTCATGATCTTGAATTAATAATGAATCACGTTCATTGTTTAAGGTATAAATTAGTATAATTGTTAAATAAAATGTACGTTTACACTTCGTATTGGTAAAGTATTGTTTGTCCTCAAAATCAAGAAAAACTAGAGAAAATCTACAAGCACATTTTTTACGCGCCCTCTAGTGGCGGAACTATTGGAAATTCTGGAAAAAGTTTGAAACAAAAGTTGTAGGGAATTTTATGGTCTAAAACTTTGTATCACAACATTTTGCACTAAAGTGTATAGTTTGTCCTTAAAATTTAAAGAAAGTAAAAAATTGTTACATGTGGATTTTATCAATGTCGGTCTTGAGGACCTTCTACTGTACTAATTTAAACCAAAATCTAATGGTCGCATTCTAGGCAAACACCGACCCTTTATATCAAATTTCAGCTTGATTGGTCAAACGGTTCGGCAGTTATCGTGGAAGATTACACACAGACACACAGATACACAGACACACAGACATACAGATACACAGATACACAGGCACATAGACAGACCATGTGCTGGAAATGGTTTCAATTTGGGGGGACCTCAAAATGGATATTTCTTACTTTCCCTTTGATGGGTCCGGGAAAGTAAAAATTATATATGTAATTTTGTTTGTGTATATATTGTAGATGACCTGATGATGACATAATTATATCGAAACTTTGTCATTAAATTAAAAAAGTTTTAAAGTCTAAAAGACCTTTATTCCCAGACACACCCAAAAAAAAGAAGATATATATACATATTATATTAGAATAGCTGTGTTTTTTAATATGAAACTCTTATGCACTTGGGTTGGGTTCCTTAAAAAAAATAATAAACATTACAAACAGAAAATTTAAAAAAAAATATTATAAATTTTGGTCACCTCTACTATTCTTCTGGTTGAAATCTTCTCTCTCCTGTGTCTTCCTTAATCAGTTCTTTCTTCTCTTTTCTGTACCACCTCCGAATGAATTTCCTCTTCTGTTTTCTATATCTTTTTAGTCTTCCCCCATTTCTGCCTCTCCGTCTAATCCACACTGCACCCCTTCGTTTTCTTACAGACCAATTTGTCTTCTTTAATATTTTATTTACATTCTTGTAGTGCTTTCCTTTCTATTAATAAACCTTTTTTTATATATAATTTTTTATTTTTCTATACTATAACTTCCTTTACGTAATTCTAACCATTCAATACCATTTTATAATATCTCATTCAATTTTTTTATATCTGACATTTTTATTTCTTATTAATGAAAAAAAACCAAAACTGTTTATTAATCCTTTTCATTTGTTTTTTTTTCAACTAGATTTTTGTAAATTTAATGAATAACGAGACTGAGATTTTTTTTTCTTTTACCTGTACCTGTGAACTCATTATTAAATCAAAAAAAAAAAAAATAATCATCAAAACACAAAACATTCTTAAATAAATCTTCAACACATTTAAATACATCCACACCGGAATGGGACGTTTCGACGCGGACGTTTCGACGCGAAAACTATTTTAATTTTATTATTTTTTAGGTAGGTAAAAAAATACAAACTATTTTCTAGGTAGATATTTTTTTAGGTAGATAATTATGAATGGAAAAATCTACTTTTGACTGATAGTTCCTATAATAATTTTTATCTTCTTAAATTAATTTTTTTTAGATGAATTTTAATATTAAAATTTTTAAAAAAATACCGTTAAATTTGCAATTAAAAACTTTATAATTGCGATTTTTTTCAAAATTTGATAAAAAAAAAATGTTGAGTTTGAAAAAAAAGGATCAAAAAAATTTCAAATTTTAGTATGAAATGTGATTTTCACCATTCGAAAGATAATATAAAACTCTAAATTTACGGTATATTTTAGTTTCTTCGAATTTTGAATTGCAATTATTAAAGCAAAAATAAAGAATATTTTTGAAATTTTTTGTAATTTCATGTTATCAAAAAGTATAAAAAAAATGAAAAAAGTAAATAGTATATCCAAAAGGAATCCAAAAGTACCATGTACCAAAACATAGCTACTGACAAAAAAACAGCCAAAACATATTGTTTTGAATCACTTATTACCTACCTCAAAAATAATAAAAAAAAAAATAAAATTACATCTTTCCCGTCGAAACGGCCACGTCGAAACGGCTGCGTCGAAACGTCCTAGACCGCATCCACACGCACCTTAAACTTCTTATCATAACCTTATTTTCATTGTCAAACTTACATTTGACCTTTCAATCACAGTCAACCACAATACATACAAAAACAGAACTAAAACTACACATATAAATAAAAAACCATATCAATATATATCTAATTGGGCAGAAAAGGGAACTCACGTGACAAGAGGTTGTTCACAGGGGGGAGTAGTATCTCCTTTGCTATGAAATCTGATAATGGATGAACTAAGAATCCTTCAAGAAGAAGGACGCAAAACATTGATGGCCATAAACGCAGTCATGCTCTGTACAGAACATTACGATTTGAAAATATGTCTGTTTAAGTTCAACATAATAGCATTCATCAAAAGAAGAAATTCAGAGGGCTTTGTCTCACTATGGCTTCGTTGGTAAAGAAGTAAATCTGCTTAACCTCCCGTCATTACAATACATTATAATGGGGGAGGCTAGAATGGCTCTACGACGGCAAGAAGACTTACCATTCTATGAAGGAAATCATATACTGGGACACACAAAGTTAGATCATGTGAGAGGTAATATGTGTGTGAATCAGAGTGAATGTATTTAGTAGATTTGTGGACTTGTAGTAATAGAAGTTTGGTTCAAAAAATCACACATAAGCTATCACGTGGTCGAATAAAGATTTCGAAGGACCACCCTATAATTATTACACGTTTAGGGGACGTGGGACAATAAAACATATCGTCCTGCTTTCTGATAAGATTTAATCAGCAAGCTTTAAACGTAAAAGGTTAACACATATATTTACAATAATTAAACAATATTTATCTAATAGTAAACAACAACAATTAAACAGAAATTCATCCACTAGTAAGCAACAATTAAATTCTACTAGTAAACGACAACAATTAAATAGGTAATGTTTGATACAGTACATTTAAATGAAAGTAAGAACAAGACATAAACATTTCCGAATATAGCACAATACATTTTACAACAGCGCATATAAAAAAGATATAATTACAGAAAAAGGGTGTCCATAAGAGGAGCTCTCCCTTGGTATATCCTGGACCGTGTCCTAAGGAATTCTAAATTGTTCTATTAAGTTTGGCAACACCGCTCTCATGCACGATGATCCATATGATTGATTAATTATAAAATAGACTCGTGGTCTTTGCATATTTGTAATAAAATGGAAAAGATCTGTTACCTTAAATCCCACACATTAGACATTATATTTTAGTATTAAAACCATACACAGGTAGAAAACGAAGCACTATATTAATTTACATGTTAACTGCTCGACGGTTGAAGTGGAAGAGAGGGTTGTCACGGTGCTGACCTTGGCGGGAGCCGTGGTTGAGAAAAAAGGGAACTAAACAGTGGCGTAGCAGAGTTTCAAAAGTTAAAGTGATTTTAACAATATGCTTGGCATGAGGTCAGACCACATGACTGCTAAATACAGCTTCAATAAAGATCTGAGGATAATAAAAAATAGCTGTAATGAGTTGAATATAAGAACAGATTTCAGGATAAATCCTAACGGAATTACCTGGTACGCAAACGGGACATAAACGGAAAGAGGAATTGGAGCTGGTATGTACTGCGAACAGATTAAGTACCAAGAGAGCTTCTCTCTAGGAATATATACCTCTGTTTTCCAGGCAAACACAGACGTGCGAGAAATAGTAGTATGAGGGCCCATGAGGGAAAAGGAATCATAATCTACTCAGACAGTCAAGCAGTTATTAAGACTATAACGAGCCCAAAGGTGAAATCTAGACTTGTATAAGAATGCAGCAAAAAATTTAGGGAACTGGCGACATACAATAAAGTAACTTTATCGTGGATACCAGGTCACAAAGGTATCGCTGGAATCGAAAAGGCTGACGACCTCATAAGAATTAGATCGTCAACCCCAATGATTGGTACAGAATCAGCGTACGTACATCCAGGAATCATATAAGAGAATGGATCAACCTAGAATACAAATTGTACTGGGACAATATGCCCGGACTTATACACGGGAAAAAATTTATAAAAGAACCGCCAAAGAATGTAACTGAAGAACTACTTTTAATGAGTAGGAATCAAATACGAATTACCACAGGGCTCCTCACGGGACACTTTCCCATTAGAGAGAAACTAAACAAATGGCGACCTTAAATGTAGACAATGCAATAAAGGGGACGATAATACATTCCACATACTATGCAATTGTGAGGCGCTGGATCACCAAAGGTAAAGAATATATGGAAAACCAAAACTGGATCCATCAAATAACAATTAAAGAACCTGTACAAACTAGTACAGGGAACAAGGTTAATGTACTGAATGCAGTAGACAAAGAGACGGGAGATACTGCAATAAGACTATGAAACTACAGTGAATCCGGTTATAAAGAACGGTCCCGGAAAAAATTCAAACAATAATAATTAAACATACAAACTTAAAGAAAAACTTACCATCAAAAGTATAGTATTGTCCAAAAATAAATTTTTTAATTCTTTGCAATACTGACATCTTAAGTTTTAACTTACAAATAAAAATATATCATCATATATAATTAGAAATAATAACTATTTTACTTTATAGTTTTAATATATAAAAAAATTATTACGATGATGAGAGTTACGGAGACTTAAACGACAGTATTATTAAGTTAAATAGAAAATATTTTGGTAATTTTTGATGATATTAAATAAACTCAATTGTAAATAATTTAATTGTGTAACAATAATAATGGTCTACTTAACATATCTATAAAGGACTGTTTTATTTTTAGTAACGATTTATATAATTTTTTAAACAAGAATTTTACTACCTCTAAAGTGCCGCTTTTACACCCTTGGGATTAAAATATTTGTAATCCGATCAAAAAATTTTTAGTCCCTCGAATTACAAAATCAATAGAAAACTACTTTATTTAATGAAATTAATCAAATTAACAATATTAAGTTATCGTTATGAAATAATATTGATTGTTTATTTTCACATAATTTTTCGTATGAATTTTTAGTTCGTAAGGTGCAAAAATTAGCGTATTTACACACACTCGGGATTAAAAGTAGCACTTTAGTCTCTTGGTAAAACTATCATATAAAAAATGACAAAATTTGCAACAATTGCAAAACCTACAAAACTTGCCGAAATTGGAAAAATTGCAAAAATTGCAAAAATTACAAAGATTGCAATAATAGCGAAAATTGTAAAAATTTTAAAAAATGTAAAAATTGCAAAAATGACAAGTTACAAAAATGACAAATGCAAAAATGGTAAAATTTCAAAAATTGCAAAAATTTCAATAAATGCAATAATTACAAAAATGACAAAAATTGCAAAAATGACAAATAATGCAAAAATTATAAATATTATCTACTAAGAATTATTTTTTTTTCGAATTCGCTTTTATTATAACGATTTTGGTTAATTTTTCTTAATATTTTGTTGGGCAGGATCAAGAATTAAAATATAAACATAAAATATTAAATTCGTGTATTTTTTTTTGTTATGGCTACAAAATAGTGCTAAATAAATTAAACTAATTATAATAGTAATATCGCATAAATAAATACTTGCTTCACTATTTACTCTTCCCGAAAAATGTTATTAATGAATATACCAAACGGTACAGCTAAAAAAAAAACAAAAAATTTAATTGTTTTACCGTTGATTAGATATGTTAATGCTTAATTTATAAAAATTGCAGAAATTGGAATTGATTAAATCGCTAAAATTGCTAAAATTTCTAAAATGGCTAAAATTGTTAAAAGGGCTAAAATTGCTAAAATTGCTAAAATTACTAAAATTGCTAAAATTGCTAAAATTGCTAAAATTGCTAAGATGGCTAATATTTCTAAAATTGCTAAACTTGCTAATCTTACTAAAATGGCTAAAATTGCTAAAATTGCAAATTGCTAACATTTGAAAAATGACTAAAATTGCAAAAACTACACAATCTAAAAAAAATGCTAAAATTGCAAAATTACTAAAATTGCAAATATTGCAAAAATACTCACAGACACTATTAACGCTCTATTTTGTACAGCAAATCCATAACAGTTAATAGACAAAGGTTTTTCTATCTGTATTAGAAACATTAGTAATAGTTGACGATTCTGTTTGTTCCATTGGTACCATTTGAATTGTTGTACTTGAATATAGAGCTTTTCGCACTAAAATTAAAACGCAACAATAGAACTGTGAGCAATATACTTTTTTTACGGCTCAATTTGATTACGAAATAAGGTATATAGTAGTTATTATTTTAACTTAATTATCTAATTGCTATCCAAGATGAAATATTAAACTGTAAATATAAGAAAACATACATATTAGGAAAACGAAAAAACAACAAACAAACGAGTAATACTAATTAATTTTGATATTGCTTAAAAGTTAAAGTTTAATCTTTATTGTCTACTATTCGATATCGATAATCAATTGTTTACAACTGATAGAAATCATTTCTAAAAAAAAAACAGATAACAAACAGCACAATACTATAGAATAAGTCCACAGAGTAGTAAATACTACTAACCGGGCTGACCAAGTTGACAGTTTTCTTGTATGTTAACAAAGTATTCGATAGGGTTTGCTATTAAATTCTAATTTATTAACTGCTGTCTATCACGGTATTGTCACGGGGAATATTTTCCCAAAATATTCCCATAAAGAAATATTAAAGTTAAATATTTAAATCTCGCCTTGTGCAGTTCATTGGTTCATTGGTTCACTGAACGCGTTTGTTTAGTTAATGTAGAAATGTATTAGAACTGCACAAGGCTAATACCTGAATGGAGGAATAACAATATGATATATAAATACGAACAGGTATTGTCGAAGAGAAGTCAGTCAAGAAAGTCTTTAGACTTTACTTTCAACTGTCGGCATTCTGTCGATAGTTTGAATAACCGACCCTAGTGACATGTCTCCTTAAAGTCTCCGTTAGTGTAGTGTTAAGTTAGTATGGTAAGAATATTTATTTGTATATATTAGTTAGGTATTTATTTGAGCATTTGGTGTATTATCTTATTATTGTTATGTATTTATTATTAAATTTATTCTTATTACTCAACCATCTATTCAATTTAACCACCTCATGCCACCCCCGTCATGTTTAACGTGACAGTATTATAAGCAACATTTTTTATATCTGAATAATCGATAAAAAGCGGACTGAGCTGAAGTATTTTACAGAGCTGTCTTTTGTTGATTGTTATAATAAGCAATGTTTTATATTTTTTCAAATAAATAAAACACGAAGTCAGTACCACAAAGTATATATTGAATGGGATGATAATAGGCAACTAGTTTCGGCTAAAAAGCCATCGTCAGGCCGAACAAAAATATTGGAATTACGAAGTAAAAAACATGTAAAAATTTAGTCACAACCGCGCGGTTGTTATGTCAACATAATTAAAAATTATTTAGGTGGTACATTAAAAAACGACAAACTAGTAACTTAAACGTAGTAAAACAGGGGGTGAAAATACCGCATTATGGACAAAAGGGTACCAAATAGCTGTTACCATAAAGCAACAAAATGCCGCGAATGAAATCCAGCCCTTCCAAAAAGGGCAGAAAAGTAAAGACAGGAAGACGTAGTGGTTTCTTAGACCACATATTAATCTTAAATTTGAAATTACCGAAAGCAACTGAGCGAGTACCATGAGGTAACACGACCATGACAAGATGGGAGTCACCAATGACATTGACAATTGACATGACAGTGACAAAGAACACTGACAATGACAATTGACAATGACATTATTGTGTGTGACAATTAGCAAACATGGAGGTGAAACCGTCTAAAACTTTAAAAAGTAGAATGAATTAAAAACCAAAACAATAAATGTGTATAAAATTTTGAGATATGAACACTAGTAGTAAATATTTACATGTTTTTTAATTCGTAATTCCAGTATTTTTGTTCGGCCTGATGATGGCTTTTTAGCCGAAACTAGTTGCCTGTTATCATCCCATTCAATATATACTTTGTGGTACTAACTTCGTGTTTTATTTATTTGAAAAAATACTTGGACCACATTTGAGATATGGATAACCTCTTCGATTTAATGTTTTATATATTGGAATAATCGATGGAAAGCGGTTTGAGCTGAAGTATTTTACAGAGCTGTCTTTTGTTGAATGTTATAATAAGCAACATTTTATATATCGGAATAATCGATAAATAGCGGACTGAGCTGAAGTATTTTACAGAGCTGTCTTTTGTTGATTGTTATAATAAGCAACATTTTATATATTGGAATAATCGATGGAAAGCGGTTTGAGCTGAACTATTTTACAGAGCTGTCTTTTGTTGATTGTTATAATAAGCAATATTTTATATATTGGAATAATCAATGGAAAGCGGTCTGAGCTGAACTATTTTACAGAGCTTCTCTTTTGTTGAATGTTATAATAAGCAACATTTTATATATCGGAATAATCGATAAAAAGCGGAATGAGCTGAAGTATTTTACAGAGCTGTCTTTTGTTGATTGTTATAATAAGCAATGTTTTATATATTGGAATAATCGATGGAAAGCGGTCTGAGCTGTACTATTTTACAGAGCTGTCTTTTGTTGAATGTTATAATAAGCAACATTTTATATATCGGAATAATCGATAAAAAGCGGTCTGAGCTGAAGTATTTTACAGAGCTGCCATCTGTTGATGATATAATAAACAATGTTTTATATTACTTAATTTTTAACTCTTGTCCAAAATCTTTTATACTGAATGATTTCTTTATTTTCGTAATTAAATTTTAAATTATTACTCTTCGAAATATAAAACAAATTTTATTTCTATTAAAATGTTATAAGACCTTCCTTTTTTCGCCAGTTTTCACGAACTCAAGAATAGTTCGGATTATACCAAAATTTTTACTTATATACCCAATTACTTTAAATTAACTCATTATATTTAATTATAAAAACCTTTCGAATATAATTTTAAGAACACAACACTTATTTATCTAATATCAATAATAATAATAAATTTTATAAATCGTACTAAACGATTTAATTATAATATATTGGAATAATCGATAGAAAGCGGTCTGAGCTGAGGTATTTCACAGAATTGCCTTATGTTGATGGTATAACAAGCAATGTTTTATCCATTAGAAATTTTAGAAAAAATATTATCTTTATATTATTAAAAAATATTTAATAAACCATTTTTTCTGTAAAATTCTATTCTGACATTCAAACATTTTTAACTTACTGTTTATTTCTGTCTATAATTTTTTTGTTATCCCCAAACAAACTTCTAACTTGATTAATTTCATATATAATTTTTTTAATATTCACTCTTATCACTTTTACCTTAATTTTTTTTAAATAACTAAAATAATAATTGTACTAATAACGATAATAAAAATAATAATAGTTATATTATTTAATACTCAACTATTTTGAATTGTGAATTTGGAAGCTTAATGTAAAACTACTTAAAAATGTACCCAACAAATGTTTGTTGGATGCATTTTAAAGTGTTGAAATAATTAAATGTAAAAATATTTTAAATAAAGACATGGGACCTATTCCATTTAGTCCACTATACAGTTTAATTAGATAAGGTTGGCGGGCTTTTTCCAAATGATTGGATAAAGCCTCCGCACGTAGCGCCGAATCGCATTCATACGTGAAGGTGGTATATATAAATAGCTAGATCGTAGGTTTATTATTTAGTTTATCATCGACTCCTGATGATGCTAACATAGTTAGCGAAACGTACGTAGAGTGGTTAAAAAGTGTAGTTTTGGTAAGTGGTGACGATATTCTTCAACATACTGATTAATATCATTTCATATGTTATATATTAATTAAATTTGTTTTCTTTTTAAATATAAAACAAATGTAAATAATTTTATCAACACATAAAAAAAATTATGATATCAAACTTTTTAACAATTAACTTATAATTATAAAATTTTAACAACTCATACAATAATCGATAGAAAGCGGTCTGAGCTGAGGTATTTCATAAAATTTCGTATGTCGATTGTATATTAATTAATTGCATATATTACAATAATTGACAAAATCTGATGTGACCTGTACATGACCTCCAGCCATCTTTGAATTAAAAATTAATACGTTAACACAAAAAAAGTATGAAAAAAATTGACTTTTTAGTAAATATGGCAGCAAGGGCAAATTTTTTTGAAAATTTTAATAAGTAGAAAATATACTATAGTCTTGATATCAAAGCCATTCAGGAAACATTATTATGCAAAGAGGAAAAATTTAAATTAAAAGGATATAATATTGATAGAAATAAATTTAGGCCAAATTTTAGCGAACCGCAATTATGATAAAAGAAATGCATTAAATATCATAATAAATATACCAATGGGATTTACCACAATAGAAGCAATGATAGTAAAAGTTAAAACCAGTTATGGATATATGAAAATAATATCGGTGTACGTTAAACCTAACGAGCGTATCAATCTTCACGAACTTCTCCAGGAGGAGAATGGTATGATTTGCACGTGATTGCACCAACAACGCCAACACATTTACCAGGAAATCTAAATCATAGGCCCGATGTACTGGACATAGAGATCTTGATGAATACTAATTTCCTTTCTACCCTTCTACCCTTCGTGAATCCGGAGAAGGATACACACTTACCAGTTAAAAACAACGAACTGGCTTCTCTTCAGATGAGGCGTATGCCCAGAACTATGATCATTTCCGCGTATAAAATTACTGAGGAAATTGAGACGAAAAGCGCGATTATCAGAACGATCTAGCGCACAACGAAAACCAAGCGCAGCAAACGAAAATGTATTTAATCGGATAGTTGAAAGCCCTGATCCAAAACAAAAATCGAGCGCAAATTATTTTTTTTAATAATCTGTTAGTTTCAATGATATTACACAGTGGCGACATGACTAAAGGCTCGACCATACAGAAAGCGGTCTGTCGCGGCGGGCGGCGATCCAGCGGTCGCCGCGGCCATCTGCGATATGGGGACGTCACACAGGACGCGATACCTTGTGCGAGCGATCTAGTCTGAGGCTATCTGTGTCCGAGTACATTTTTAAAATAATTTGGGTTTCATATTGCTATTGAGTATGAGCTCAGATTAAGAACAACTCCTTCTGTTGTTAGCTTTGCAATGCAGACAGAAAAGAAGACGATGTTTGGTGCATGAAATCAATAAGAAAAGAAAACAATTGGGTGAATACCACCGGTTATGTATCGAACTGAATGAAGATAGATTTTTCAAGTATTTTCGTATGTCAAGAGAATGCTTTGAGGAGTTGCATGATTTGATAAAATTGAGTATTGAAAAGTCCACGATGAACTGGATAAAACCAATTGGAACTAGAGAAAGATTAGCCATTTGTCTAAAGAAAGTAATAAAACGTATAATTGTAGTATATGTTTATATTGTGAAAAATGTTTTATTATGAAAAAAAAAAACCGAAAGATAACAAAATTATAAATAATGAAATTCAAAATGTAATTCAATTAAATCATTATTAATTATTAATATCAAAATTTTGAAATACATCACTAGCAGAACTAGATGTACTGTTACTAGCCAAAGATGGTACTGTGCTGCTAGCGTAGTTGAAAGTCATCAAGCCATGCGTATTATATTCGCTTGAACTTGTCGTTTTTGTTCCTGAAGCTCTGTTACCGGGCCCGAGGGTTCCCTATTTGCCCTCAGGGTCATGGGTCGGGGTTATTGTAAAAATTGCCACTTAAGGGTTGGAGTGAATTGTATTTCCAAGGAAAGAGTGAACATACGTTATTAATCCGTTGCGCAATCCGTTGTTATGAAACTCTACTTCGTGGATCTCAATTTGGGGTGAGTTCTATATATAAAAAAAAATAATAAACATTACAAAAATAAAAAAAAACTAAATTAATAAATGTCCTTCTGTTCGCCTTTTCACTCCAATCTTCTGCAATTATCTTATCTCCTACCTTGACCCGTCAACTTCTTCTTAATACATCTTCATAACCCGACTTCTCGGTCGCCGCTTTTCACTTATTACACCTATATACTCCTCCTTACGTTCTTCTACTATTGTTCCTTTTCTTCTAGTTGCTTTCCTATTTCTCTCATAAACCTGAATTTCGTCTCTTATTTTATTATTTATTGTTTTTTTTTTTTTTTTAAATAAAAATTTGTAGTTTAATCAGTGTATAAATATTTTCTTTTTATTTTCCATCTTTCTACAACCTCTTACATAAACCATTTCTTAATATTCTGACCAACAACCAAATTTTTCTTATACCAAAATATCTGACTTGTTTATTATTTTTTATTCAACTGTCCGTCTCTAAATTCCCAAATTTTTTTGTTACTTGATTTCTGAATAAAAATTTTTTTAATCACTTTTGACAAACTTGCCATTTACTTTTTAATTATACAGCAAAAATTTCCTTTGATATTCTATCCAAATTTTACCTTTCTCTATTAAATTAATATACAAATAATAATCATTCATATGATAATAATGATATGAAATTACAAATAAGATTTTTTTTTTATACTCCACAATTGTTGATTTTAAATATTTTATACACCAATTATTTTCAATAAATGCTTTAAATTAAACCTCTAACGATAAACTCTGTTTATAAAATTCAAAATTAACAAATGTTATTCAAACCTTTTAACAAATAACTAACAATTAACTTATAAAAATGACTCATACAGAGTATTTCATTACAAATTCCCAAATTTACATTTTAAATTTTCCATTTATTCAAGATCCTATTTTCTCTGCTTTATTACTATTCTTCTTACCTCCATCTTCATAATATTTTCTTAAATTTTCGTACTTTTTCCTATTGATTCTTTTATTCCCCTACCTATGTCCATTATCAATTTCTTCCATACTTCTTTCCATTACTAAATTATTTTTTATGCTTCCCCCAAGAGACTTTAATTTTTAATTAACAACTGAACTAATTTAACTTAAATTCCTTAAACTTCTTAAAACTGATTTAAATTTAAATTTATTATTGACTTCCTATAGTCATATTCTAATATCCATTGTTCTTGCTATGGTTTTCCTCAGTAAATCCATCAATTTGTTTCTTTTCTATATTTTAAATTTGACCTTACGTCTTTTATATCTTTTCTGAATTCCATTTTTATTTATTTTATTCAATTTTTGTATTCTTTGTTTTATTTTTGTTATAATTTCTTTATATCGTGGTTTGTTTCTATTACCTTTCATTTTATTTATAATTTTCCCATTATGAATATTTTCTGTGTTTCTTTTCTCTTTTTCAATATTTTCTTTCATATTTTGTTCTATATTCCTTTGTCTTTCATTTCCTATATTAGAAATATTGTTCATATTGACTTGTATTTGTATTTTATTTATTTCTTCACCCAACTTTATTTCATTTTTAATCTTTTCTCCTATCTTCTGTTCAGTATTTTCCATATCTTCCTCTACCTCCTTTACAGTTTGTTCCATTTGCCCATTTATTCCTGTAATAGTATCCTTCCATTTATTTTCTAAAATTCCCATTCTTTCTGTAGCATCCTGTATTTCATATTTCACTTTCTCCACTTTTTCTTTTATTTCTTCTTTGAATCCTTTTTCTTTTTCTTGTAAAATTCCAATTTTAACATCTTGTAACTTTTCTACTTCTATAATTCTCTCAATCATTTCAATTCTTATTTCCTTTTTTGTTTCTTCTAATTTATTATCAGTATATACTCTCAATTCTTCAATTTTCTGTATCATTTCAATTTTATTTTCTTTAATTTCTTGTTTAATATCCTTTTTTATATCTTTTCCCATTTCTTGCATTTGTTGACCCATTTCTTTTTGATTATTGTCCAATTTCTTTCCCATATCTTGCATTTTGCTCTGAATTTCGTTCTTCAATTTATTGCTATTTTCATTCATTTGAATCATCATTTGCATCATGATCTCTAGTTTATCTTGCTTCTGTTCTTCCCGTCTTGAATGTTCACTTCCTTCTTGAATTTCTTCTACTTTTTGGTCCTGCATTTCTTCAATATCACCTTGTCCTATTTCCAATTCTTCCTCTTCTTCCATTTGTCCGATCTTTTTTCCCCCTCTTAAATCCATTTTGTTTAGATTTACACTAACACTTCACTTGTATTAAATAACTAAATTTTAGTATAATAATAAATGTCCACTCTGTATATTTTTGATTTGTCACAATGACACTTTCAAATTATTTAATAACGTCAAATTGTCTTAGTTTTAGATAATTATATCAAAATTAGTAAATTCAAATTATAATATAATAAAACCTCAACCAAACATCAACAATTGTGGAAATAAGAAAAAAAATCTTACCTGATTTATTAATCCTTTCCACCACGTTATTGAAAAACCAAAATAACGTTAATCACCCGATGCTCAAGGTGAATTCTAGAGAACTCCACGTTTACTTAAAGAGCCCCACGTTTACTGGAAGAGAGCCCCACGTTGGTGAAAGTGCCCCACGTTTACTGGAAGAGAGCCCCACGTTGGTGAAAGTGCCCCACGTTGGGCGCCATTTGTTATGAAACTCTACTTCGTGGATCTCAATTTGGGGTGAGTTCTATATATAAAAAAAAATAATAAACATTACAAAAATAAAAAAAAAAACTAAATTAATAAATGTCCTTCTGTTCGCCTTTTCACTCCTATCTTCTGCAATTATCTTATCTCCTACCTTGACCCGTCAACTTCTTCTTAATACATCTTCATAACCTGACTTCTCGGTCGCCGCTTTTCACTTATTACACCTATATACTCCTCCTTACGTTCTTCTACTATTGTTCCTTTTCTTCTAGTTGCTTTCCTATTTCGCTCATAAACCTGAATTTCGTCTCTTATTTTATTATTTATTGTTTTTTTTTTTTTTTTTTAAATAAAAATTTGTAGTTTAATCAGTGTATAAATATTTTCTTTTTATTTTCCATCTTTCTACAACCTCTTACATAAACCATTTCTTAATATTCTGACCAACAACCAAATTTTTTTTATACCAAAATATCTGACTTGTTTATTATTTTTTATTCAACTGTCCGTCTCTAAATTCCCAAATTTTTTTGTTACTTGATTTCTGAATAAAAATTTTTTTAATCACTTTTGACAAACTTGCCATTTACTTTTTAATTATACAGCAAAAATTTCCTTTGATATTCTATCCAAATTTTACCTTTCTCTATTAAATTAATATACAAATAATAATCATTCATATGATAATAATGATATGATATTACAAATAAGATTTTTTTTTCATACTCCACAATTGTTGATTTTAAATATTTTATACACCAATTATTTTCAATAAATGCTTTAAATTAAACCTCTAACGATAAACTCTGTTTATAAAATTCAAAATTAACAAATGTTATTCAAACCTTTTAACAAATAACTAATAATTAAATTATAAAACTGACTCATACAGAGTATTTCATTACAATATATATATATATATATATATATATATATTTTTAATATATATTTATTTAATTTAAAGAATTTAAATACATTTGGTTTCCAAAAATGTGGAAAACTGTAAAAACTACTTATGCTTTAATGTATAAAAATGGTGTTTTCTGTACTACTGACCTTAGATATGATTAATATTTAATTCATATAAATGTTAAACATAAAAAATATAAATGTTAAACATAAAAAATATCTAACGTGTGTTTTTAGATCCAAAATTTATACCTACTTGGCTATCATTTGGTTTATCTTATGCACCGTTTACTTTTACAAAACTGCTTAAAGAACCGGTTCTTAAAATATTGCATAAGAACATTAAAGTCATTATACATACTAAAACAATATTTTAATAGGAGGAAAAAATTCAAAACTAGTAAATGATGAATTAGACAAATTGCGTTTTTAATAAATACCAATAGAAGTATACGGATACCCAGTCAAATTTACTAGTACTTGGGGTTCTGTAGTGCATCGTACACTAGAAATAATTCTCGTTATTTATTTATTTATTTATTTACTTAATGTGGCGAACAGCCAATCTTTTCTTTTATCATTTAACGTTTGATTTTGGAAATGGCACTTTATTTAGAAAGTTTTGCAGTGACATAAATCTTAACCTCACTTTCTGTCAGAGTCATCGATTCTAAAGTTTCGATGAAATTTCACAGATGATTTTCATGGTGGTTTCGCCACACAGAAGGCGAGAAAAACAAGAAAAAGATTCGACGGAAATTAAGCAAAGACCTATATAAGCGATGTTCTCTTTGTAAACAAAATTAATTTTTTAATTTTGATTATATCAAATCATATTTGAAAGGTTCTTCTAATTATATAGAGGTTGAAACGTAACAACCATTATAGGTTCATATTTAATTCAACAAATTAAATAAGAGGATTTTTTATATCACGATTTAATAAAGTGACTAGACCATCATGCAGAGGTTAGGATTCGCGATTTTGCTAAATATATTAGGACTTATAAAATCCCAAGTGATTTACGACATGATTTTTTATGGTAGATTGAAGATGTTAAAAGGTCACAGAAATATTTTCTGATGCTTTTTTGAAAGATTGTGCTAGTGTTTGTAACATGGAACAAACTTGTGGATTTGAAGCATATAACAAAAAGCTTAAAATATTCACCAATTAGAACTTTAGCAGATTAAAATCAATTCTTATATAAAGTATATATAAAGTAACTGTCGAGTACTGTTAAGAATGGACAATACCACGGAAATTGCGTATATAAACAAGATATCCAAATCTTGGTATATTAGCACTCTATATCTGGAAGTAGTGCGAAAATAGAAAAATTTCTTATTTTCAAATCATAAATCAATACGAAGCACAGTTTTGAAGCAGATATGGAATCCAGATATTTAAACATTGAAACAGAGTATGAACTAAAAACGATGAAGGGTTTAAAATAAAATAATAAGTGGGACATTGTTCGCCAACATTCCAAAATAATGTTAACAATTTTAACTGTTTTAAAGAAGATTGTAAGAGGAAAAGCCAGGGGTATTATAGTAGTCCCCTAATGGAAAACGCAACTATTAATCCAGTGTTGCGGAAATCATTGATACAGATATCAATAGTGTAAGACCCTGAGGTACACGATTTTTTCTCCTTTAGGGACAATATATTCGAATGGTATTTTTAAGAAGAGGTCTCCTTCTGGAGTAGGACATTCAAAGAATCTTCTCTTCTGTATAGCGAGTAACACGTTAGATCAAATACTCGAATTATTTAAATATATGGTATATTTGTTTAAGATTAAAAATCGATATCTTAGTTTACAATCTCGAGAAGAATATAGAAGTCTTGAATTATTAAGCAGTTGGTTTTCGTTAGAAACTCTTTTAGGAAAATTATTATTGCATATAGGTTCTCAAAATTAAGGAGTTCAAATATAAAAACATCCGAAGATTCAGTAACCACAGAAGATTCGGATGGAATTAAGACATCTGACAATTGTCAGCCCCTCTTTCATTTAATTATTTATTGAAAACCCGAATTTAAGTGTACCTAAGACAATATTGTATTATTTATACATGAACAAAGACAGTAGATCTATGATTAAATTCACAATAATTTTAAAGTTTAAAAACCATATCAAACTAACTCAAACGTTATGTAGTTGGTTAAGAAATAATTTCAGGTAGTATCGTTTTCGCCATGTATCTACGGCTGCAGCATTTATAAAGGGTTTGGACAGAGAATCTATCCGTAAAACTGCAGGTTGGTTTGAAAAGTTATTGGCTCCTAAGAGGCGCCAATATCATGTTATCTTGCCTCTGAAGTGGGTTTGGATGAACGCTCCGTTAATATTAAAGATACGAAGCCGTGGTTTTCACCAATCGATTCTGTATTTAATTCTCAAGTGCGTGTCAATGACACTTTTTCATAATACAACGCATAGTTTAGTCGCTATACTAGCCGAGGTCTCGTCCGAAAACACATAATTATGTTTTGTCGCGCTAAATCTCTTTCTGCGCAGAGGGTAGGATTACTTACTAGTAGCGGGCAAAAAAAAAAAAAAAAAAAAAAAAAAAAAAAAAAAAAAAAAAAAAAAAAAAAAAAAAAAAAAAAAAAAGATAGATAGATATATATTTCAGAAACTACTTCTACTGCCATCCGATGGCATACACCCAATTTATAAGCCCACCATCTCTAAGAATAACTTTTCGGAAACTGATGTTTGAGAAATGGCCATTGTCTTTCTAATTGTAAATTTATGCGTTATATTTTTTAGAATATACATAAAATACCATAGGAGTGCGAGTGTAAAGGAATTAATTTGACCGGACACGGTGGCCAGGTTGGTTGAGGCATCGGCCTTTATACTTGGTCATTGTTCGGGTCGTGGATTCGAGTCCCATGAATCTCAAGTGGAATTAAAGTCAGATAAGACTTTGGGCAAGTGCAAAAAGGTATTTGTGTCATGCGCAGTTTCATTCACGCCGGTAACCAGGCCGGATGAGATCGGATATCTCGTGGAATTGATAGGGGTTGGTGGCACAATTACACACTTGCTAGTCGGTAGATTACCTGAATGACAAAGGCATAGTCCTGGGTTTAGGGTGATTGAGAACCGTCACGATAAGCTGTAGGTCCCGTCCAGATTAGCCCTGGTAGCAGAAAAGAGACGTTAAAATTAATAGCAAGCAAGCAAGGAATTAATTTGCATTTAATTTGGCACTCATAAAAGATATATATTTGAAAAAAAGCTATTTAGAGGTGGATACCCCAAAAAATGAAGTGAGGATTTATCATCGGACAGGTGACGCAGAGAGATAAGGTATTAGCTAAGACATAGGCGGGGTTGTGGGTATTTAACAAAAATTTATGTGTATCTTTAAACAATGTGAACCCGAATACATCAAGGTGATGTAACTACATGTGTGTTATTATGTAATCATTTCGGAGGAGATTGTTCATATAATTACAATTAATCATCCTTCAGGTAAGTCGATTAATTTTTTAATTATTTATTCTTGTTACTTTTATTAAACATTTAAATCAGCAAGTCCAGTTTTTTTAACTAAAACTCATTTTTTTTAAATGAAACACGGATGGGCCACCCAGTATTAAAAATTGTTTATTCAATTACCATTAAAATGATGTAAATAACAATTTTTTTTCTCAAATAAAGAAGAAATGTTATTTTTTTTTAATTTCGATACAAAATTCTTCTGAAGACATCCCTGTTCAAAAAAGTTTATTTACAACATCATATTTTAAATATAAATAATTATTAAGAAACAACGTTAAATAATTGAAAAAATTGAAACTTTTTAATTAATTTTAGTTTGATTATAAGCAATTTAGACTAACTCATGACCACATAGGATGGATAAAAAAAATTCAAAAATAAAATAAAAAATGGCGTCTTACGATACATTTGACAGTCGACCTGTACGTGTTTGAATTCGTAAAATCCAAATATGTAGAAATATACCGGGTGTTTCATTTGAATTTTCATGTCATTTCCGGTCAAACCGGATGTCGGCCAAATTGGATTTTGATTTAGAAAAATCCAAAAATAGCTCTACTATAATCCACCAAAATTTGGTATAAATCAATTAACCCGTGGAAACGTTATAGGGCTGGCCCAAGATCCATTTACACCCGGTATACGGTATAACAAGTGGGATAGTAATGAAAAATGGTAACTCTTGATTATTGACACAATTTTGTAATAATTTTAATCAGACATAACAATAATTTTTCAATACTTATTCCGTTTCTGTAATAGCCTCAATTTATTTTTATTAAGAGGGGTTTAACCCTAATGTGATAAAAATCCAATTTGGCCGACATCCGGTTTGACCGGAAATGACATGAAAATTAGAAATTAAAATGAAACACCCGATATATTTCTAGATATTTGGATTCTACGACTTCAAACACGTACAGGTCTACTGTCAAATGTGTCGTAAGCCGCCATTTTTTATTCTATTTTTGAATTTTTTTTATCCATCCTATATATGGTCATGAGTTAGTCTAAATTGCTTACAATCAAAATAAAATTAACTAAAAGTCTCAATTTTTTCAATTATTTATTGTTTATTCTTAATAATTATTTATATTTAAAATATGATGTTGTAATTATCCTTTTTTGAACAGGGATGTCTTCAGAAGAATTTTGTATCGAAATAAAAAAAAATAACATTTCTTCTTTATTTGAGAAAAAAAAGTTGTTTTGTACATCATTTTAATGGTAATTGAATAAACAATTTTTAATACTGGGTGGCCCATCTGTTTCATTTAAAAAAATTGAGTTTTAGTTAAAAAAACTGGATTTGCTGATTTAAATGTTTAATAAAAGTAACAAAAATAAATAATTGACAAAATTGAGAGTTTTCAACTAATTCTAGTTTAATTATAAGTAATTTACACCAAATCATGACCACCTACGATAGATAAAATAAAAATGGCGTCTTAAGTGACATTTGATATTCGACGTGTACGTATTTGAAGTCGTAGAATCCAAATATGTAGAAATGTAGAGGGTCTTCCATTTGAATTTACAATTTATATGTGATTTCCAGTCGAACAGGATATCGGCCATATTGGATTTCTATGTAAAAAAATCTAAAAATAGCTCTAATCAACCCAAATTTGATATAAATCTGTTTACTCGTTAAAGTGTTATAGGGGTGGCCAATGACCCATTTGCACCCGGTATACTATAATCGATTATGTATGTAATTCTTTAGAGCGCGTCTTTGTACTTTTTTTTAATTATTTTTAATAATAGTGATTCTATTAGCAACTGTTTTTTTCTAGATAAATTCGAAAAAAGTAACACAGACATGCTCGTATAATAAAAATTACAAATATCATATTTGCAGTTACTATATTTTTAGTTACTAGTAGTTTCACTATATTTTAAGGTAATTTTGTTAATAATATTTAATCTGATGAAGTTGTTATATACAACGTAACATGTAACTGATAATTAAACAACTTTTGTTATATTTGTTGTGAAAATTATAAAAGGTTGTTTTATTGAACTAAATAAGATCTATATTGGAGTATATTTTAATAATTTAGGTATTTTTTAATGAACCAATTATGAATATTTCGAATATTTAAATACTATTATTATTCAAAAACTTTGTTATCAAAATATTTCGTATTTACCTATTCTTTTTATAAGTAATAAACATTGTAACATCCAACAGGGTAAAAAAAATTGGTTGTGACATATTGCTTCTGTTATTTTTTGACAGTTACAGTTCCGTTTAACAGATGTCGAATAAAAACTGATGGGTTCTTCCCATGGATAACCGAAACCCATATACCAAATTTGAGCTTAATCGGATTAAGCGTGTTTCTTATATCGTGGAAGAATACACACCATCTGGAAATGGCCATAATCGTCTCAGGGGACCTCAAAATGGATATTTCCGTATTTATCTCGAAGATTTTCTTAATTTTTGAGAAACAATTGAAGAAAACAAATTGACAAAATGGACCAGATTCATTATTTTTTATCTCAAAAAAAAAGGTTTATTTCAAAAAAGTACTCTGAGAGATGCCTGACTTATACATTTGCCTTTATTGATAAAAAAAATTGTTAAGATCTATCTATAATTAGACCCTCAAAAATGATTTTTGGAACCACTGCAAGCGAATTTTGGAGCATTTTTCATCACTGATTCAAGCGCTTCTATCGTGGAAGAATACACACAGACAAACCCAGAAAGACAGACAAACAGACACACACACAGACAGACAAAATTTTTTAGCTCGTTCACAATACTTTCCCTTCTCGGATGGTGAGTCGAGAGAGTAAAAATCTCATGTAAACTCTACCCTGATGTAAATGATTAAAAATTAAAGAAAAGCTACGGAGCCAAGTAAAATGTAAAATATAAGAAACCGAACTAAAATACCATATCTTTATCAGCCGGAGCGATAGGCGGTCACTTACAAAGGACTACTCGAAATGTGTTATGATTTAATTTCGCTCAGACGATCAGATGTTTACGATAATTTTACGCAAAGCCGCATGACAGAGACACTAAATATATATTTCTTTATCATCAGGCCACGCCTTTATAGCTCTGTATTTTTACCTCGTCTTTCACCCCGCAAATATACTCTGATCTTTTATAAAAGGTTAACCCCCTCTTAATTCTTTTATTTCATAATGTCTGTCCCTTTGTACTGACCGCCCACCGCCGCATTAGCAAAAAATGTTTTTTATTATTATCGTGTCAAAGAAAATTCCGAACAAAGAGTCGCCATCAAAAGAATGCACATGTTCTAGGTGCAAAAATCCCTTAGTTCAATCACTTCACAGTCCCCGCTGACTGGAAAACGATAACAGCGGTTTTTCTAATAATAATAGCTAAATCTTTTTTATTGGATATTGGTGTTTCATTTTCAATTGCACAAATGAATTCACTATCCATAATAAAGTCGTAACGCAACTTAAAAATTGAAAGTTTGAAAATTTGAAACACAAGATTTTTTTTTAAATATTGGATTGTTTTCCAATTAATAATATGTCATAGGTATTCGAAAAGGCAATCAACCGATTTGCAACTTCTATTGATTTTATCTCCTGTGCTATTTTTAGTATTTTTATTTGAACACTTCTATTGATTTTATCTCCTCTGCTATTGTTATTTTTAAGAATGAAATTGCGATTCATTCAGCAATTCATAGTATGCATATAAAAGTGAAAATTTGTGCGAGGGCGCTTGGATCAGTGATGAAAAATGCTCCAAAATTCAGCTTGCAGGGGTTCGGCAAAAATCACTTTTGAGGGTCTAATTTTTGATTGATCTTAACAATTTGTTTTATCAACAAAGGCAAATGTATAATTAAGGCATCTCTCAGAGTACTTTTTTGAAATAAATTTTTTTTTGTGAGATAAAAAATAATGAATCTGGCCCATTTTGTCAATTTTTTTTCTTCAAAAATTAAGAAAAGTACTTCGAGAGATGCCTAGATCCAACCTTTCTAAATCCAAAAGTAAAAAAATATCTTGAATTTTTTAACCACGATCCGAGTAGTTTGTTTTCTGCGGTACATTGTTTTACTAACAATCACATTAGGGTTAAACCCCTCTTAATAATTAAAATTTATTTTTCTAGTATAATTAAATATTGTAACATTATTTAGAAAAATAAAAACAAATTAAATATCTAGAATCAAGAAAAAATGCTTTTTAATAATTAAAATTTATTTTTCCAGTATAATTAAATATTGTAACATTATTTAGAACAATAAAAAACAAATTAAATATCTAGAATCAAGAAAAAATGCTTTTTAATAATTAAAATTTATTTTTCTAGTATAATTAAATTTTGTAACAATATTTAGAACAATAAAAAACAAATTAAATATCCAGAATCAAGAAAAAATGCTTTTTAATAATTAAAATCTATTTTCTACTATAATTAAATACTGTAACAGGAACCGCCACTGGGCACGAACGAGTTCAGTTTGCATGTGCTTCGAACGCGAGTTTTTCACAAAGATTTCTAGTTAATAACAGTTACTAAATCCTGACTTTTGGACCACACAGTGACTTTGGTGTTGTGCATCGGCCAATCAACTTATTTTGGTGAGCCGCATCTTACAACCTCCAATATCGTAATTCCATAATATAACCATCGTTATTATTTTTCATCAATATCCTTTTTGATATGACTACCGATAAGTGATAAGAAATAAAAACCAGTCCCTGGCCCTATTCAATTTATTTTACCGAATAGGCAGCCAGAAATACACGATGGTGTACATTTGGTTGACAACACACAGAAAGACACCATTAATATCAGTGCTAGTGTTTTTTTTTTAAATCGTCGCCTTTGACTACAAGGGCAACACCATGAATAATACCACCAAAACAGCAAACTCACCTAATTCGTCTACAAACACTGCGAATACTTCAACTAGTGCACCTGCCTCCTACTCAGCCGCCGCAAAATCGACTCCAAAACTTTCCTTTCCTCGAAAAGAACAAGCAATACTCTTTCATTCTGAAGACAACCTAAAACTATTTGATTATGTCAAATCCGTCGGTGACATTATTGGTCCCAAAAACATATGCTTTGCATCCAGGATCTCTAACAACAGAATTTGCATCTATCTGAGCAAAACCGAACTTGTTGAACATCTTATTACAAATAACCCATTTGTTCAAATTGACGGCAAAGATCTCCCTATAAGAAGGTTAGTCACACCGTCCAAGCGAATCATAATCTCGAATGTCTGCCCTTCCATACCCAACGAACTCATAGATGCGGCTCTAAAGGATATAAATTTAACAGTTGTATCTCCTATATCTCTCCTAAAAGCCGGCATACCCGGAGACGAATACAGCCACATTTTGACATTCAGGCGTCAAGTCTACATCAACCCTCCAACCGATAATTTCGAGCTTCAAACTTCAATTGTGATCCCATTCGACAATAATAACTACCGAATATTTTTGTCTACTGACAAAATGGAATGTTTCCTGTGCAAACAGGCTGGGCACATTGCCAGCAACTGCCCAAATCCTAATCCGACCCAACCTCTCCAATTACCTCAACCCCCTGAAACACCCCAACCTCCTCCGATACCCCAATACTCTCAGCCTAGCCAACTAGTACCCACACAACCCAATATCTCTTCACAAGCACCACACACAAGCGATCAACCTGTCACATCCCAGTCCCCCATAATTCAAACTTCAGGTCAGAAAAGGCCCTGCTCCGATACAAGTATACCTTCTCCCCCTCCTGGCGAAGTTGTCTATAACCCTCCGGTCGCCGACCAGCAAATGCCCCCCCCCCCCCCCCTACCCAAAGTAAACATGTCAAGAAGAAAGCCAAAAAGGACACTGCGGACGATTCAAAAATATCCAGGGCATCCAAAGAGAACATTAAAGAGGCTTATAAGACGTCTGACAAACTCAATACCCCAATTGACCACTTCATTGCTTTCCTAGAAAACAGTCACAGCTGCAGCAGTCCTCTTTCTGAAGCTCTTCAGTTCACTAACAACGTTGAGTCTCTTCTTACCGATATGCGAACTGTATATCAATTTTTAAAAGAACGCTCCCTAAAAAATAGATTTACAAGGCTAACGAAGAAAATTAAAAAAGAATTAAATCTTGAGGAAGCCGATCTTGCAAGCATTGCTTCTCAATCGTCCACAGATCAGACTGAGGAGGAAGGCCTCTCAGACTCCTCCCTAGATCACTAATGTTTTTCTATACCTTTTCTATTCTCTTTCTTCTCTTTTTCCTCTTCATTATCATTCAGTGGAATTGCGCGGGGTTCTACTCCCGCCTTGAACGTATTCAACAATTAATTTCCGATACTAAAGCCGATATTATCTGCTTGCAAGAAACCAACTTCAAACAAAGTCACAAACCGCGACTCAAAGGTTTTGAAGGTTACCACAAACTCCGAGGAGAATTCCTAAGAGCAAGTGGTGGCGCTTCAATATTCGTATCTTCTGACTACTACTCTTCAAACCTCCCTCTAAATACAAACCTAGAAGCAATCGCTGTCTCTATCTGGTGCCCCAATAAAATAACTGTCTGCAGCCTTTACATTCCCCCAAATTACACTTTGGCCGAATCCGAACTCACAAACCTCATCAACCAACTTCCCATACCCTATATCATTGCTGGCGACTTTAACGCCCATAACACACTTTGGGGCTCCTCAAATACATTTGGCAGAGGTAAAATAGTCAAGAACGCACTAAATACTAGTCACGCCTGCCTTCTCAACACCGGATCCAATACACATTTCAATATCTCTTCTGGCAACTCTTCTTCTATCGATCTTAGTCTTTGCGACCCTGGAACACTCTCATCCCTCTCGTGGACCTCTCTAAACTGCCTATACGACAGCAACCACTATCCGATTGTAATTACCAATAATAGAGACAAACCGGAAGAGAGCTTAACCAAATGGAAAACTGCTAATGCCTGCTGGGAGAACTTTACAACCTCCGTCGAAACAAAAATCTCTCAGCTCCAACCTTCAGACAGTATCGATCAGTCCATATCCAACTTCAATAAATGCCGCATCGAATCTGCCAAAGAGCATATCGGCGAGAGCGTCATTAATACGAATCACAAAATTGTACCCTGGTGGAATAATGATTGTACTGTCGCTGTCCGAGCAAGCAAATCAGCACTAAACAAATACCGCAAAACAAGAAACCAAACTGACCTCATCAACTTCAAAAAACTCAAAGCCAAAGCCAGATATGTGCTAAAACAAAGCAAGAAAAACTCGTGGCGCAACTACGTCTCCTCATTAACATGTGATACTCCGCCAGCCCAAGTTTGGAAGAAAATCAGACAGATGAAGGGTGACAGAACAAGTACTAAAATACCGAGTATAATTCTCCAAGGCAACTTAATCAACGACAGTCAACAAATCGCCGACACCATCGGCGAATTTCTTCAACAAAAAACCTCAAACCAACACCACCTTAACCCAAACCCGAACCTTATTCCCACCCCTACTACCGAAATCGATGACTACGCTCTCCGCTCTTTAAACATTACCCTCTCCTTTCATGAACTGACGTTCGCCCTGTCTTCCTGTCGCAACTCAGCTCCTGGACCTGACCAAATACCTTTCTCCTTTTTAAAAAATATGTTCTCCTATAGCCTCACTAAACTGCTTGAGCTCTACAATGACATCTGGAGTCAAAGAGACTTTCCAACACTGTGGAGAAAATCAATAGTACTTCCATTCAAGAAACAAGATAAACCTTCAGTCGAACTTAAATCCTATCGACCTATCTCTCTAACATGCACATCTTGTAAGCTCCTGGAAAAAATAATCAACAAAAGACTCTTATGGTATCTCGAGAAAAAACAAATCATATCTGCTGCTCAGTCAGGATTCAGAGAACAGCGCAGCACTATGGACAACCTAGTAGCTCTCCAAACATATATTAGTGAAGCCTTTCTGGAAAAACAAGATGTCGTAGCCGCCTTTTTCGATATTGAAAGCGCATTTGACATCGTACCGCACAACTTAATCCTTAACTGCCTTAACACATACCAAATCTCAGGCAATATGTTTCTCTTCATTCAAAACTTCTTGTCCAACAGATCTTTCAATGTATTAGCAAATGGCAAAATGTCTTCTACATTTTCCCAGAAATCCGGAGTCCCACAAGGCTCGTTGCTTAGCACTACTCTTTTCATACTAGCACTAAATAACATTTGCTCTTCTATACAACTTCCAGTGAAAATTGTCCTATATGCCGATGACTTAGTTATTTTCTGCCGCGGTAAAAGCATTGTGTCTATTTCAAGACTAATCCAAGAAGCAGTGGACCAACTTTGCCAATGGGCCTCCGACAATGGCTTCCATTTCTCTACCTCTAAATCTAAGGTAATGAAATTTAGCCGCAGAACGTCTAGTACAACAGAGATAACAATAATTTTAGACGGAGTACGTCTACCTGTTGTAGAACGTTACAAAATACTAGGAATCACCCTTGACAAAACACTTAATTGGAAACAGCACATTAAAAACGTTAAAGATAATTGTATGACCAGACTCAATATTCTAAAAAGACTTTCCAGCCATCAATGTTGTGCTGAAGAGGATATACTATTAAGAACATACAGGGCGCTCATCCGATCGAGGCTGGATTATGGAAGTTTCTTATACATTTCTGCCACGAAATCGAACCTCCGCATGCTCAACACCGTACAAAACTCTGCATTACGAATCTACCTAGGTGCTTTCCGATCCAGTCCAAGTGAAAGTCTGTGCATTGAAGCCAACGAACTCCCCCTTCCACAAAGGCGACAACATCTTTTTTTGTCATACGTTGCCAGAGTATCGGCTAACCCACAGAACCCAATACACAAACTAATGACCTCAATAACAACCGGCCATGCTACCACCAGAACCCAACCCCTACCACAAGCTCTCGTCCCACTATTACGCAACGTAGATCTTACCTTAACAACTCCCAATCCAATATCACCAATACCCCCTTGGAGGAAATCCCTTCCCAATATCAACATTTCCCTCACCCGATTCCCCAAAAACCAAACCACACCATCATTTCTCAAACAAGCCTTCCTGCAGATTATAAACCATAGTAACTTCGACAAAATTCTGTACACTGATGCCTCTAAAAGCGAGGCCGGAGTTGGGGCTGCCGTCACAGACAGTTGCAACATAATAGCCTCACGTTGCTTATCACCTTCAGCCAGTGTCTACACCGGTGAGCTTCTCGCTATCCTGCCTCAAACTCTTTATCGGCAGACTATAAAAATGTTGCAATTTGTACTGATTCTTTGTCATCCATTCAGTCTATCAACAGTACCTACACACGACATCCCGTTGTCCAAGCCATACATGAGTCAATTAGCCGCCTTGCTTCTCTAGGGGTAAGCACAACTATAATTTGGGTACCATCACACGTAGGCATCCCAGGCAATGAAAGAGCTGACACTGCCGCAAAACAGTCTTCAACAACCGACCATAACCCCGGATTCCAAGTACAGGGTAACCTCAAGAACTACCTTCAACACACCGTTCTAGAATCCTGGCAGGAGGTCTGGAACAGATCTTCTGCCAAGCTCCACGAAATACAACTCTCTGTCAATAATACCGCAACGATTCATCCAACGAACCGAAGAGATAGAATTATTATTAGAAGACTAAGAATAGGACACACTCGCCTGACGCATCAACATCTTATGAAAAAGGAGAATCCACCAATATATCAACTCTGCAACGATCCACTTACTGTCAAACACATTCTGATTGAATGTGCAACTTACGCAGCCCAACGTCAGCATCACAAGTTGGAAGGAGACATCACGAAGATTCTATGTTCAAGTGACCAGTCCTTCAAACTACTGAGTTACCTTAAAGATATACACTTGTACGACAAAATATAATGATCTATTAATAATGTAATATATAGGTATATCATATACTGTATGTGTCAATGACCTTTGTAGTTGAGACACTTCTCTAAATAAAAAAAAAAAAAATATTGTAACATTATTTAGAATAATAAAAAACAAATTAAATATCTAGAATCAAGAAAAAGTGCTTTTAAATAATTAAAATCTATTTTTCTACTATAATTAAATATTGTAACATTATTTAGAATAATAAAAAACAAATTAAATATCTTGAATCAAGAAAAAGTGCTTTAAAATAATTAAAATCTATTTTCTACTATAATTAAATTTTGTAACATTATTTAGAATAATAAAAAACAAATTAAATATCTAGAATCAAGAAAAAGTGCTTTTAAATAATTAAAATCTATTTTTCTACTATAATTAAATATTGTAACATTATTTAGAATAATAAAAAACAAATTAAATATCTAGAATCAAGAAAAAGTGCTTTTAAATAATTAAAATCTATTTTTCTACTATAATTAAATATTGTAACATTATTTAGAATAATAAAAAACAAATTAAATATCTAGAATCAAGAAAAAGTGCTTTTAAATAATTAAAATCTATTTTTCTACTATAATTAAATATTGTTACATTATTTAGAATAATAAAAAACAAATTAAATATCTAGACTCAAGAAAAAGTGCTTTTTAATAATTAAAATCTATTTTCTACTATAATTAAATATTGTAACATTATTTAGAATAATAAAAAACAAATTAAATATCTAGAATCAAGAAAAAGTGCTTTTTAATAATTAAAATCTATTTTCTACTATAATTAAATATTGTAACATTATTTAGAATAATAAAAAACAAATTAAATATCTAGAATCAAGAAAAAGTGCTTTTTAATAATTAAAATCTATTTTCTACTATAATTAAATATTGTAACATTATTTAGAATAATAAAAAACAAATTAAATATCTAGAATCAAGAAAAAGTGCTTTTAAATAATTAAAATCTATTTTTCTACTATAATTAAATATTGTAACATTATTTAGAATAATAAAAAACAAATTAAATATCTTGAATCAAGAAAAAGTGCTTTAAAATAATTAAAATCTATTTTCTACTATAATTAAATTTTGTAACATTATTTAGAATAATAAAAAACAAATTAAATATCTAGAATCAAGAAAAAGTGCTTTTAAATAATTAAAATCTATTTTTCTACTATAATTAAATATTGTAACATTATTTAGAATAATAAAAAACAAATTAAATATCTAGAATCAAGAAAAAGTGCTTTTTAATAATTAAAATCTATTTTTCTACTATAATTAAATATTGTAACATTATTTAGAATAATAAAAAACAAATTAAATATCTAGACTCAAGAAAAAGTGCTTTTAAATAATTAAAATCTATTTTTCTACTATAATTAAATATTGTAACATTATTTAGAATAATAAAAAACAAATTAAATATCTAGACTCAAGAAAAAGTGCTTTTAAATAATTAAAATCTATTTTTCTACTATAATTAAATATTGTAACATTATTTAGAATAATAAAAAACAAATTAAATATCTAGACTCAAGAAAAAGTGCTTTTAAATAAATAAAATCTATTTTTCTACTATAATTAAATATTGTAACATTATTTAGAATAATAAAAAACAAATTAAATATCTTGAATCAAGAAAAAGTGCTTTAAAATAATTAAAATCTATTTTCTACTATAATTAAATATTGTAACATTATTTAGAATAATAAAAAACAAATTAAATATCTAGAATCAAGAAAAAGTGCTTTTTAATAATTAAAATCTATTTTTCTACTATAATTAAATATTGTAACATTATTTAGAATAATAAAAAACAAATTAAATATCTTGAATCAAGAAAAAGTGCTTTTAAATAATTAAAATCTATTTTTCTACTATAATTAAATATTGTAACATTATTTAGAATAATAAAAAACAAATTAAATATCTAGAATCAAGAAAAAGTGCTTTTAAATAATTAAAATCTATTTTTCTACTATAATTAAATATTGTAACATTATTTAGAATAATAAAAAACAAATTAAATATCTAGAATCAAGAAAAAGTGCTTTTAAATAATTAAAATCTATTTTTCTACTATAATTAAATATTGTAACATTATTTAGAATAATAAAAAACAAATTAAATATCTAGAATCAAGAAAAAGTGCTTTTAAATAATTAAAATCTATTTTTCTACTATAATTAAATATTGTTACATTATTTAGAATAATAAAAAACAAATTAAATATCTAGACTCAAGAAAAAGTGCTTTTTAATAATTAAAATCTATTTTCTACTATAATTAAATATTGTTACATTATTTAGAATAATAAAAAACAAATTAAATATCTAGACTCAAGAAAAAGTGCTTTTTAATAATTAAAATCTATTTTCTACCATAATTAAATATTGTTACATTATTTAGAATAATAAAAAACAAATTAAATATCTAGAATCAAGAAAAAGTGCTTTTAAATAATTAAAATCTATTTTTCTACTATAATTAAATATTGTAACATTATTTAGAATAATAAAAAACAAATTAAATATCTAGAATCAAGAAAAAGTGCTTTTAAATAATTAAAATCTATTTTTCTACTATAATTAAATATTGTTACATTATTTAGAATAATAAAAAACAAATTAAATATCTAGACTCAAGAAAAAGTGCTTTTTAATAATTAAAATCTATTTTCTACTATAATTAAATATTGTTACATTATTTAGAATAATAAAAAACAAATTAAATATCTAGACTCAAGAAAAAGTGCTTTTTAATAATTAAAATCTATTTTCTACCATAATTAAATATTGTTACATTATTTAGAATAATAAAAAACAAATTAAATATTTAGAATCAAGAAAAAGTGCTTTTTAATAATTAAAATCTATTTTTCTACTATAATTAAATATTGTTACATTATTTAGAATAATAAAAAACAAATTAAATATCTAGACTCAAGAAAAAGTGCTTTTAAATAATTAAAATCTATTTTTCTACTATAATTAAATATTGTTACATTATTTAGAATAATAAAAAACAAATTAAATATCTAGACTCAAGAAAAAGTGCTTTTAAATAATTAAAATCTATTTTTCTACTATAATTAAATATTGTTACATTATTTAGAATAATAAAAAACAAATTAAATATCTAGACTCAAGAAAAAGTGCTTTTAAATAATTAAAATCTATTTTCTACCATAATTAAATATTGTAACATTATTTAGAATAATAAAAAACAAATTAAATATCTAGACTCAAGAAAAAGTGCTTTTTAATAATTAAAATCTATTTTCTACCATAATTAAATATTGTTACATTATTTAGAATAATAAAAAACAAATTAAATATCTAGAATCAAGAAAAAGTGCTTTTTAATAATTAAAATCTATTTTTCTACTATAATTAAATATTGTAACATTATTTAGAATAATAAAAAACAAATTAAATATCTAGAATCAAGAAAAAGTGCTTTTAAATAATTAAAATCTATTTTTCTACTGTAATTAAATATTGTAACATTATTTAGAATAATAAAAAACAAATTAAATATCTAGACTCAAGAAAAAGTGCTTTTTAATAATTAAAATCTATTTTCTACCATAATTAAATATTGTAACATTATTTAGAATAATAAAAAACAAATTAAATATCTAGACTCAAGAAAAAGTGCTTTTAAATAATTAAAATCTATTTTCTACCATAATTAAATATTGTAACATTATTTAGAATAATAAAAAACAAATTAAATATCTAGACTCAAGAAAAAGTGCTTTTTAATAATTAAAATCTATTTTCTACCATAATTAAATATTGTTACATTATTTAGAATAATAAAAAACAAATTAAATATCTAGAATCAAGAAAAAGTGCTTTTTAATAATTAAAATCTATTTTTCTACTATAATTAAATATTGTAACATTATTTAGAATAATAAAAAACAAATTAAATATCTAGAATCAAGAAAAAGTGCTTTTTAATAATTAAAATCTATTTTTCTACTATAATTAAATATTGTTACATTATTTAGAATAATAAAAAACAAATTAAATATCTAGAATCAAGAAAAAGTGCTTTTAAATAATTAAAATCTATTTTTCTACTATAATTAAATATTGTAACATTATTTAGAATAATAAAAAACAAATTAAATATCTAGACTCAAGAAAAAGTGCTTTTTAATAATTAAAATCTATTTTCTACCATAATTAAATATTGTTACATTATTTAGAATAATAAAAAACAAATTAAATATCTAGAATCAAGAAAAAGTGCTTTTAAATAATTAAAATCTATTTTTCTACTATAATTAAATATTGTAACATTATTTAGAATAATAAAAAACAAATTAAATATCTAGAATCAAGAAAAAGTGCTTTTAAATAATTAAAATCTATTTTCTACTATAATTAAATATTGTAACATTATTTAGAATAATAAAAAACAAATTAAATATCTAGAATCAAGAAAAAGTGCTTTTTAATAATTAAAATCTATTTTCTACTATAATTAAATATTGTAACATTATTTAGAATAATAAAAAACAAATTAAATATCTAGAATCAAGAAAAAGTGCTTTTTAATAATTAAAATCTATTTTCTACCATAATTAAATATTGTTACATTATTTAGAATAATAAAAAACAAATTAAATATTTAGAATCAAGAAAAAGTGCTTTTTAATAATTAAAATCTATTTTTCTACTATAATTAAATATTGTTACATTATTTAGAATAATAAAAAACAAATTAAATATCTAGACTCAAGAAAAAGTGCTTTTAAATAATTAAAATCTATTTTCTACCATAATTAAATATTGTAACATTATTTAGAATAATAAAAAACAAATTAAATATCTAGACTCAAGAAAAAGTGCTTTTTAATAATTAAAATCTATTTTCTACCATAATTAAATATTGTTACATTATTTAGAATAATAAAAAACAAATTAAATATCTAGAATCAAGAAAAAGTGCTTTTTAATAATTAAAATCTATTTTTCTACTATAATTAAATATTGTAACATTATTTAGAATAATAAAAAACAAATTAAATATCTAGAATCAAGAAAAAGTGCTTTTAAATAATTAAAATCTATTTTTCTACTATAATTAAATATTGTTACATTATTTAGAATAATAAAAAACAAATTAAATATCTAGAATCAAGAAAAAGTGCTTTTAAATAATTAAAATCTATTTTTCTACTATAATTAAATATTGTAACATTATTAAAATAATAAAAAACAAATTAAATATCTAGACTCAAGAAAAAGTGCTTTTTAATAATTAAAATCTATTTTTCTACTATAATTAAATATTGTAACATTATTTAGAATAATAAAAAACAAATTAAATATCTAGAATCAAGAAAAAGTGCTTTTTAATAATTAAAATCTATTTTTCTACTATAATTAAATATTGTTACATTATTTAGAATAATAAAAAACAAATTAAATATCTAGAATCAAGAAAAAGTGCTTTTAAATAATTAAAATCTATTTTTCTACTATAATTAAATATTGTAACATTATTTAGAATAATAAAAAACAAATTAAATATCTAGACTCAAGAAAAAGTGCTTTTTAATAATTAAAATCTATTTTCTACCATAATTAAATATTGTTACATTATTTAGAATAATAAAAAACAAATTAAATATCTAGAATCAAGAAAAAGTGCTTTTAAATAATTAAAATCTATTTTTCTACTATAATTAAATATTGTAACATTATTTAGAATAATAAAAAACAAATTAAATATCTAGAATCAAGAAAAAGTGCTTTTAAATAATTAAAATCTATTTTCTACTATAATTAAATATTGTAACATTATTTAGAATAATAAAAAACAAATTAAATATCTAGAATCAAGAAAAAGTGCTTTTTAATAATTAAAATCTATTTTCTACTATAATTAAATATTGTAACATTATTTAGAATAATAAAAAACAAATTAAATATCTAGAATCAAGAAAAAGTGCTTTTTAATAATTAAAATCTATTTTTCTACTATAATTAAATATTGTAACATTATTTAGAATAATAAAAAACAAATTAAATATCTAGAATCAAGAAAAAGTGCTTTTTAATAATTAAAATCTATTTTCTACTATAATTAAATATTGTTACATTATTTAGAATAATAAAAAACAAATTAAATATCTAGAATCAAGAAAAAGTGCTTTTTAATAATTAAAATCTATTTTTCTACTATAATTAAATATTGTAACATTATTTAGAATAATAAAAAACAAATTAAATATCTAGAATCAAGAAAAAGTGCTTTTAAATAATTAAAATCTATTTTCTACTATAATTAAATATTGTAACATTATTTAGAATAATAAAAAACAAATTAAATATCAAGAATATAGAAAAAGTGCTTTTTAATAATTAAAATCTATTTTCTACCATAATTAAATATTGTTACATTATTTAGAATAATAAAAAACAAATTAAATATCTAGAATCAAGAAAAAGTGCTTTTTAATAATTAAAATCTATTTTTCTACTATAATTAAATATTGTAACATTATTTAGAATAATAAAAAACAAATTAAATATCTAGAATCAAGAAAAAGTGCTTTTAAATAATTAAAATCTATTTTCTACTATAATTAAATATTGTTACATTATTTAGAATAATAAAAAACAAATTAAATATCTAGAATCAAGAAAAAGTGCTTTTAAATAATTAAAATCTATTTTCTACTATAATTAAATATTGTAACATTATTTAGAATAATAAAAAACAAATTAAATATCAAGAATATAGAAAAAGTGCTTTTTAATAATTAAAATCTATTTTCTACTATAATTAAATATTGTAACATTATTTAGAATAATAAAAAACAAATTAAATATCTAGAATCAAGAAAAAGTGCTTTTAAATAATTAAAATCTATTTTCTACTATAATTAAATATTGTAACATTATTTAGAATAATAAAAAACAAATTAAATATCTAGAATCAAGAAAAAGTGCTTTTAAATAATTAAAATCTATTTTCTACTATAATTAAATATTGTAACATTATTTAGAATAATAAAAAACAAATTAAATATCAAGAATATAGAAAAAGTGCTTTTTAATAATTAAAATCTATTTTCTACTATAATTAAATATTGTTACATTATTTAGAATAATAAAAAACAAATTAAATATCTAGAATCAAGAAAAAGTGCTTTTAAATAATTAAAATCTATTTTCTACTATAATTAAATATTGTTACATTATTTAGAATAATAAAAAACAAATTAAATATCAAGAATATAGAAAAAGTGCTTTTAAATAATTAAAATCTATTTTCTACTATAATTAAATATTGTTACATTATTTAGAATAATAAAAAACAAATTAAATATCTAGAATCAAGAAAAAGTGCTTTTAAATAATTAAAATCTATTTTCTACTATAATTAAATATTGTTACATTATTTAGAATAATAAAAAACAAATTAAATATCTAGAATCAAGAAAAAGTGCTTTTAAATAATTAAAATCTATTTTCTACTATAATTAAATATTGTAACATTATTCAGAATAATAAAAAACAAATTAAATATCAAGAATATAGAAAAAGTGCTTTTTAATAATTAAAATCTATTTTCTACTATAATTAAATATTGTTACATTATTTAGAATAATAAAAAACAAATTAAATATCTAGAATCAAGAAAAAGTGCTTTTAAATAATTAAAATCTATTTTCTACTATAATTAAATATTGTTACATTATTTAGAATAATAAAAAACAAATTAAATATCTAGAATCAAGAAAAAGTGCTTTTAAATAATTAAAATCTATTTTCTACTATAATTAAATATTGTAACATTATTTAGAATAATAAAAAACAAATTAAATATCAAGAATATAGAAAAAGTGCTTTTTAATAATTAAAATCTATTTTCTACTATAATTAAATATTGTTACATTATTTAGAATAATAAAAAACAAATTAAATATCTAGAATCAAGAAAAAGTGCTTTTAAATAATTAAAATCTATTTTTCTACTATAATTAAATATTGTAACATTATTTAGAATAATAAAAAACAAATTAAATATCAAGAATCAAGAAAAAGTGCTTCTAAATAATTAAAATCTATTTTTCTACTATAATTAAATATTGTAACATTATTTAGAATAATAAAAAACAAATTAAATATCTAGAATCAAGAAAAAGTGCTTTTAAATAATTAAAATCTATTTTTCTACTATAATTAAATATTGTAACATTATTTAGAATAATAAAAAACAAATTAAATATCTAGAATCAAGAAAAAGTGCTTCTAAATAATTAAAATCTATTTTTCTACTATAATTAAATATTGTAACATTATTTAGAATAATAAAAAACAAATTAAATATCTAGAATCAAGAAAAAGTGCTTCTAAATAATTAAAATCTATTTTTCTACTATAATTAAATATTGTAACATTATTTAGAATAATAAAAAACAAATTAAATGTCTAGAATCAAGAAAAAGTGCTTCTAAATAATTAAAATCTATTTTTCTACTATAATTAAATATTGTAACATTATTTAGAATAATAAAAAACAAATTAAATATCTAGAATCAAGAAAAAAAGCTTCTAAATAATTAAAATCTATTTTTCTACTATAATTAAATATTGTAACATTATTTAGAATAATAAAAAACAAATTAAATATCTAGAATCAAGAAAAAGTGCTTCTAAATAATTAAAATCTATTTTTCTACTATAATTAAATATTGTAACATTATTTAGACTAATAAAAAACAAATTAAATATCAAGAATCAAGAAAAAGTGCTTCTAAATAATTAAAATCTATTTTTCTACTATAATTAAATATTGTAACATTATTTAGAATAATAAAAAACAAATTAAATATCTAGAATCAAGAAAAAGTGCTTCTAAATAATTAAAATCTATTTTTCTACTATAATTAAATATTGTAACATTATTTAGACTAATAAAAAACAAATTAAATATCTAGAATCAAGAAAAAGTGCTTCTAAATAATTAAAATCTATTTTTCTACTATAATTAAATATTGTAACATTATTTAGAATAATAAAAAACAAATTAAATATCTAGAAGCAAGAAAAAGTGCTTCTAAATAATTAAAATCTATTTTTCTACTATAATTAAATATTGTAACATTATTTAGAATAATAAAAAACAAATTAAATGTCTAGAATCAAGAAAAAGTGCTTCTAAATAATTAAAATCTATTTTTCTACTATAATTAAATATTGTAACATTATTTAGACTAATAAAAAACAAATTAAATATCAAGAATCAAGAAAAAGTGCTTTTAAATAATTAAAATCTATTTTCTACTATAATTAAATATTGTAACATTATTTAGACTAATAAAAAACAAATTAAATATCAAGAATCAAGAAAAAGTGCTTCTAAATAATTAAAATCTATTTTTCTACTATAATTAAATATTGTAACATTATTTAGAATAATAAAAAACAAATTAAATATCTAGAATCAAGAAAAAGTGCTTCTAAATAATTAAAATCTATTTTTCTACTATAATTAAATATTGTAACATTATTTAGAATAATAAAAAACAAATTAAATATCTAGAATCAAGAAAAAGTGCTTCTAAATAATTAAAATCTATTTTTCTACTATAATTAAATATTGTAACATTATTTGGAATAATAAAAAACAAATTAAATATCTAGAAGCAAGAAAAAGTGCTTCTAAATAATTAAAATCTATTTTTCTACTATAATTAAATATTGTAACATTATTTAGAATAATAAAAAACAAATTAAATGTCTAGAATCAAGAAAAAGTGCTTCTAAATAATTAAAATCTATTTTTCTACTATAATTAAATATTGTAACATTATTTAGAATAATAAAAAACAAATTAAATATCTAGAATCAAGAAAAAGTGCTTCTAAATAATTAAAATCTATTTTTCTACTATAATTAAATATTGTAACATTATTTGGAATAATAAAAAACAAATTAAATATCTAGAAGCAAGAAAAAGTGCTTCTAAATAATTAAAATCTATTTTTCTACTATAATTAAATATTGTAACATTATTTAGAATAATAAAAAACAAATTAAATGTCTAGAATCAAGAAAAAGTGCTTCTAAATAATTAAAATCTATTTTTCTACTATAATTAAATATTGTAACATTATTTAGAATAATAAAAAACAAATTAAATGTCTAGAATCAAGAAAAAGTGCTTCTAAATAATTAAAATCTATTTTTCTACTATAATTAAATATTGTAACATTATTTAGAATAATAAAAAACAAATTAAATATCTAGAATCAAGAAAAAGTGCTTCTAAATAATTAAAATCTATTTTTCTACTATAATTAAATATTGTAACATTATTTGGAATAATAAAAAACAAATTAAATATCTAGAAGCAAGAAAAAGTGCTTCTAAATAATTAAAATCTATTTTTCTACTATAATTAAATATTGTAACATTATTTAGAATAATAAAAAACAAATTAAATGTCTAGAATCAAGAAAAAGTGCTTCTAAATAATTAAAATCTATTTTTCTACTATAATTAAATATTGTAACATTATTTAGAATAATAAAAAACAAATTAAATATCTAGAATCAAGAAAAAGTGCTTCTAAATAATTAAAATCTATTTTTCTACTATAATTAAATATTGTAACATTATTTGGAATAATAAAAAACAAATTAAATATCTAGAAGCAAGAAAAAGTGCTTCTAAATAATTAAAATCTATTTTTCTACTATAATTAAATATTGTAACATTATTTAGAATAATAAAAAACAAATTAAATATCTAGAATCAAGAAAAAGTGCTTCTAAATAATTAAAATCTATTTTTCTACTATAATTAAATATTGTAACATTATTTAGAATAATAAAAAACAAATTAAATATCTAGAATCAAGAAAAAGTGCTTCTAAATAATTAAAATCTATTTTTCTACTATAATTAAATATTGTAACATTATTTAGAATAATAAAAAACAAATTAAATATCTAGAATCAAGAAAAAGTGCTTCTAAATAATTAAAATCTATTTTTCTACTATAATTAAATATTGTAACATTATTTAGAATAATAAAAAACAAATTAAATATCAAGAATCAAGAAAAAGTGCTTTTTAATAATTAAAATCTATTTTTCTACTATAATTAAATATTGTAACATTATTTAGAATAATAAAAAACAAATTAAATATCTAGAATCAAGAAAAAGTGCTTCTAAATAATTAAAATCTATTTTTCTACTATAATTAAATATTGTAACATTATTTAGAATAATAAAAAACAAATTAAATATCTAGAATCAAGAAAAAGTGCTTCTAAATAATTAAAATCTATTTTTCTACTATAATTAAATATTGTAACATTATTTAGAATAATAAAAAACAAATTAAATATCAAGAATCAAGAAAAAGTGCTTTTAATAATTAAAATCTATTTTTCTACTATAATTAAATATTGTAACATTATTTAGAATAATAAAAAACAAATTAAATATCTAGAATCAAGAAAAAGTGCTTCTAAATAATTAAAATCTATTTTTCTACTATAATTAAATATTGTAACATTATTTAGAATAATAAAAAACAAATTAAATATCTAGAATCAAGAAAAAGTGCTTCTAAATAATTAAAATCTATTTTTCTACTATAATTAAATATTGTAACATTATTTAGAATAATAAAAAACAAATTAAATATCAAGAATCAAGAAAAAGTGCTTTTTAATAATTAAAATCTATTTTTCTACTATAATTAAATATTGTAACATTATTTAGAATAATAAAAAACAAATTAAATATCAAGAATCAAGAAAAAGTGCTTTTTAATAATTAAAATCTATTTTTCTACTATAATTAAATATTGTAACATTATTTAGAATAATAAAAAACAAATTAAATATCAAGAATCAAGAAAAAGTGCTTCTAAATAATTAAAATCTATTTTTCTACTATAATTAAATATTGTAACATTATTTAGACTAATAAAAAACAAATTAAATATCAAGAATCAAGAAAAAGTGCTTTTTAATAATTAAAATCTATTTTTCTACTATAATTAAATATTGTAACATTATTTAGAATAATAAAAAACAAATTAAATATCAAGAATCAAGAAAAAGTGCTTCTAAATAATTAAAATCTATTTTTCTACTATAATTAAATATTGTAACATTATTTGGAATAATAAAAAACAAATTAAATATCTAGAAGCAAGAAAAAGTGCTTCTAAATAATTAAAATCTATTTTTCTACTATAATTAAATATTGTAACATTATTTAGACTAATAAAAAACAAATTAAATATCAAGAATCAAGAAAAAGTGCTTTTTAATAATTAAAATCTATTTTTCTACTATAATTAAATATTGTAACATTATTTAGACTAATAAAAAACAAATTAAATATCTAGAATCAAGAAAAAGTGCTTTTAAATAATTAAAATCTATTTTTCTACTATAATTAAATATTGTAACATTATTTAGACTAATAAAAAACAAATTAAATATCTAGAATCAAGAAAAAGTGCTTCTAAATAATTAAAATCTATTTTTCTACTATAATTAAATATTGTAACATTATTTAGAATAATAAAAAACAAATTAAATATCTAGAATCAAGAAAAAGTGCTTCTAAATAATTAAAATCTATTTTTCTACTATAATTAAATATTGTAACATTATTTAGACTAATAAAAAACAAATTAAATATCTAGAATCAAGAAAAAGTGCTTTTAAATAATTAAAATCTATTTTTCTACTATAATTAAATATTGTAACATTATTTAGAATAATAAAAAACAAATTAAATATCTAGAATCAAGAAAAAGTGCTTCTAAATAATTAAAATCTATTTTTCTACTATAATTAAATATTGTAACATTATTTAGACTAATAAAAAACAAATTAAATATCTAGAATCAAGAAAAAGTGCTTTTAAATAATTAAAATCTATTTTTCTACTATAATTAAATATTGTAACATTATTTAGAATAATAAAAAACAAATTAAATATCTAGAATCAAGAAAAAGTGCTTCTAAATAATTAAAATCTATTTTTCTACTATAATTAAATATTGTAACATTATTTAGAATAATAAAAAACAAATTAAATGTCTAGAATCAAGAAAAAGTGCTTCTAAATAATTAAAATCTATTTTTCTACTATAATTAAATATTGTAACATTATTTAGAATAATAAAAAACAAATTAAATATCTAGAATCAAGAAAAAGTGCTTCTAAATAATTAAAATCTATTTTTCTACTATAATTAAATATTGTAACATTATTTAGAATAATAAAAAACAAATTAAATATCTAGAATCAAGAAAAAGTGCTTCTAAATAATTAAAATCTATTTTTCTACTATAATTAAATATTGTAACATTATTTAGACTAATAAAAAACAAATTAAATATCAAGAATCAAGAAAAAGTGCTTCTAAATAATTAAAATCTATTTTTCTACTATAATTAAATATTGTAACATTATTTAGACTAATAAAAAACAAATTAAATATCTAGAATCAAGAAAAAGTGCTTTTAAATAATTAAAATCTATTTTTCTACTATAATTAAATATTGTAACATTATTTAGACTAATAAAAAACAAATTAAATATCTAGAATCAAGAAAAAGTGCTTCTAAATAATTAAAATCTATTTTTCTACTATAATTAAATATTGTAACATTATTTAGACTAATAAAAAACAAATTAAATATCTAGAATCAAGAAAAAGTGCTTCTAAATAATTAAAATCTATTTTCTACTATAATTAAATATTGTAACATTATTTAGAATAATAAAAAACAAATTAAATATCAAGAATCAAGAAAAAGTGCTTCTAAATAATTAAAATCTATTTTTCTACTATAATTAAATATTGTAACATTATTTAGAATAATAAAAAACAAATTAAATATCTAGAATCAAGAAAAAGTGCTTCTAAATAATTAAATCTATTTTTCTACTATAATTAAATATTGTAACATTATTTAGACTAATAAAAAACAAATTAAATATCTAGAATCAAGAAAAAGTGCTTTTAAATAATTAAAATCTATTTTTCTACTATAATTAAATATTGTAACATTATTTAGACTAATAAAAAAACAAATTAAATATCTAGAATCAAGAAAAAGTGCTTCTAAATAATTAAAATCTATTTTTCTACTATAATTAAATATTGTAACATTATTTAGAATAATAAAAAACAAATTAAATATCTAGAATCAAGAAAAAGTGCTTCTAAATAATTAAAATCTATTTTTCTACTATAATTAAATATTGTAACATTATTTAGAATAATAAAAAACAAATTAAATATCTAGAATCAAGAAAAAGTGCTTCTAAATAATTAAAATCTATTTTTCTACTATAATTAAATATTGTAACATTATTTAGACTAATAAAAAACAAATTAAATATCTAGAATCAAGAAAAAGTGCTTTTAAATAATTAAAATCTATTTTTCTACTATAATTAAATATTGTAACATTATTTAGACTAATAAAAAACAAATTAAATATCTAGAATCAAGAAAAAGTGCTTCTAAATAATTAAAATCTATTTTTCTACTATAATTAAATATTGTAACATTATTTAGAATAATAAAAAACAAATTAAAATATCAAGAATCAAGAAAAAGTGCTTCTAAATAATTAAAATCTATTTTTCTACTATAATTAAATATTGTAACATTATTTAGAATAATAAAAAACAAATTAAATATCAAGAATCAAGAAAAAGTGCTTTTTAATAATTAAAATCTATTTTTATACTATAATTAAATATTGTAACATTATTTAGACTAATAAAAAACAAATTAAATATCAAGAATCAAGAAAAAGTGCTTTTTAATAATTAAAATCTATTTTTCTACTATAATTAAATATGTAACATTATTTAGAATAATAAAAAACAAATTAAATATCTAGAATCAAGAAAAAGTGCTTCTAAATAATTAAAATCTATTTTTCTACTATAATTAAATATTGTAACATTATTTAGAATAATAAAAAACAAATTAAATATCTAGAATCAAGAAAAAGTGCTTCTAAATAATTAAAATCTATTTTTCTACTATAATTAAATATTGTAACATTATTTGGAATAATAAAAAACAAATTAAATATCTAGAAGCAAGAAAAAGTGCTTCTAAATAATTAAAATCTATTTTTCTACTATAATTAAATATTGTAACATTATTTAGAATAATAAAAAACAATTAAATGTCTAGAATCAAGAAAAAGTGCTTCTAAATAATTAAAATCTATTTTTCTACTATAATTAAATATTGTAACATTATTTAGAATAATAAAAAACAAATTAAATATCTAGAATCAAGAAAAAGTGCTTCTAAATAATTAAAATCTATTTTTCTACTATAATTAAATATTGTAACATTATTTAGAATAATAAAAAACAAATTAAATATCTAGAATCAAGAAAAAGTGCTTTTTAATAATTAAAATCTATTTTTCTACTATAATTAAATATTGTAACATTATTTAGAATAATAAAAAACAAATTAAATGTCTAGAATCAAGAAAAAGTGCTTCTAAATAATTAAAATCTATTTTTCTACTATAATTAAATATTGTAACATTATTTAGAATAATAAAAAACAAATTAAATATCTAGAATCAAGAAAAAGTGCTTCTAAATAATTAAAATCTATTTTTCTACTATAATTAAATATTGTAACATTATTTGGAATAATAAAAAACAAATTAAATATCTAGAAGCAAGAAAAAGTGCTTCTAAATAATTAAAATCTATTTTTCTACTATAATTAAATATTGTAACATTATTTAGAATAATAAAAAACAAATTAAATGTCTAGAATCAAGAAAAAGTGCTTCTAAATAATTAAAATCTATTTTTCTACTATAATTAAATATTGTAACATTATTTAGAATAATAAAAAACAAATTAAATATCTAGAATCAAGAAAAAGTGCTTCTAAATAATTAAAATCTATTTTTCTACTATAATTAAATATTGTAACATTATTTAGAATAATAAAAAACAAATTAAATATCTAGAATCAAGAAAAAGTGCTTCTAAATAATTAAAATCTATTTTTCTACTATAATTAAATATTGTAACATTATTTAGAATAATAAAAAACAAATTAAATATCTAGAATCAAGAAAAAGTGCTTCTAAATAATTAAAATCTATTTTTCTACTATAATTAAATATTGTAACATTATTTAGAATAATAAAAAACAAATTAAATATCAAGAATCAAGAAAAAGTGCTTTTTAATAATTAAAATCTATTTTTATACTATAATTAAATATTGTAACATTATTTAGACTAATAAAAAACAAATTAAATATCAAGAATCAAGAAAAAGTGCTTTTTAATAATTAAAATCTATTTTTCTACTATAATTAAATATTGTAACATTATTTAGAATATAAAAAACAAATTAAATATCTAGAATCAAGAAAAAGTGCTTCTAAATAATTAAAATCTATTTTTCTACTATAATTAAATATTGTAACATTATTTAGAATAATAAAAAACAAATTAAATATCTAGAATCAAGAAAAAGTGCTTCTAAATAATTAAAATCTATTTTTCTACTATAATTAAATATTGTAACATTATTTAGAATAATAAAAAACAAATTAAATATCTAGAATCAAGAAAAAGTGCTTCTAAATAATTAAAATCTATTTTTCTACTATAATTAAATATTGTAACATTATTTAGAATAATAAAAAACAAATTAAATATCAAGAATCAAGAAAAAGTGCTTTTTAATAATTAAAATCTATTTTTCTACTATAATTAAATATTGTAACATTATTTAGACTAATAAAAAACAAATTAAATATCAAGAATCAAGAAAAAGTGCTTTTAATAATTAAAATCTATTTTTCTACTATAATTAAATATTGTAACATTATTTAGAATAATAAAAAACAAATTAAATATCAAGAATCAAGAAAAAGTGCTTCTAAATAATTAAAATCTATTTTTCTACTATAATTAAATATTGTAACATTATTTGGAATAATAAAAAACAAATTAAATATCTAGAAGCAAGAAAAAGTGCTTCTAAATAATTAAAATCTATTTTTCTACTATAATTAAATATTGTAACATTATTTAGACTAATAAAAAACAAATTAAATATCAAGAATCAAGAAAAAGTGCTTCTAAATAATTAAAATCTATTTTTCTACTATAATTAAATATTGTAACATTATTTAGACTAATAAAAAACAAATTAAATATCTAGAATCAAGAAAAAGTGCTTTTAAATAATTAAAATCTATTTTTCTACTATAATTAAATATTGTAACATTATTTAGACTAATAAAAAACAAATTAAATATCTAGAATCAAGAAAAAGTGCTTCTAAATAATTAAAATCTATTTTTCTACTATAATTAAATATTGTAACATTATTTAGAATAATAAAAAACAAATTAAATATCAAGAATCAAGAAAAAGTGCTTTTTAATAATTAAAATCTATTTTTCTACTATAATTAAATATTGTAACATTATTTAGAATAATAAAAAACAAATTAAATATCAAGAATCAAGAAAAAGTGCTTCTAAATAATTAAAATCTATTTTTCTACTATAATTAAATATTGTAACATTATTTGGAATAATAAAAAACAAATTAAATATCTAGAATCAAGAAAAAGTGCTTCTAAATAATTAAAATCTATTTTTCTACTATAATTAAATATTGTAACATTATTTAGACTAATAAAAAACAAATTAAATATCTAGAATCAAGAAAAAGTGCTTCTAAATAATTAAAATCTATTTTTCTACTATAATTAAATATTGTAACATTATTTAGAATAATAAAAAACAAATTAAATATCAAGAATCAAGAAAAAGTGCTTCTAAATAATTAAAATCTATTTTTCTACTATAATTAAATATTGTAACATTATTTAGAATAATAAAAAACAAATTAAATGTCTAGAATCAAGAAAAAGTGCTTCTAAATAATTAAAATCTATTTTTCTACTATAATTAAATATTGTAACATTATTTAGAATAATAAAAAACAAATTAAATATCTAGAATCAAGAAAAAGTGCTTCTAAATAATTAAAATCTATTTTTCTACTATAATTAAATATTGTAACATTATTTAGAATAATAAAAAACAAATTAAATATCTAGAATCAAGAAAAAGTGCTTCTAAATAATTAAAATCTATTTTTCTACTATAATTAAATATTGTAACATTATTTAGAATAATAAAAAACAAATTAAATATCTAGAATCAAGAAAAAGTGCTTCTAATAATTAAAATCTATTTTTCTACTATAATTAAATATTGTAACATTATTTAGAATAATAAAAAACAAATTAAATATCTAGAATCAAGAAAAAGTGCTTCTAAATAATTAAAATCTATTTTTCTACTATAATTAAATATTGTAACATTATTTAGAATAATAAAAAACAAATTAAATATCAAGAATCAAGAAAAAGTGCTTTTTAATAATTAAAATCTATTTTTCTACTATAATTAAATATTGTAACATTATTTAGACTAATAAAAAACAAATTAAATATCAAGAATCAAGAAAAAGTGCTTTTTAATAATTAAAATCTATTTTTCTACTATAATTAAATATTGTAACATTATTTAGAATAATAAAAAACAAATTAAATATCTAGAATCAAGAAAAAGTGCTTCTAAATAATTAAAATCTATTTTTCTACTATAATTAAATATTGTAACATTATTTAGAATAATAAAAAACAAATTAAATATCTAGAATCAAGAAAAAGTGCTTCTAAATAATTAAAATCTATTTTTCTACTATAATTAAATATTGTAACATTATTTAGAATAATAAAAAACAAATTAAATATCTAGAATCAAGAAAAAGTGCTTCTAAATAATTAAAATCTATTTTTCTACTATAATTAAATATTGTAACATTATTTAGAATAATAAAAAACAAATTAAATATCAAGAATCAAGAAAAAGTGCTTTTTAATAATTAAAATCTATTTTTCTACTATAATTAAATATTGTAACATTATTTAGAATAATAAAAAACAAATTAAATATCTAGAATCAAGAAAAAGTGCTTCTAAATAATTAAAATCTATTTTCTACTATAATTAAATATTGTAACATTATTTAGAATAATAAAAAACAAATTAAATATCTAGAATCAAGAAAAAGTGCTTCTAAATAATTAAAATCTATTTTTCTACTATAATTAAATATTGTAACATTATTTAGAATAATAAAAAACAAATTAAATGTCTAGAATCAAGAAAAAGTGCTTCTAAATAATTAAAATCTATTTTTCTACTATAATTAAATATTGTAACATTATTTAGAATAATAAAAAACAAATTAAATATCTAGAATCAAGAAAAAGTGCTTCTAAATAATTAAAATCTATTTTTCTACTATAATTAAATATTGTAACATTATTTAGAATAATAAAAAACAAATTAAATATCTAGAATCAAGAAAAAGTGCTTCTAAATAATTAAAATCTATTTTTCTACTATAATTAAATATTGTAACATTATTTAGAATAATAAAAAACAAATTAAATATCAAGAATCAAGAAAAAGTGCTTTTTAATAATTAAAATCTATTTTTCTACTATAATTAAATATTGTAACATTATTTAGACTAATAAAAAACAAATTAAATATCTAGAATCAAGAAAAAGTGCTTTTTAATAATTAAAATCTATTTTTCTACTATAATTAAATATTGTAACATTATTTAGACTAATAAAAAACAAATTAAATATCAAGAATCAAGAAAAAGTGCTTTTTAATAATTAAAATCTATTTTTCTACTATAATTAAATATTGTAACATTATTTAGAATAATAAAAAACAAATTAAATATCTAGAATCAGAAAAAGTGCTTCTAAATAATTAAAATCTATTTTTCTACTATAATTAAATATTGTAACATTATTTAGAATAATAAAAAACAAATTAAATATCTAGAATCAAGAAAAAGTGCTTCTAAATAATTAAAATCTATTTTTCTACTATAATTAAATATTGTAACATTATTTAGAATAATAAAAAACAAATTAAATGTCTAGAATCAAGAAAAAGTGCTTCTAAATAATTAAAATCTATTTTTCTACTATAATTAAATATTGTAACATTATTTAGAATAATAAAAAACAAATTAAATATCTAGAATCAAGAAAAAGTGCTTTTTAATAATTAAAATCTATTTTTCTACTATAATTAAATATTGTAACATTATTTAGAATAATAAAAAACAAATTAAATATCTAGAATCAAGAAAAAGTGCTTCTAAATAATTAAAATCTATTTTTCTACTATAATTAAATATTGTAACATTATTTAGAATAATAAAAAACAAATTAAATATCTAGAATCAAGAAAAAGTGCTTCTAAATAATTAAAATCTATTTTTCTACTATAATTAAATATTGTAACATTATTTAGAATAATAAAAAAACAAATTAAATATCAAGAATCAAGAAAAAGTGCTTTTTAATAATTAAAATCTATTTTTCTACTATAATTAAATATTGTAACATTATTTAGAATAATAAAAAACAAATTAAATATCTAGAATCAAGAAAAAGTGCTTCTAAATAATTAAAATCTATTTTTCTACTATAATTAAATATTGTAACATTATTTAGAATAATAAAAAACAAATTAAATATCTAGAATCAAGAAAAAGTGCTTCTAAATAATTAAAATCTATTTTTCTACTATAATTAAATATTGTAACATTATTTAGAATAATAAAAAACAAATTAAATGTCTAGAATCAAGAAAAAGTGCTTCTAAATAATTAAAATCTATTTTTCTACTATAATTAAATATTGTAACATTATTTAGAATAATAAAAAACAAATTAAATATCTAGAATCAAGAAAAAGTGCTTCTAAATAATTAAAATCTATTTTTCTACTATAATTAAATATTGTAACATTATTTAGAATAATAAAAAACAAATTAAATATCTAGAATCAAGAAAAAGTGCTTCTAAATAATTAAAATCTATTTTTCTACTATAATTAAATATTGTAACATTATTTAGAATAATAAAAAACAAATTAAATATCAAGAATCAAGAAAAAGTGCTTTTAATAATTAAAATCTATTTTTCTACTATAATTAAATATTGTAACATTATTTAGACTAATAAAAAACAAATTAAATATCTAGAATCAAGAAAAAGTGCTTTTTAATAATTAAAATCTATTTTTCTACTATAATTAAATATTGTAACATTATTTAGACTAATAAAAAACAAATTAAATATCAAGAATCAAGAAAAAGTGCTTTTTAATAATTAAAATCTATTTTTCTACTATAATTAAATATTGTAACATTATTTAGAATAATAAAAAACAAATTAAATATCTAGAATCAAGAAAAAGTGCTTCTAAATAATTAAAATCTATTTTTCTACTATAATTAAATATTGTAACATTATTTAGAATAATAAAAAACAAATTAAATATCTAGAATCAAGAAAAAGTGCTTCTAAATAATTAAAATCTATTTTTCTACTATAATTAAATATTGTAACATTATTTAGAATAATAAAAAACAAATTAAATGTCTAGAATCAAGAAAAAGTGCTTCTAAATAATTAAAATCTATTTTTCTACTATAATTAAATATTGTAACATTATTTAGAATAATAAAAAACAAATTAAATATCTAGAATCAAGAAAAAGTGCTTCTAAATAATTAAAATCTATTTTTCTACTATAATTAAATATTGTAACATTATTTAGAATAATAAAAAACAAATTAAATATCTAGAATCAAGAAAAAGTGCTTCTAAATAATTAAAATCTATTTTTCTACTATAATTAAATATTGTAACATTATTTAGAATAATAAAAAAACAAATTAAATATCTAGAATCAAGAAAAAGTGCTTCTAAATAATTAAAATCTATTTTTCTACTATAATTAAATATTGTAACATTATTTAGAATAATAAAAAACAAATTAAATATCAAGAATCAAGAAAAAGTGCTTTTTAATAATTAAAATCTATTTTTCTACTATAATTAAATATTGTAACATTATTTAGAATAATAAAAAACAAATTAAATATCTAGAATCAAGAAAAAGTGCTTCTAAATAATTAAAATCTATTTTTCTACTATAATTAAATATTGTAACATTATTTAGAATAATAAAAAAACAAATTAAATATCTAGAATCAAGAAAAAGTGCTTCTAAATAATTAAAATCTATTTTTCTACTATAATTAAATATTGTAACATTATTTAGAATAATAAAAAACAAATTAAATGTCTAGAATCAAGAAAAAGTGCTTCTAAATAATTAAAATCTATTTTTCTACTATAATTAAATATTGTAACATTATTTAGAATAATAAAAAACAAATTAAATATCTAGAATCAAGAAAAAGTGCTTCTAAATAATTAAAATCTATTTTTCTACTATAATTAAATATTGTAACATTATTTAGAATAATAAAAAACAAATTAAATATCTAGAATCAAGAAAAAGTGCTTCTAAATAATTAAAATCTATTTTTCTACTATAATTAAATATTGTAACATTATTTAGAATAATAAAAAACAAATTAAATATCAAGAATCAAGAAAAAGTGCTTTTTAATAATTAAAATCTATTTTTCTACTATAATTAAATATTGTAACATTATTTAGACTAATAAAAAACAAATTAAATATCTAGAATCAAGAAAAAGTGCTTTTTAATAATTAAAATCTATTTTTCTACTATAATTAAATATTGTAACATTATTTAGACTAATAAAAAACAAATTAAATATCAAGAATCAAGAAAAAGTGCTTTTTAATAATTAAAATCTATTTTTCTACTATAATTAAATATTGTAACATTATTTAGAATAATAAAAAACAAATTAAATATCTAGAATCAAGAAAAAGTGCTTCTAAATAATTAAAATCTATTTTTCTACTATAATTAAATATTGTAACATTATTTAGAATAATAAAAAACAAATTAAATATCTAGAATCAAGAAAAAGTGCTTCTAAATAATTAAAATCTATTTTTCTACTATAATTAAATATTGTAACATTATTTAGAATAATAAAAAACAAATTAAATGTCTAGAATCAAGAAAAAGTGCTTCTAAATAATTAAAATCTATTTTTCTACTATAATTAAATATTGTAACATTATTTAGAATAATAAAAAACAAATTAAATATCTAGAATCAAGAAAAAGTGCTTCTAAATAATTAAAATCTATTTTTCTACTATAATTAAATATTGTAACATTATTTAGAATAATAAAAAACAAATTAAATATCTAGAATCAAGAAAAAGTGCTTCTAAATAATTAAAATCTATTTTTCTACTATAATTAAATATTGTAACATTATTTAGAATAATAAAAAACAAATTAAATATCTAGAATCAAGAAAAAGTGCTTTTTAATAATTAAAATCTATTTTTCTACTATAATTAAATATTGTAACATTATTTAGACTAATAAAAAACAAATTAAATATCAAGAATCAAGAAAAAGTGCTTTTTAATAATTAAAATCTATTTTTCTACTATAATTAAATATTGTAACATTATTTAGAATAATAAAAAACAAATTAAATATCTAGAATCAAGAAAAAGTGCTTCTAAATAATTAAAATCTATTTTTCTACTATAATTAAATATTGTAACATTATTTAGAATAATAAAAAACAAATTAAATATCTAGAATCAAGAAAAAGTGCTTTTAAATAATTAAAATCTATTTTTCTACTATAATTAAATATTGTAACATTATTTAGAATAATAAAAAACAAATTAAATATCTAGAAGCAAGAAAAAGTGCTTCTAAATAATTAAAATCTATTTTTCTACTATAATTAAATATTGTAACATTATTTAGAATAATAAAAAACAAATTAAATATCAAGAATCAAGAAAAAGTGCTTTTTAATAATTAAAATCTATTTTTCTACTATAATTAAATATTGTAACATTATTTAGAATAATAAAAAACAAATTAAATATCTAGAATCAAGAAAAAGTGCTTCTAAATAATTAAAATCTATTTTTCTACTATAATTAAATATTGTAACATTATTTAGAATAATAAAAAACAAATTAAATATCTAGAATCAAGAAAAAGTGCTTCTAAATAATTAAAATCTATTTTTCTACTATAATTAAATATTGTAACATTATTTAGAATAATAAAAAACAAATTAAATATCTAGAATCAAGAAAAAGTGCTTCTAAATAATTAAAATCTATTTTTCTACTATAATTAAATATTGTAACATTATTTAGACTAATAAAAAACAAATTAAATATCAAGAATCAAGAAAAAGTGCTTTTTAATAATTAAAATCTATTTTTCTACTATAATTAAATATTGTAACATTATTTAGAATAATAAAAAACAAATTAAATATCTAGAATCAAGAAAAAGTGCTTCTAAATAATTAAAATCTATTTTTCTACTATAATTAAATATTGTAACATTATTTAGAATAATAAAAAACAAATTAAATATCTAGAATCAAGAAAAAGTGCTTCTAAATAATTAAAATCTATTTTTCTACTATAATTAAATATTGTAACATTATTTAGAATAATAAAAAACAAATTAAATATCAAGAATCAAGAAAAAGTGCTTTTTAATAATTAAAATCTATTTTTCTACTATAATTAAATATTGTAACATTATTTAGAATAATAAAAAACAAATTAAATATCTAGAATCAAGAAAAAGTGCTTCTAAATAATTAAAATCTATTTTTCTACTATAATTAAATATTGTAACATTATTTAGAATAATAAAAAACAAATTAAATATCAAGAATCAAGAAAAAGTGCTTTTTAATAATTAAAATCTATTTTTCTACTATAATTAAATATTGTAACATTATTTAGAATAATAAAAAACAAATTAAATATCTAGAATCAAGAAAAAGTGCTTCTAAATAATTAAAATCTATTTTTCTACTATAATTAAATATTGTAACATTATTTAGAATAATAAAAAACAAATTAAATATCAAGAATCAAGAAAAAGTGCTTTTTAATAATTAAAATCTATTTTTCTACTATAATTAAATATTGTAACATTATTTAGAATAATAAAAAACAAATTAAATATCTAGAATCAAGAAAAAGTGCTTCTAAATAATTAAAATCTATTTTTCTACTATAATTAAATATTGTAACATTATTTAGACTAATAAAAAACAAATTAAATATCAAGAATCAAGAAAAAGTGCTTCTAAATAATTAAAATCTATTTTTCTACTATAATTAAATATTGTAACATTATTTAGAATAATAAAAAACAAATTAAATATCAAGAATCAAGAAAAAGTGCTTTTTAATAATTAAAATCTATTTTTCTACTATAATTAAATATTGTAACATTATTTAGAATAATAAAAAACAAATTAAATATCTAGAATCAAGAAAAAGTGCTTCTAAATAATTAAAATCTATTTTTCTACTATAATTAAATATTGTAACATTATTTAGAATAATAAAAAACAAATTAAATATCAAGAATCAAGAAAAAGTGCTTTTTAATAATTAAAATCTATTTTTCTACTATAATTAAATATTGTAACATTATTTAGACTAATAAAAAACAAATTAAATATCAAGAATCAAGAAAAAGTGCTTCTAAATAATTAAAATCTATTTTTCTACTATAATTAAATATTGTAACATTATTTGGAATAATAAAAAACAAATTAAATATCAAGAATCAAGAAAAAGTGCTTCTAAATAATTAAAATCTATTTTTCTACTATAATTAAATATTGTAACATTATTTAGACTAATAAAAAACAAATTAAATATCAAGAATCAAGAAAAAGTGCTTTTTAATAATTAAAATCTATTTTTCTACTATAATTAAATATTGTAACATTATTTAGACTAATAAAAAACAAATTAAATATCAAGAATCAAGAAAAAGTGCTTCTAAATAATTAAAATCTATTTTTCTACTATAATTAAATATTGTAACATTATTTAGACTAATAAAAAACAAATTAAATATCAAGAATCAAGAAAAAGTGCTTTTTAATAATTAAAATCTATTTTTCTACTATAATTAAATATTGTAACATTATTTAGACTAATAAAAAACAAATTAAATATCAAGAATCAAGAAAAAGTGCTTCTAAATAATTAAAATCTATTTTTCTACTATAATTAAATATTGTAACATTATTTGGAATAATAAAAAACAAATTAAATATCAAGAATCAAGAAAAAGTGCTTCTAAATAATTAAAATCTATTTTTCTACTATAATTAAATATTGTAACATTATTTGGAATAATAAAAAACAAATTAAATATCAAGAATCAAGAAAAAGTGCTTCTAAATAATTAAAATCTATTTTTCTACTATAATTAAATATTGTAACATTATTTGGAATAATAAAAAACAAATTAAATATCAAGAATCAAGAAAAAGTGCTTCTAAATAATTAAAATCTATTTTTCTACTATAATTAAATATTGTAACATTATTTGGAATAATAAAAAACAAATTAAATATCAAGAATCAAGAAAAAGTGCTTCTAAATAATTAAAATCTATTTTTCTACTATAATTAAATATTGTAACATTATTTAGAATAATAAAAAACAAATTAAATATCTAGAAGCAAGAAAAAGTGCTTCTAAATAATTAAAATCTATTTTTCTACTATAATTAAATATTGTAACATTATTTAGAATAATAAAAAACAAATTAAATATCAAGAATCAAGAAAAAGTGCTTTTTAATAATTAAAATCTATTTTTCTACTATAATTAAATATTGTAACATTATTTAGAATAATAAAAAACAAATTAAATATCTAGAATCAAGAAAAAGTGCTTCTAAATAATTAAAATCTATTTTTCTACTATAATTAAATATTGTAACATTATTTAGAATAATAAAAAACAAATTAAATATCAAGAATCAAGAAAAAGTGCTTTTTAATAATTAAAATCTATTTTTCTACTATAATTAAATATTGTAACATTATTTAGAATAATAAAAAACAAATTAAATATCAAGAATCAAGAAAAAGTGCTTCTAAATAATTAAAATCTATTTTTCTACTATAATTAAATATTGTAACATTATTTGGAATAATAAAAAACAAATTAAATATCAAGAATCAAGAAAAAGTGCTTCTAAATAATTAAAATCTATTTTTCTACTATAATTAAATATTGTAACATTATTTGGAATAATAAAAAACAAATTAAATATCAAGAATCAAGAAAAAGTGCTTCTAAATAATTAAAATCTATTTTTCTACTATAATTAAATATTGTAACATTATTTAGAATAATAAAAAACAAATTAAATATCTAGAATCAAGAAAAAGTGCTTCTAAATAATTAAAATCTATTTTTCTACTATAATTAAATATTGTAACATTATTTAGAATAATAAAAAACAAATTAAATATCTAGAATCAAGAAAAAGTGCTTCTAAATAATTAAAATCTATTTTTCTACTATAATTAAATATTGTAACATTATTTAGAATAATAAAAAACAAATTAAATATCTAGAATCAAGAAAAAGTGCTTCTAAATAATTAAAATCTATTTTTCTACTATAATTAAATATTGTAACATTATTTAGACTAATAAAAAACAAATTAAATATCAAGAATCAAGAAAAAGTGCTTCTAAATAATTAAAATCTATTTTTCTACTATAATTAAATATTGTAACATTATTTAGACTAATAAAAAACAAATTAAATATCTAGAATCAAGAAAAAGTGCTTCTAAATAATTAAAATCTATTTTTCTACTATAATTAAATATTGTAACATTATTTAGAATAATAAAAAACAAATTAAATATCAAGAATCAAGAAAAAGTGCTTCTAAATAATTAAAATCTATTTTTCTACTATAATTAAATATTGTAACATTATTTAGAATAATAAAAAACAAATTAAATATCTAGAATCAAGAAAAAGTGCTTCTAAATAATTAAAATCTATTTTTCTACTATAATTAAATATTGTAACATTATTTAGAATAATAAAAAACAAATTAAATATCAAGAATCAAGAAAAAGTGCTTCTAAATAATTAAAATCTATTTTTCTACTATAATTAAATATTGTAACATTATTTAGAATAATAAAAAACAAATTAAATATCTAGAATCAAGAAAAAGTGCTTCTAAATAATTAAAATCTATTTTTCTACTATAATTAAATATTGTAACATTATTTGGAATAATAAAAAACAAATTAAATATCTAGAAGCAAGAAAAAGTGCTTCTAAATAATTAAAATCTATTTTTCTACTATAATTAAATATTGTAACATTATTTAGAATAATAAAAAACAAATTAAATGTCTAGAATCAAGAAAAAGTGCTTCTAAATAATTAAAATCTATTTTTCTACTATAATTAAATATTGTAACATTATTTAGAATAATAAAAAACAAATTAAATGTCTAGAATCAAGAAAAAGTGCTTCTAAATAATTAAAATCTATTTTTCTACTATAATTAAATATTGTAACATTATTTAGAATAATAAAAAACAAATTAAATATCTAGAATCAAGAAAAAGTGCTTCTAAATAATTAAAATCTATTTTTCTACTATAATTAAATATTGTAACATTATTTAGAATAATAAAAAACAAATTAAATATCTAGAATCAAGAAAAAGTGCTTCTAAATAATTAAAATCTATTTTTCTACTATAATTAAATATTGTAACATTATTTAGAATAATAAAAAACAAATTAAATATCTAGAATCAAGAAAAAGTGCTTCTAAATAATTAAAATCTATTTTTCTACTATAATTAAATATTGTAACATTATTTAGAATAATAAAAAACAAATTAAATATCTAGAATCAAGAAAAAGTGCTTCTAAATAATTAAAATCTATTTTTCTACTATAATTAAATATTGTAACATTATTTAGAATAATAAAAAACAAATTAAATATCAAGAATCAAGAAAAAGTGCTTTTTAATAATTAAAATCTATTTTTCTACTATAATTAAATATTGTAACATTATTTAGACTAATAAAAAACAAATTAAATATCAAGAATCAAGAAAAAGTGCTTCTAAATAATTAAAATCTATTTTTCTACTATAATTAAATATTGTAACATTATTTAGAATAATAAAAAACAAATTAAATATCAAGAATCAAGAAAAAGTGCTTCTAAATAATTAAAATCTATTTTTCTACTATAATTAAATATTGTAACATTATTTAGACTAATAAAAAACAAATTAAATATCAAGAATCAAGAAAAAGTGCTTCTAAATAATTAAAATCTATTTTTCTACTATAATTAAATATTGTAACATTATTTGGAATAATAAAAAACAAATTAAATATCAAGAATCAAGAAAAAGTGCTTCTAAATAATTAAAATCTATTTTTCTACTATAATTAAATATTGTAACATTATTTGGAATAATAAAAAACAAATTAAATATCAAGAATCAAGAAAAAGTGCTTCTAAATAATTAAAATCTATTTTTCTACTATAATTAAATATTGTAACATTATTTGGAATAATAAAAAACAAATTAAATATCAAGAATCAAGAAAAAGTGCTTCTAAATAATTAAAATCTATTTTTCTACTATAATTAAATATTGTAACATTATTTGGAATAATAAAAAACAAATTAAATATCAAGAATCAAGAAAAAGTGCTTCTAAATAATTAAAATCTATTTTTCTACTATAATTAAATATTGTAACATTATTTAGAATAATAAAAAACAAATTAAATATCAAGAATCAAGAAAAAGTGCTTCTAAATAATTAAAATCTATTTTTCTACTATAATTAAATATTGTAACATTATTTAGACTAATAAAAAACAAATTAAATATCAAGAATCAAGAAAAAGTGCTTCTAAATAATTAAAATCTATTTTTCTACTATAATTAAATATTGTAACATTATTTAGACTAATAAAAAACAAATTAAATATCAAGAATCAAGAAAAAGTGCTTCTAAATAATTAAAATCTATTTTTCTACTATAATTAAATATTGTAACATTATTTGGAATAATAAAAAACAAATTAAATATCAAGAATCAAGAAAAAGTGCTTCTAAATAATTAAAATCTATTTTTCTACTATAATTAAATATTGTAACATTATTTGGAATAATAAAAAACAAATTAAATATCTAGAATCAAGAAAAAGTGCTTCTAAATAATTAAAATCTATTTTTCTACTATAATTAAATATTGTAACATTATTTAGAATAATAAAAAACAAATTAAATATCAAGAATCAAGAAAAAGTGCTTCTAAATAATTAAAATCTATTTTTCTACTATAATTAAATATTGTAACATTATTTAGAATAATAAAAAACAAATTAAATATCAAGAATCAAGAAAAAGTGCTTTTAAATAATTAAAATCTATTTTTCTACTATAATTAAATATTGTAACATTATTTAGACTAATAAAAAACAAATTAAATATCAAGAATCAAGAAAAAGTGCTTCTAAATAATTAAAATCTATTTTTCTACTATAATTAAATATTGTAACATTATTTGGAATAATAAAAAACAAATTAAATATCAAGAATCAAGAAAAAGTGCTTTTAAATAATTAAAATCTATTTTTCTACTATAATTAAATATTGTAACATTATTTAGACTAATAAAAAACAAATTAAATATCAAGAATCAAGAAAAAGTGCTTTTAAATAATTAAAATCTATTTTTCTACTATAATTAAATATTGTAACATTATTTAGACTAATAAAAAACAAATTAAATATCAAGAATCAAGAAAAAGTGCTTTTTAATAATTAAAATCTATTTTTCTACTATAATTAAATATTGTAACATTATTTAGAATAATAAAAAACAAATTAAATATCAAGAATCAAGAAAAAGTGCTTTTTAATAATTAAAATCTATTTTTCTACTATAATTAAATATTGTAACATTATTTAGAATAATAAAAAACAAATTAAATATCTAGAATCAAGAAAAAGTGCTTCTAAATAATTAAAATCTATTTTTCTACTATAATTAAATATTGTAACATTATTTAGAATAATAAAAAACAAATTAAATATCAAGAATCAAGAAAAAGTGCTTTTTAATAATTAAAATCTATTTTTCTACTATAATTAAATATTGTAACATTATTTAGACTAATAAAAAACAAATTAAATATCAAGAATCAAGAAAAAGTGCTTCTAAATAATTAAAATCTATTTTTCTACTATAATTAAATATTGTAACATTATTTGGAATAATAAAAAACAAATTAAATATCAAGAATCAAGAAAAAGTGCTTCTAAATAATTAAAATCTATTTTTCTACTATAATTAAATATTGTAACATTATTTGGAATAATAAAAAACAAATTAAATATCAAGAATCAAGAAAAAGTGCTTTTTAATAATTAAAATCTATTTTTCTACTATAATTAAATATTGTAACATTATTTAGAATAATAAAAAACAAATTAAATATCAAGAATCAAGAAAAAGTGCTTTTTAATAATTAAAATCTATTTTTCTACTATAATTAAATATTGTAACATTATTTAGAATAATAAAAAACAAATTAAATATCAAGAATCAAGAAAAAGTGCTTCTAAATAATTAAAATCTATTTTTCTACTATAATTAAATATTGTAACATTATTTGGAATAATAAAAAACAAATTAAATATCTAGAAGCAAGAAAAAGTGCTTCTAAATAATTAAAATCTATTTTTCTACTATAATTAAATATTGTAACATTATTTAGAATAATAAAAAACAAATTAAATATCTAGAAGCAAGAAAAAGTGCTTCTAAATAATTAAAATCTATTTTTCTACTATAATTAAATATTGTAACATTATTTGGAATAATAAAAAACAAATTAAATATCTAGAAGCAAGAAAAAGTGCTTCTAAATAATTAAAATCTATTTTTCTACTATAATTAAATATTGTAACATTATTTGGAATAATAAAAAACAAATTAAATATCTAGAAGCAAGAAAAAGTGCTTCTAAATAATTAAAATCTATTTTTCTACTATAATTAAATATTGTAACATTATTTAGAATAATAAAAAACAAATTAAATATCTAGAAGCAAGAAAAAGTGCTTCTAAATAATTAAAATCTATTTTTCTACTATAATTAAATATTGTAACATTATTTGGAATAATAAAAAACAAATTAAATATCTAGAAGCAAGAAAAAGTGCTTCTAAATAATTAAAATCTATTTTTCTACTATAATTAAATATTGTAACATTATTTAGAATAATAAAAAACAAATTAAATATCAAGAATCAAGAAAAAGTGCTTCTAAATAATTAAAATCTATTTTTCTACTATAATTAAATATTGTAACATTATTTGGAATAATAAAAAACAAATTAAATATCTAGAAGCAAGAAAAAGTGCTTCTAAATAATTAAAATCTATTTTTCTACTATAATTAAATATTGTAACATTATTTAGAATAATAAAAAACAAATTAAATATCTAGAAGCAAGAAAAAGTGCTTCTAAATAATTAAAATCTATTTTTCTACTATAATTAAATATTGTAACATTATTTAGACTAATAAAAAACAAATTAAATATCAAGAATCAAGAAAAAGTGCTTCTAAATAATTAAAATCTATTTTTCTACTATAATTAAATATTGTAACATTATTTGGAATAATAAAAAACAAATTAAATATCAAGAATCAAGAAAAAGTGCTTTTAAATAATTAAAATCTATTTTTCTACTATAATTAAATATTGTAACATTATTTAGACTAATAAAAAACAAATTAAATATCTAGAATCAAGAAAAAGTGCTTCTAAATAATTAAAATCTATTTTTCTACTATAATTAAATATTGTAACATTATTTAGAATAATAAAAAACAAATTAAATATCAAGAATCAAGAAAAAGTGCTTTTAAATAATTAAAATCTATTTTTCTACTATAATTAAATATTGTAACATTATTTAGACTAATAAAAAACAAATTAAATATCAAGAATCAAGAAAAAGTGCTTCTAAATAATTAAAATCTATTTTTCTACTATAATTAAATATTGTAACATTATTTAGAATAATAAAAAACAAATTAAATATCTAGAATCAAGAAAAAGTGCTTTTAAATAATTAAAATCTATTTTTCTACTATAATTAAATATTGTAACATTATTTAGAATAATAAAAAACAAATTAAATATCAAGAATCAAGAAAAAGTGCTTTTTAATAATTAAAATCTATTTTTCTACTATAATTAAATATTGTAACATTATTTAGAATAATAAAAAACAAATTAAATATCTAGAAGCAAGAAAAAGTGCTTCTAAATAATTAAAATCTATTTTTCTACTATAATTAAATATTGTAACATTATTTGGAATAATAAAAAACAAATTAAATATCTAGAAGCAAGAAAAAGTGCTTCTAAATAATTAAAATCTATTTTTCTACTATAATTAAATATTGTAACATTATTTGGAATAATAAAAAACAAATTAAATATCTAGAAGCAAGAAAAAGTGCTTCTAAATAATTAAAATCTATTTTTCTACTATAATTAAATATTGTAACATTATTTAGAATAATAAAAAACAAATTAAATATCTAGAAGCAAGAAAAAGTGCTTCTAAATAATTAAAATCTATTTTTCTACTATAATTAAATATTGTAACATTATTTGGAATAATAAAAAACAAATTAAATATCTAGAAGCAAGAAAAAGTGCTTCTAAATAATTAAAATCTATTTTTCTACTATAATTAAATATTGTAACATTATTTAGAATAATAAAAAACAAATTAAATATCAAGAATCAAGAAAAAGTGCTTCTAAATAATTAAAATCTATTTTTCTACTATAATTAAATATTGTAACATTATTTGGAATAATAAAAAACAAATTAAATATCTAGAAGCAAGAAAAAGTGCTTCTAAATAATTAAAATCTATTTTTCTACTATAATTAAATATTGTAACATTATTTAGAATAATAAAAAACAAATTAAATATCTAGAAGCAAGAAAAAGTGCTTCTAAATAATTAAAATCTATTTTTCTACTATAATTAAATATTGTAACATTATTTAGACTAATAAAAAACAAATTAAATATCAAGAATCAAGAAAAAGTGCTTTTAAATAATTAAAATCTATTTTTCTACTATAATTAAATATTGTAACATTATTTAGACTAATAAAAAACAAATTAAATATCTAGAATCAAGAAAAAGTGCTTCTAAATAATTAAAATCTATTTTTCTACTATAATTAAATATTGTAACATTATTTGGAATAATAAAAAACAAATTAAATATCTAGAAGCAAGAAAAAGTGCTTCTAAATAATTAAAATCTATTTTTCTACTATAATTAAATATTGTAACATTATTTAGAATAATAAAAAACAAATTAAATATCAAGAATCAAGAAAAAGTGCTTCTAAATAATTAAAATCTATTTTTCTACTATAATTAAATATTGTAACATTATTTGGAATAATAAAAAACAAATTAAATATCAAGAATCAAGAAAAAGTGCTTTTAAATAATTAAAATCTATTTTTCTACTATAATTAAATATTGTAACATTATTTAGACTAATAAAAAACAAATTAAATATCTAGAATCAAGAAAAAGTGCTTCTAAATAATTAAAATCTATTTTTCTACTATAATTAAATATTGTAACATTATTTGGAATAATAAAAAACAAATTAAATATCAAGAATCAAGAAAAAGTGCTTTTAAATAATTAAAATCTATTTTTCTACTATAATTAAATATTGTAACATTATTTAGACTAATAAAAAACAAATTAAATATCTAGAATCAAGAAAAAGTGCTTCTAAATAATTAAAATCTATTTTTCTACTATAATTAAATATTGTAACATTATTTAGAATAATAAAAAACAAATTAAATATCTAGAATCAAGAAAAAGTGCTTTTAAATAATTAAAATCTATTTTTCTACTATAATTAAATATTGTAACATTATTTAGAATAATAAAAAACAAATTAAATATCAAGAATCAAGAAAAAGTGCTTTTTAATAATTAAAATCTATTTTTCTACTATAATTAAATATTGTAACATTATTTAGACTAATAAAAAACAAATTAAATATCTAGAATCAAGAAAAAGTGCTTCTAAATAATTAAAATCTATTTTTCTACTATAATTAAATATTGTAACATTATTTAGAATAATAAAAAACAAATTAAATATCTAGAATCAAGAAAAAGTGCTTTTAAATAATTAAAATCTATTTTTCTACTATAATTAAATATTGTAACATTATTTAGAATAATAAAAAACAAATTAAATATCAAGAATCAAGAAAAAGTGCTTTTAAATAATTAAAATCTATTTTTCTACTATAATTAAATATTGTAACATTATTTAGACTAATAAAAAACAAATTAAATATCTAGAATCAAGAAAAAGTGCTTCTAAATAATTAAAATCTATTTTTCTACTATAATTAAATATTGTAACATTATTTAGAATAATAAAAAACAAATTAAATATCTAGAATCAAGAAAAAGTGCTTCTAAATAATTAAAATCTATTTTTCTACTATAATTAAATATTGTAACATTATTTAGAATAATAAAAAACAAATTAAATATCTAGAATCAAGAAAAAGTGCTTCTAAATAATTAAAATCTATTTTTCTACTATAATTAAATATTGTAACATTATTTAGAATAATAAAAAACAAATTAAATATCTAGAATCAAGAAAAAGTGCTTCTAAATAATTAAAATCTATTTTTCTACTATAATTAAATATTGTAACATTATTTAGACTAATAAAAAACAAATTAAATATCAAGAATCAAGAAAAAGTGCTTCTAAATAATTAAAATCTATTTTTCTACTATAATTAAATATTGTAACATTATTTAGAATAATAAAAAACAAATTAAATATCTAGAAGCAAGAAAAAGTGCTTCTAAATAATTAAAATCTATTTTTCTACTATAATTAAATATTGTAACATTATTTGGAATAATAAAAAACAAATTAAATATCTAGAAGCAAGAAAAAGTGCTTCTAAATAATTAAAATCTATTTTTCTACTATAATTAAATATTGTAACATTATTTGGAATAATAAAAAACAAATTAAATATCTAGAAGCAAGAAAAAGTGCTTCTAAATAATTAAAATCTATTTTTCTACTATAATTAAATATTGTAACATTATTTAGAATAATAAAAAACAAATTAAATATCTAGAAGCAAGAAAAAGTGCTTCTAAATAATTAAAATCTATTTTTCTACTATAATTAAATATTGTAACATTATTTGGAATAATAAAAAACAAATTAAATATCTAGAAGCAAGAAAAAGTGCTTCTAAATAATTAAAATCTATTTTTCTACTATAATTAAATATTGTAACATTATTTGGAATAATAAAAAACAAATTAAATATCTAGAAGCAAGAAAAAGTGCTTCTAAATAATTAAAATCTATTTTTCTACTATAATTAAATATTGTAACATTATTTAGAATAATAAAAAACAAATTAAATATCTAGAAGCAAGAAAAAGTGCTTCTAAATAATTAAAATCTATTTTTCTACTATAATTAAATATTGTAACATTATTTGGAATAATAAAAAACAAATTAAATATCTAGAAGCAAGAAAAAGTGCTTCTAAATAATTAAAATCTATTTTTCTACTATAATTAAATATTGTAACATTATTTAGAATAATAAAAAACAAATTAAATATCAAGAATCAAGAAAAAGTGCTTCTAAATAATTAAAATCTATTTTTCTACTATAATTAAATATTGTAACATTATTTGGAATAATAAAAAACAAATTAAATATCTAGAAGCAAGAAAAAGTGCTTCTAAATAATTAAAATCTATTTTTCTACTATAATTAAATATTGTAACATTATTTAGAATAATAAAAAACAAATTAAATATCTAGAAGCAAGAAAAAGTGCTTCTAAATAATTAAAATCTATTTTTCTACTATAATTAAATATTGTAACATTATTTAGACTAATAAAAAACAAATTAAATATCAAGAATCAAGAAAAAGTGCTTCTAAATAATTAAAATCTATTTTTCTACTATAATTAAATATTGTAACATTATTTGGAATAATAAAAAACAAATTAAATATCAAGAATCAAGAAAAAGTGCTTTTAAATAATTAAAATCTATTTTTCTACTATAATTAAATATTGTAACATTATTTAGACTAATAAAAAACAAATTAAATATCTAGAATCAAGAAAAAGTGCTTCTAAATAATTAAAATCTATTTTTCTACTATAATTAAATATTGTAACATTATTTGGAATAATAAAAAACAAATTAAATATCAAGAATCAAGAAAAAGTGCTTTTAAATAATTAAAATCTATTTTTCTACTATAATTAAATATTGTAACATTATTTAGACTAATAAAAAACAAATTAAATATCTAGAATCAAGAAAAAGTGCTTCTAAATAATTAAAATCTATTTTTCTACTATAATTAAATATTGTAACATTATTTAGAATAATAAAAAACAAATTAAATATCTAGAATCAAGAAAAAGTGCTTTTAAATAATTAAAATCTATTTTTCTACTATAATTAAATATTGTAACATTATTTAGAATAATAAAAAACAAATTAAATATCAAGAATCAAGAAAAAGTGCTTTTTAATAATTAAAATCTATTTTTCTACTATAATTAAATATTGTAACATTATTTAGACTAATAAAAAACAAATTAAATATCTAGAATCAAGAAAAAGTGCTTCTAAATAATTAAAATCTATTTTTCTACTATAATTAAATATTGTAACATTATTTAGAATAATAAAAAACAAATTAAATATCTAGAATCAAGAAAAAGTGCTTTTAAATAATTAAAATCTATTTTTCTACTATAATTAAATATTGTAACATTATTTAGAATAATAAAAAACAAATTAAATATCAAGAATCAAGAAAAAGTGCTTTTAAATAATTAAAATCTATTTTTCTACTATAATTAAATATTGTAACATTATTTAGACTAATAAAAAACAAATTAAATATCTAGAATCAAGAAAAAGTGCTTCTAAATAATTAAAATCTATTTTTCTACTATAATTAAATATTGTAACATTATTTAGAATAATAAAAAACAAATTAAATATCTAGAATCAAGAAAAAGTGCTTCTAAATAATTAAAATCTATTTTTCTACTATAATTAAATATTGTAACATTATTTAGAATAATAAAAAACAAATTAAATATCTAGAATCAAGAAAAAGTGCTTCTAAATAATTAAAATCTATTTTTCTACTATAATTAAATATTGTAACATTATTTAGAATAATAAAAAACAAATTAAATATCTAGAATCAAGAAAAAGTGCTTCTAAATAATTAAAATCTATTTTTCTACTATAATTAAATATTGTAACATTATTTAGACTAATAAAAAACAAATTAAATATCAAGAATCAAGAAAAAGTGCTTCTAAATAATTAAAATCTATTTTTCTACTATAATTAAATATTGTAACATTATTTAGACTAATAAAAAACAAATTAAATATCTAGAATCAAGAAAAAGTGCTTTTAAATAATTAAAATCTATTTTTCTACTATAATTAAATATTGTAACATTATTTAGACTAATAAAAAACAAATTAAATATCTAGAATCAAGAAAAAGTGCTTCTAAATAATTAAAATCTATTTTTCTACTATAATTAAATATTGTAACATTATTTAGAATAATAAAAAACAAATTAAATATCAAGAATCAAGAAAAAGTGCTTCTAAATAATTAAAATCTATTTTTCTACTATAATTAAATATTGTAACATTATTTAGAATAATAAAAAACAAATTAAATGTCTAGAATCAAGAAAAAGTGCTTCTAAATAATTAAAATCTATTTTTCTACTATAATTAAATATTGTAACATTATTTAGAATAATAAAAAACAAATTAAATATCTAGAATCAAGAAAAAGTGCTTCTAAATAATTAAAATCTATTTTTCTACTATAATTAAATATTGTAACATTATTTAGAATAATAAAAAACAAATTAAATATCTAGAATCAAGAAAAAGTGCTTCTAAATAATTAAAATCTATTTTTCTACTATAATTAAATATTGTAACATTATTTAGAATAATAAAAAACAAATTAAATATCTAGAATCAAGAAAAAGTGCTTCTAAATAATTAAAATCTATTTTTCTACTATAATTAAATATTGTAACATTATTTAGAATAATAAAAAACAAATTAAATATCTAGAATCAAGAAAAAGTGCTTCTAAATAATTAAAATCTATTTTTCTACTATAATTAAATATTGTAACATTATTTAGAATAATAAAAAACAAATTAAATATCAAGAATCAAGAAAAAGTGCTTTTTAATAATTAAAATCTATTTTTCTACTATAATTAAATATTGTAACATTATTTAGACTAATAAAAAACAAATTAAATATCAAGAATCAAGAAAAAGTGCTTCTAAATAATTAAAATCTATTTTTCTACTATAATTAAATATTGTAACATTATTTAGAATAATAAAAAACAAATTAAATATCAAGAATCAAGAAAAAGTGCTTTTTAATAATTAAAATCTATTTTTCTACTATAATTAAATATTGTAACATTATTTAGACTAATAAAAAACAAATTAAATATCAAGAATCAAGAAAAAGTGCTTCTAAATAATTAAAATCTATTTTTCTACTATAATTAAATATTGTAACATTATTTAGAATAATAAAAAACAAATTAAATATCTAGAATCAAGAAAAAGTGCTTCTAAATAATTAAAATCTATTTTTCTACTATAATTAAATATTGTAACATTATTTGGAATAATAAAAAACAAATTAAATATCTAGAAGCAAGAAAAAGTGCTTCTAAATAATTAAAATCTATTTTTCTACTATAATTAAATAGTGCTTCTAAATAATTAAAATCTATTTTTCTACTATAATTAAATATTGTAACATTATTTGGAATAATAAAAAACAAATTAAATATCTAGAAGCAAGAAAAAGTGCTTCTAAATAATTAAAATCTATTTTTCTACTATAATTAAATATTGTAACATTATTTAGAATAATAAAAAACAAATTAAATATCAAGAATCAAGAAAAAGTGCTTTTAAATAATTAAAATCTATTTTTCTACTATAATTAAATATTGTAACATTATTTAGAATAATAAAAAACAAATTAAATATCAAGAATCAAGAAAAAGTGCTTTTAAATAATTAAAATCTATTTTTCTACTATAATTAAATATTGTAACATTATTTAGACTAATAAAAAACAAATTAAATATCAAGAATCAAGAAAAAGTGCTTCTAAATAATTAAAATCTATTTTTCTACTATAATTAAATATTGTAACATTATTTGGAATAATAAAAAACAAATTAAATATCTAGAAGCAAGATAAAGTGCTTCTAAATAATTAAAATCTATTTTTCTACTATAATTAAATATTGTAACATTATTTAGAATAATAAAAAACAAATTAAATATCAAGAATCAAGAAAAAGTGCTTTTAAATAATTAAAATCTATTTTTCTACTATAATTAAATATTGTAACATTATTTAGACTAATAAAAAACAAATTAAATATCAAGAATCAAGAAAAAGTGCTTCTAAATAATTAAAATCTATTTTTCTACTATAATTAAATATTGTAACATTATTTGGAATAATAAAAAACAAATTAAATATCAAGAATCAAGAAAAAGTGCTTTTAAATAATTAAAATCTATTTTTCTACTATAATTAAATATTGTAACATTATTTGGAATAATAAAAAACAAATTAAATATCAAGAATCAAGAAAAAGTGCTTTTAAATAATTAAAATCTATTTTTCTACTATAATTAAATATTGTAACATTATTTGGAATAATAAAAAACAAATTAAATATCAAGAATCAAGAAAAAGTGCTTCTAAATAATTAAAATCTATTTTTCTACTATAATTAAATATTGTAACATTATTTGGAATAATAAAAAACAAATTAAATATCAAGAATCAAGAAAAAGTGCTTTTAAATAATTAAAATCTATTTTTCTACTATAATTAAATATTGTAACATTATTTGGAATAATAAAAAACAAATTAAATATCAAGAATCAAGAAAAAGTGCTTTTAAATAATTAAAATCTATTTTTCTACTATAATTAAATATTGTAACATTATTTGGAATAATAAAAAACAAATTAAATATCAAGAATCAAGAAAAAGTGCTTTTAAATAATTAAAATCTATTTTTCTACTATAATTAAATATTGTAACATTATTTGGAATAATAAAAAACAAATTAAATATCAAGAATCAAGAAAAAGTGCTTTTAAATAATTAAAATCTATTTTTCTACTATAATTAAATATTGTAACATTATTTGGAATAATAAAAAACAAATTAAATATCAAGAATCAAGAAAAAGTTCTTTTAAATAATTAAAATTTATTTTTCTACTATAATTAAATATTGTAACATTATTTAGAATAATAAAAAACAAATTAAATATCAAGAATCAAGAAAAAGTGCTTTTAAATAATTAAAATCTATTTTTCCACTATAATTAAATATTGTAATATTATTTAGAATAATAAAAAACAAATTAAATATCTAGAATCAAGAAAAAGTGCTTTTAAATAATTAAAATCTATTTTTCTACTATAATTAAATATTGTAACATTATTTGGAATAATAAAAAACAAATTAAATATCAAGAATCAAGAAAAAGTGCTTTTAAATAATTAAAATCTATTTTTCTACTATAATTAAATATTGTAACATTAATTAGAATAATAAAAAACAAATTAAATATCTAGAATCAAGAAAAAGTGCTTTTAAATAATTAAAATCTATTTTTCCACTATAATTAAATATTGTAATATTATTTAGAATAATAAAAAACAAATTAAATATCTAGAATCAAGAAAAAGTGCTTTTAAATAATTAAAATCTATTTTTCTACTATAATTAAATATTGTAACATTATTTGGAATAATAAAAAACAAATTAAATATCAAGAATCAAGAAAAAGTGCTTTTAAATAATTAAAATCTATTTTTCTACTATAATTAAATATTGTAACATTATTTAGAATAATAAAAAACAAATTAAATATCTAGAATCAAGAAAAAGTGCTTTTAAATAATTAAAATCTATTTTTCCACTATAATTAAATATTGTAATATTATTTAGAATAATAAAAAACAAATTAAATATCTAGAATCAAGAAAAAGTGCTTTTAAATAATTAAAATCTATTTTTCTACTATAATTAAATATTGTAACATTATTTGGAATAATAAAAAACAAATTAAATATCAAGAATCAAGAAAAAGTGCTTTTAAATAATTAAAATCTATTTTTCTACTATAATTAAATATTGTAACATTAATTAGAATAATAAAAAACAAATTAAATATCTAGAATCAAGAAAAAGTGCTTTTCAATAATTAAAATCTATTTTTCTACTATAATTAAATATTGTAACATTATTTGGAATAATAAAAAACAAATTAAATATCAAGAATCAAGAAAAAGTGCTTTTAAATAATTAAAATCTATTTTTCTACTATAATTAAATATTGTAACATTATTTGGAATAATAAAAAACAAATTAAATATCAAGAATCAAGAAAAAGTGCTTTTAAATAATTAAAATCTATTTTTCTACTATAATTAAATATTGTAACATTAATTAGAATAATAAAAAACAAATTAAATATCTAGAATCAAGAAAAAGTGCTTTTAAATAATTAAAATCTATTTTTCTACTATAATTAAATATTGTAACATTATTTAGAATAATAAAAAACAAATTAAATATCTAGAATCAAGAAAAAGTGCTTTTAAATAATTAAAATCTATTTTTCTACTATAATTAAATATTGTAACATTATTTGGAATAATAAAAAACAAATTAAATATCAAGAATCAAGAAAAAGTGCTTTTAAATAATTAAAATCTATTTTTCTACTATAATTAAATATTGTAACATTATTTGGAATAATAAAAAACAAATTAAATATCAAGAATCAAGAAAAAGTGCTTTTAAATAATTAAAATCTATTTTTCCACTATAATTAAATATTGTAATATTATTTAGAATAATAAAAAACAAATTAAATATCTAGAATCAAGAAAAAGTGCTTTTAAATAATTAAAATCTATTTTTCTACTATAATTAAATATTGTAACATTATTTGGAATAATAAAAAACAAATTAAATATCAAGAATCAAGAAAAAGTGCTTTTAAATAATTAAAATCTATTTTTCTACTATAATTAAATATTGTAACATTATTTAGAATAATAAAAAACAAATTAAATATCTAGAATCAAGAAAAAGTGCTTTTAAATAATTAAAATCTATTTTTCCACTATAATTAAATATTGTAACATTATTTGGAATAATAAAAAACAAATTAAATATCAAGAATCAAGAAAAAGTGCTTTTAAATAATTAAAATCTATTTTTCCACTATAATTAAATATTGTAATATTATTTAGAATAATAAAAAACAAATTAAATATCAAGAATCAAGAAAAAGTGCTTTTAAATAATTAAAATCTATTTTTCTACTATAATTAAATATTGTAACATTATTTAGAATAATAAAAAACAAATTAAATATCTAGAATCAAGAAAAAGTGCTTTTAAATAATTAAAATCTATTTTTCTACTATAATTAAATATTGTAACATTATTTGGAATAATAAAAAACAAATTAAATATCAAGAATCAAGAAAAAGTGCTTTTAAATAATTAAAATCTATTTTTCTACTATAATTAAATATTGTAACATTATTTGGAATAATAAAAAACAAATTAAATATCAAGAATCAAGAAAAAGTGCTTTTAAATAATTAAAATCTATTTTTCCACTATAATTAAATATTGTAATATTATTTAGAATAATAAAAAACAAATTAAATATCTAGAATCAAGAAAAAGTGCTTTTAAATAATTAAAATCTATTTTTCCACTATAATTAAATATTGTAATATTATTTAGAATAATAAAAAACAAATTAAATATCAAGAATCAAGAAAAAGTGCTTTTAAATAATTAAAATCTATTTTTCCACTATAATTAAATATTGTAATATTATTTAGAATAATAAAAAACAAATTAAATATCAAGAATCAAGAAAAAGTGCAATTAAATAATTAAAATCTATTTTTCCACTATAATTAAATATTGTAATATTATTTGGAATAATAAAAAACAAATTAAATATCAAGAATCAAGAAAAAGTGCTTTTAAATAATTAAAATCTATTTTTCCACTATAATTAAATATTGTAATATTATTTAGAATAATAAAAAACAAATTAAATATCTAGAATCAAGAAAAAGTGCTTTTAAATAATTAAAATCTATTTTTCTACTATAATTAAATATTGTAACATTATTTGGAATAATAAAAAACAAATTAAATATCAAGAATCAAGAAAAAGTGCTTTTAAATAATTAAAATCTATTTTTCTACTATAATTAAATATTGTAACATTATTTAGAATAATAAAAAACAAATTAAATATCAAGAATCAAGAAAAAGTGCTTTTAAATAATTAAAATCTATTTTTCTACTATAATTAAATATTGTAACATTATTTAGAATAATAAAAAACAAATTAAATATCAAGAATCAAGAAAAAGTGCTTTTAAATAATTAAAATCTATTTTTCCACTATAATTAAATATTGTAAAATTATTTGGAATAATAAAAAACAAATTAAATATCAAGAATCAAGAAAAAGTGCTTTTAAATAATTAAAATCTATTTTTCTACTATAATTAAATATTGTAACATTATTTAGAATAATAAAAAACAAATTAAATATCTAGAATCAAGAAAAAGTGCTTTTAAATAATTAAAATCTATTTTTCTACTATAATTAAATATTGTAACATTATTTGGAATAATAAAAAACAAATTAAATATCAAGAATCAAGAAAAAGTGCTTTTAAATAATTAAAATCTATTTTTCTACTATAATTAAATATTGTAAAATTATTTAGAATAATAAAAAACAAATTAAATATCTAGAATCAAGAAAAAGTGCTTTTAAATAATTAAAATCTATTTTTCCACTATAATTAAATATTGTAATATTATTTAGAATAATAAAAAACAAATTAAATATCTAGAATCAAGAAAAAGTGCTTTTAAATAATTAAAATCTATTTTTCCACTATAATTAAATATTGTAATATTATTTAGAATAATAAAAAACAAATTAAATATCTAGAATCAAGAAAAAGTGCTTTTAAATAATTAAAATCTATTTTTCTACTATAATTAAATATTGTAACATTATTTGGAATAATAAAAAACAAATTAAATATCAAGAATCAAGAAAAAGTGCTTTTAAATAATTAAAATCTATTTTTCCACTATAATTAAATATTGTAATATTATTTAGAATAATAAAAAACAAATTAAATATCTAGAATCAAGAAAAAGTGCTTTTAAATAATTAAAATCTATTTTTCTACTATAATTAAATATTGTAACATTATTTGGAATAATAAAAAACAAATTAAATATCAAGAATCAAGAAAAAGTGCTTTTAAATAATTAAAATCTATTTTTCTACTATAATTAAATATTGTAACATTATTTAGAATAATAAAAAACAAATTAAATATCTAGAATCAAGAAAAAGTGCTTTTAAATAATTAAAATCTATTTTTCTACTATAATTAAATATTGTAACATTATTTAGAATAATAAAAAACAAATTAAATATCAAGAATCAAGAAAAAGTGCTTTTAAATAATTAAAATCTATTTTTCCACTATAATTAAATATTGTAATATTATTTAGAATAATAAAAAACAAATTAAATATCTAGAATCAAGAAAAAGTGCTTTTAAATAATTAAAATCTATTTTTCTACTATAATTAAATATTGTAACATTATTTGGAATAATAAAAAACAAATTAAATATCAAGAATCAAGAAAAAGTGCTTTTAAATAATTAAAATCTATTTTTCCACTATAATTAAATATTGTAATATTATTTAGAATAATAAAAAACAAATTAAATATCTAGAATCAAGAAAAAGTGCTTTTAAATAATTAAAATCTATTTTTCTACTATAATTAAATATTGTAATATTATTTAGAATAATAAAAAACAAATTAAATATCTAGAATCAAGAAAAAGTGCTTTTAAATAATTAAAATCTATTTTTCCACTATAATTAAATATTGTAATATTATTTAGAATAATAAAAAACAAATTAAATATCTAGAATCAAGAAAAAGTGCTTTTAAATAATTAAAATCTATTTTTCTACTATAATTAAATATTGTAATATTATTTAGAATAATAAAAAACAAATTAAATATCAAGAATCAAGAAAAAGTGCTTTTAAATAATTAAAATCTATTTTTCCACTATAATTAAATATTGTAATATTATTTAGAATAATAAAAAACAAATTAAATATCTAGAATCAAGAAAAAGTGCTTTTAAATAATTAAAATCTATTTTTCTACTATAATTAAATATTGTAACATTATTTAGAATAATAAAAAACAAATTAAATATCAAGAATCAAGAAAAAGTGCTTTTAAATAATTAAAATCTATTTTTCTACTATAATTAAATATTGTAACATTATTTAGAATAATAAAAAACAAATTAAATATCAAGAATCAAGAAAAAGTGCTTTTAAATAATTAAAATCTATTTTTCCACTATAATTAAATATTGTAATATTATTTAGAATAATAAAAAACAAATTAAATATCTAGAATCAAGAAAAAGTGCTTTTAAATAATTAAAATCTATTTTTCTACTATAATTAAATATTGTAACATTATTTGGAATAATAAAAAACAAATTAAATATCAAGAATCAAGAAAAAGTGCTTTTAAATAATTAAAATCTATTTTTCTACTATAATTAAATATTGTAACATTATTTAGAATAATAAAAAACAAATTAAATATCTAGAATCAAGAAAAAGTGCTTTTAAATAATTAAAATCTATTTTTCTACTATAATTAAATATTGTAACATTATTTAGAATAATAAAAAACAAATTAAATATCTAGAATCAAGAAAAAGTGCTTTTAAATAATTAAAATCTATTTTTCTACTATAATTAAATATTGTAATATTATTTAGAATAATAAAAAACAAATTAAATATCTAGAATCAAGAAAAAGTGCTTTTAAATAATTAAAATCTATTTTTCTACTATAATTAAATATTGTAACATTATTTAGAATAATAAAAAACAAATTAAATATCTAGAATCAAGAAAAAGTGCTTTTAAATAATTAAAATCTATTTTTCTACTATAATTAAATATTGTAACATTATTTAGAATAATAAAAAACAAATTAAATATCAAGAATCAAGAAAAAGTGCTTTTAAATAATTAAAATCTATTTTTCCACTATAATTAAATATTGTAATATTATTTAGAATAATAAAAAACAAATTAAATATCTAGAATCAAGAAAAAGTGCTTTTAAATAATTAAAATCTATTTTTCTACTATAATTAAATATTGTAACATTATTTGGAATAATAAAAAACAAATTAAATATCAAGAATCAAGAAAAAGTGCTTTTAAATAATTAAAATCTATTTTTCTACTATAATTAAATATTGTAACATTATTTAGAATAATAAAAAACAAATTAAATATCTAGAATCAAGAAAAAGTGCTTTTAAATAATTAAAATCTATTTTTCTACTATAATTAAATATTGTAACATTATTTAGAATAATAAAAAACAAATTAAATATCAAGAATCAAGAAAAAGTGCTTTTAAATAATTAAAATCTATTTTTCCACTATAATTAAATATTGTAATATTATTTAGAATAATAAAAAACAAATTAAATATCTAGAATCAAGAAAAAGTGCTTTTAAATAATTAAAATCTATTTTTCTACTATAATTAAATATTGTAACATTATTTAGAATAATAAAAAACAAATTAAATATCAAGAATCAAGAAAAAGTGCTTTTAAATAATTAAAATCTATTTTTCTACTATAATTAAATATTGTAACATTATTTAGAATAATAAAAAACAAATTAAATATCTAGAATCAAGAAAAAGTGCTTTTAAATAATTAAAATCTATTTTTCTACTATAATTAAATATTGTAACATTATTTAGAATAATAAAAAACAAATTAAATATCTAGAATCAAGAAAAAGTGCTTTTAAATAATTAAAATCTATTTTTCCACTATAATTAAATATTGTAATATTATTTAGAATAATAAAAAACAAATTAAATATCTAGAATCAAGAAAAAGTGCTTTTAAATAATTAAAATCTATTTTTCTACTATAATTAAATATTGTAACATTATTTAGAATAATAAAAAACAAATTAAATATCAAGAATCAAGAAAAAGTGCTTTTAAATAATTAAAATCTATTTTTCCACTATAATTAAATATTGTAATATTATTTAGAATAATAAAAAACAAATTAAATATCTAGAATCAAGAAAAAGTGCTTTTAAATAATTAAAATCTATTTTTCTACTATAATTAAATATTGTAACATTATTTAGAATAATAAAAAACAAATTAAATATCAAGAATCAAGAAAAAGTGCTTTTAAATAATTAAAATCTATTTTTCTACTATAATTAAATATTGTAACATTATTTAGAATAATAAAAAACAAATTAAATATCTAGAATCAAGAAAAAGTGCTTTTAAATAATTAAAATCTATTTTTCTACTATAATTAAATATTGTAACATTATTTAGAATAATAAAAAACAAATTAAATATCAAGAATCAAGAAAAAGTGCTTTTAAATAATTAAAATCTATTTTTCCACTATAATTAAATATTGTAATATTATTTAGAATAATAAAAAACAAATTAAATATCTAGAATCAAGAAAAAGTGCTTTTAAATAATTAAAATCTATTTTTCTACTATAATTAAATATTGTAACATTATTTGGAATAATAAAAAACAAATTAAATATCAAGAATCAAGAAAAAGTGCTTTTAAATAATTAAAATCTATTTTTCTACTATAATTAAATATTGTAACATTATTTAGAATAATAAAAAACAAATTAAATATCAAGAATCAAGAAAAAGTGCTTTTAAATAATTAAAATCTATTTTTCTACTATAATTAAATATTGTAACATTATTTAGAATAATAAAAAACAAATTAAATATCAAGAATCAAGAAAAAGTGCTTTTAAATAATTAAAATCTATTTTTCTACTATAATTAAATATTGTAACATTATTTGGAATAATAAAAAACAAATTAAATATCAAGAATCAAGAAAAAGTGCTTTTAAATAATTAAAATCTATTTTTCTACTATAATTAAATATTGTAACATTATTTAGAATAATAAAAAACAAATTAAATATCAAGAATCAAGAAAAAGTGCTTTTAAATAATTAAAATCTATTTTTCTACTATAATTAAATATTGTAACATTATTTGGAATAATAAAAAACAAATTAAATATCAAGAATCAAGAAAAAGTGCTTTTAAATAATTAAAATCTATTTTTCTACTATAATTAAATATTGTAACATTATTTAGAATAATAAAAAACAAATTAAATATCAAGAATCAAGAAAAAGTGCTTTTAAATAATTAAAATCTATTTTTCTACTATAATTAAATATTGTAACATTATTTGGAATAATAAAAAACAAATTAAATATCAAGAATCAAGAAAAAGTGCTTTTAAATAATTAAAATCTATTTTTCTACTATAATTAAATATTGTAACATTATTTAGAATAATAAAAAACAAATTAAATATCTAGAATCAAGAAAAAGTGCTTTTAAATAATTAAAATCTATTTTTCCTTTTCCACTATAATTAAATATTGTAATATTATTTAGAATAATAAAAAACAAATTAAATATCAAGAATCAAGAAAAAGTGCTTTTAAATAATTAAAATCTATTTTTCCACTATAATTAAATATTGTAATATTATTTAGAATAATAAAAAACAAATTAAATATCTAGAATCAAGAAAAAGTGCTTTTAAATAATTAAAATCTATTTTTCTACTATAATTAAATATTGTAACATTATTTAGAATAATAAAAAACAAATTAAATATCAAGAATCAAGAAAAAGTGCTTTTAAATAATTAAAATCTATTTTTTCTACTATAATTAAATATTGTAACATTATTTAGAATAATAAAAAACAAATTAAATATCTAGAATCAAGAAAAAGTGCTTTTAAATAATTAAAATCTATTTTTCCACTATAATTAAATATTGTAACATTATTTAGAATAATAAAAAACAAATTAAATATCTAGAATCAAGAAAAAGTGCTTTTAAATAATTAAAATCTATTTTTCCACTATAATTAAATATTGTAATATTATTTAGAATAATAAAAAACAAATTAAATATCTAGAATCAAGAAAAAGTGCTTTTAAATAATTAAAATCTATTTTTCTACTATAATTAAATATTGTAACATTATTTAGAATAATAAAAAACAAATTAAATATCAAGAATCAAGAAAAAGTGCTTTTAAATAATTAAAATCTATTTTTCCACTATAATTAAATATTGTAATATTATTTAGAATAATAAAAAAACAAATTAAATATCTAGAATCAAGAAAAAGTGCTTTTAAATAATTAAAATCTATTTTTCTACTATAATTAAATATTGTAACATTATTTAGAATAATAAAAAACAAATTAAATATCTAGAATCAAGAAAAAGTGCTTTTAAATAATTAAAATCTATTTTTCCACTATAATTAAATATTGTAACATTATTTAGAATAATAAAAAACAAATTAAATATCTAGAATCAAGAAAAAGTGCTTTTAAATAATTAAAATCTATTTTTCTACTATAATTAAATATTGTAACATTATTTAGAATAATAAAAAACAAATTAAATATCAAGAATCAAGAAAAAGTGCTTTTAAATAATTAAAATCTATTTTTCCACTATAATTAAATATTGTAATATTATTTAGAATAATAAAAAACAAATTAAATATCTAGAATCAAGAAAAAGTGCTTTTAAATAATTAAAATCTATTTTTCTACTATAATTAAATATTGTAACATTATTTAGAATAATAAAAAACAAATTAAATATCTAGAATCAAGAAAAAAGTGCTTTTAAATAATTAAAATCTATTTTTCCACTATAATTAAATATTGTAACATTATTTAGAATAATAAAAAAACAAATTAAATATCTAGAATCAAGAAAAAGTGCTTTTAAATAATTAAAATCTATTTTTCTACTATAATTAAATATTGTAACATTATTTAGAATAATAAAAAACAAATTAAATATCAAGAATCAAGAAAAAGTGCTTTTAAATAATTAAAATCTATTTTTCCACTATAATTAAATATTGTAATATTATTTAGAATAATAAAAAACAAATTAAATATCTAGAATCAAGAAAAAGTGCTTTTAAATAATTAAAATCTATTTTTCTACTATAATTAAATATTGTAATATTATTTAGAATAATAAAAAACAAATTAAATATCAAGAATCAAGAAAAAGTGCTTTTAAATAATTAAAATCTATTTTTCCACTATAATTAAATATTGTAATATTATTTAGAATAATAAAAAACAAATTAAATATCTAGAATCAAGAAAAAGTGCTTTTAAATAATTAAAATCTATTTTTCCCACTATAATTAAATATTGTAATATTATTTAGAATAATAAAAAACAAATTAAATATCAAGAATCAAGAAAAAGTGCTTTTAAATAATTAAAATCTATTTTTCTACTATAATTAAATATTGTAACATTATTTAGAATAATAAAAAACAAATTAAATATCTAGAATCAAGAAAAAGTGCTTTTAAATAATTAAAATCTATTTTTCCACCTATAATTAAATATTGTAACATTATTTAGAATAATAAAAAACAAATTAAATATCTAGAATCAAGAAAAAGTGCTTTTAAATAATTAAAATCTATTTTTCCACTATAATTAAATATTGTAATATTATTTAGAATAATAAAAAACAAATTAAATATCTAGAATCAAGAAAAAGTGCTTTTAAATAATTAAAATCTATTTTTCTACTATAATTAAATATTGTAACATTATTTAGAATAATAAAAAACAAATTAAATATCTAGAATCAAGAAAAAGTGCTTTTAAATAATTAAAATCTATTTTTCCACTATAATTAAATATTGTAATATTATTTAGAATAATAAAAAACAAATTAAATATCTAGAATCAAGAAAAAGTGCTTTTAAATAATTAAAATCTATTTTTCTACTATAATTAAATATTGTAACATTATTTAGAATAATAAAAAACAAATTAAATATCTAGAATCAAGAAAAAGTGCTTTTAAATAATTAAAATCTATTTTTCCACTATAATTAAATATTGTAATATTATTTAGAATAATAAAAAACAAATTAAATATCTAGAATCAAGAAAAAGTGCTTTTAAATAATTAAAATCTATTTTTCTACTATAATTAAATATTGTAACATTATTTAGAATAATAAAAAACAAATTAAATATCAAGAATCAAGAAAAAGTGCTTTTAAATAATTAAAATCTATTTTTCTACTATAATTAAATATTGTAACATTATTTAGAATAATAAAAAACAAATTAAATATCTAGAATCAAGAAAAAGTGCTTTTAAATAATTAAAATCTATTTTTCTACTATAATTAAATATTGTAACATTATTTGGAATAATAAAAAACAAATTAAATATCTAGAATCAAGAAAAAGTGCTTTTAAATAATTAAAATCTATTTTTCTACTATAATTAAATATTGTAACATTATTTGGAATAATAAAAAACAAATTAAATATCTAGAATCAAGAAAAAGTGCTTTTTAAATAATTAAAATCTATTTTTCTACTATAATTAAATATTGTAACATTATTTGGAATAATAAAAAAACAAATTAAATATCTAGAATCAAGAAAAAGTGCTTTTAAATAATTAAAATCTATTTTTCTACTATAATTAAATATTGTAACATTATTTAGAATAATAAAAAACAAATTAAATATCAAGAATCAAGAAAAAGTGCTTTTAAATAATTAAAATCTATTTTTCTACTATAATTAAATATTGTAACATTATTTGGAATAATAAAAAACAAATTAAATATCAAGAATCAAGAAAAAAGTGCTTCTAAATAATTAAAATCTATTTTTTCTACTACTAATTAAATATTGTAACATTATTTGGAATAATAAAAAACAAATTAAATATCAAGAATCAAGAAAAAGTGCTTTTTAATAATTAAAATCTATTTTTCTACTATAATTAAATATTGTAACATTATTTAGAATAATAAAAAACAAATTAAATATCTAGAATCAAGAAAAAGTGCTTTTAAATAATTAAAATCTATTTTTCTACTATAATTAAATATTGTAACATTATTTAGAATAATAAAAAACAAATTAAATATCAAGAATCAAGAAAAAGTGCTTTTAAATAATTAAAATCTATTTTTTCTACTATAATTAAATATTGTAACATTATTTAGAATAATAAAAAACAAATTAAATATCTAGAATCAAGAAAAAGTGCTTTTAAATAATTAAAATCTATTTTTCTACTATAATTAAATATTGTAACATTATTTAGAATAATAAAAAACAAATTAAATATCTAGAATCAAGAAAAAGTGCTTTTAAATAATTAAAATCTATTTTTCTACTATAATTAAATATTGTAACATTATTTGGAATAATAAAAAACAAATTAAATATCAAGAATCAAGAAAAAGTGCTTTTTAATAATTAAAATCTATTTTTCTACTATAATTAAATATTGTAACATTATTTAGAATAATAAAAAAACAAATTAAATATCTAGAATCAAGAAAAAGTGCTTTTAAATAATTAAAATCTATTTTTCTACTATAATTAAATATTGTAACATTATTTAGAATAATAAAAAACAAATTAAATATCAAGAATCAAGAAAAAGTGCTTTTAAATAATTAAAATCTATTTTTCTACTATAATTAAATATTGTAACATTATTTAGAATAATAAAAAACAAATTAAATATCTAGAATCAAGAAAAAGTGCTTTTAAATAATTAAAATCTATTTTTCTACTATAATTAAATATTGTAACATTATTTAGAATAATAAAAAACAAATTAAATATCTAGAATCAAGAAAAAGTGCTTTTAAATAATTAAAATCTATTTTTCTACTATAATTAAATATTGTAACATTATTTAGAATAATAAAAAACAAATTAAATATCAAGAATCAAGAAAAAGTGCTTCTAAATAATTAAAATCTATTTTTTCTACTATAATTAAATATTGTAACATTATTTAGAATAATAAAAAACAAATTAAATATCAAGAATCAAGAAAAAGTGCTTTTAAAATAATTAAAATCTATTTTTCTACTATAATTAAATATTGTAACATTATTTGGAATAATAAAAAACAAATTAAATATCAAGAATCAAGAAAAAGTGCTTTTAAATAATTAAAATCTATTTTTTCCACTATAATTAAATATTGTAATATTATTTAGAATAATAAAAAACAAATTAAATATCTAGAATCAAGAAAAAGTGCTTTTAAATAATTAAAATCTATTTTTCCACTATAATTAAATATTGTAATATTATTTAGAATAATAAAAAACAAATTAAATATCAAGAATCAAGAAAAAGTGCTTTTAAATAATTAAAATCTATTTTTCCACTATAATTAAATATTGTAATATTATTTAGAATAATAAAAAAACAAATTAAATATCAAGAATCAAGAAAAAGTGCTTTTAAATAATTAAAATCTATTTTTCCACTATAATTAAATATTGTAATATTATTTGGAATAATAAAAAACAAATTAAATATCAAGAATCAAGAAAAAGTGCTTTTAAATAATTAAAATCTATTTTTCCACTATAATTAAATATTGTAATATTATTTAGAATAATAAAAAACAAATTAAATATCTAGAATCAAGAAAAAGTGCTTTTAAATAATTAAAATCTATTTTTCTACTATAATTAAATATTGTAACATTATTTGGAATAATAAAAAACAAATTAAATATCAAGAATCAAGAAAAAGTGCTTTTAAATAATTAAAATCTATTTTTCTACTATAATTAAATATTGTAACATTATTTAGAATAATAAAAAACAAATTAAATATCAAGAATCAAGAAAAAGTGCTTTTAAATAATTAAAATCTATTTTTCTACTATAATTAAATATTGTAACATTATTTAGAATAATAAAAAACAAATTAAATATCTAGAATCAAGAAAAAGTGCTTTTAAATAATTAAAATCTATTTTTCTACTATAATTAAATATTGTAACATTATTTAGAATAATAAAAAACAAATTAAATATC
>CAUJLB010000122.1:0-22150 GCA_963243735.1 Neocrepidodera transversa | reverse complement strand
TGGCAACGATATCTCTTGGAGTTCCGAGAGTCGAAAGGCTCAAAACAATGTGACTTTACTAGGCAATCGTAGCTTGCTACGGTTGTCGCACGAGCCCTATTTTTCCGTTGAGATCAACGGTCGGCGGTGGGATCGATCCTTGCCATGTCCGACTAGATCTCTTGACGGACGAACATGGGTAATACAATCTTTTCGATGTTGGAACTCGGAATTGTCTGTAGACGACTTACGTACCTGGCAGGGTGTTGTACCTGGTAGAGCAGTTTCCACGCTGCGATCTATTGAGACTCAGCCCTTAGCTTGGGGATTCGTCTTGTCGGTTAGACGAGACCCCTCTGTCGTGTTTGTATTTGTTACACACACGCTATAAAACGAGCCGTTTTCGGTTGTACATCGCGTATTTCGCAATGTACAATATAACCGAAAACGGCTTTTTTTATTAACAACAGTTTTCTTCTAACTTTCTTTATCTATATTTTTCGTGTTTAACGTTGCCTTGAATAGAGTGCATTTAATGAATAAGTTAGATAAGACGAGCCGTTTTCGGTAGTGCATCGTAATTCGCGATGTCCGATTTAACCGAAAACGGCTTTTTTTATTAACAACAGTTTTCTTCTAACTTTCTTTATCTTTATTTTTCGTGTTTAACGTTGCCTTGAATAGAGTGCATTTAATGAATAAGTTAGATAAGACGAGCCGTTTTCGGTAGTGCATCGTAATTCGCGATGTCCGATTTAACCGAAAACGGCTTTTTTTATAAACACAGTTTTCCCCTAACTTTCTTTATTTTTCATTTTAAACATTGCCAAAATATTTTATTTTGTCATATACCGATACCTGAATTTCAATCGAATATTTTACAATTGCAAATAAGTTAAATGGAAAGAGCGATTTTCGGTTGTATACCGTGCATATACAGTCGTTTCGGTCGAACATCAACTTATGTAAAAGCGGAAGCGACTCTTTTCGTAACCTAGGGTTTTCTCTTAACTTTTTTCTAATTTTTTTATTATCATTAATACGCACGATGTTGACGCACTTACTCGAGCGGGATGTTGACGCACGATGTTGATGCACGATGTTGACGCACGATGTTGATGCACGATGTTGACGCACGATGTTGATGCACGATGTTGACGCACTTACTCGGGCGGGATGTTGACGCACGATGTCATTTTGATTTTTTCTCATTTTTTTTTCTTTGCCGAAACAAGTGTTTTAACACTTATCGGTATTCAGCTTTAGCCCAATATAAAACATATGTTTTTAATTACTTTGTACTACCAATGTTCTGAATAAATAAAGCTTACATTATTATTATTATTATTATTATTATTATTTATTTTCATTGATTTTTATTTTCTATTCATTTATTTCGATGATTTATTCTCCATTTATTTTCATTGTTTTTATTTTTTTCTTGTATTTTCATTGATTTTCATTCATCTTCATTTGTTTTGATTTATTCTTATAAATTTTCGTTTATTTTCATTGATCTTATTTTTTTTTTCATGTATTTTCATTGATTTTCATTTATCTTCAGTCATTTTGATTTATCGTCATATATTTTCGTTTATTTTCATTGATTTTTATTTTTTATTCATTTTTTTTTAATTTTTAATATTACACTTGTATAGATTAAAAATTTTTTATTTTATCTGGGATTTTGATCTACTATTCGAAACGTAAAATAACCTAACCTAACCTAACCTGAGCTAACCCCACGTACTTTTCCCAAAACTGAGCTAACCCCACGTACTTTTCCCAAAACTGAGCTAACCCCACGTACTTTTCCCAAAACTGAGCTAACCCCACGTACTTTTCCCAAAACTGAGCTAACCCCACGTACTTTTCCCAAAACTGAGCTAACCCCACGTACTTTTCCCAAAACTGAGCTAACCCCACGTACTTTTCCCAAAACTGAGCTAACCCCACGTACTTTTCCCAAAACTGAGCTAACCCCACGTACTTTTCCCAAAACTGAGCTAACCCCACGTACTTTTCCCAAAACTGAGCTAACCCCACGTACTTTTCCCAAAACTGAGCTAACCCCACGTACTTTTCCCAAAACTGAGCTAACCCCACGTACTTTTCCCAAAACTGAGCTAACCCCACGTACTTTTCCCAAAACTGAGCTAACCCCACGTACTTTTCCCAAAACTGAGCTAACCCCACGTACTTTTCCCAAAACTGAGCTAACCCCACGTACTTTTCCCAAAACTGAGCTAACCCCACGTACTTTTCCCAAAACTGAGCTAACCCCACGTACTTTTCCCAAAACTGAGCTAACCCCACGTACTTTTCCCAAAACTGAGCTAACCCCACGTACTTTTCCCAAAACTGAGCTAACCCCACGTACTTTTCCCAAAACTGAGCTAACCCCACGTACTTTTCCCAAAACTGAGCTAACCCCACGTACTTTTCCCAAAACTGAGCTAACCCCACGTACTTTTCCCAAAACTGAGCTAACCCCACGTACTTTTCCCAAAACTGAGCTAACCCCACGTACTTTTCCCAAAACTGAGCTAACCCCACGTACTTTTCCCAAAACTGAGCTAACCCCACGTACTTTTCCCAAAACTGAGCTAACCCCACGTACTTTTCCCAAAACTGAGCTAACCCCACGTACTTTTCCCAAAACTGAGCTAACCCCACGTACTTTTCCCAAAACTGAGCTAACCCCACGTACTTTTCCCAAAACTGAGCTAACCCCACGTACTTTTCCCAAAACTGAGCTAACCCCACGTACTTTTCCCAAAACTGAGCTAACCCCACGTACTTTTCCCAAAACTGAGCTAACCCCACGTACTTTTCCCAAAACTGAGCTAACCCCACGTACTTTTCCCAAAACTGAGCTAACCCCACGTACTTTTCCCAAAACTGAGCTAACCCCACGTACTTTTCCCAAAACTGAGCTAACCCCACGTACTTTTCCCAAAACTGAGCTAACCCCACGTACTTTTCCCAAAACTGAGCTAACCCCACGTACTTTTCCCAAAACTGAGCTAACCCCACGTACTTTTCCCAAAACTGAGCTAACCCCACGTACTTTTCCCAAAACTGAGCTAACCCCACGTACTTTTCCCAAAACTGAGCTAACCCCACGTACTTTTCCCAAAACTGAGCTAACCCCACGTACTTTTCCCAAAACTGAGCTAACCCCACGTACTTTTCCCAAAACTGAGCTAACCCCACGTACTTTTCCCAAAACTGAGCTAACCCCACGTACTTTTCCCAAAACTGAGCTAACCCCACGTACTTTTCCCAAAACTGAGCTAACCCCACGTACTTTTCCCAAAACTGAGCTAACCCCACGTACTTTTCCCAAAACTGAGCTAACCCCACGTACTTTTCCCAAAACTGAGCTAACCCCACGTACTTTTCCCAAAACTGAGCTAACCCCACGTACTTTTCCCAAAACTGAGCTAACCCCACGTACTTTTCCCAAAACTGAGCTAACCCCACGTACTTTTCCCAAAACTGAGCTAACCCCACGTACTTTTCCCAAAACTGAGCTAACCCCACGTACTTTTCCCAAAACTGAGCTAACCCCACGTACTTTTCCCAAAACTGAGCTAACCCCACGTACTTTTCCCAAAACTGAGCTAACCCCACGTACTTTTCCCAAAACTGAGCTAACCCCACGTACTTTTCCCAAAACTGAGCTAACCCCACGTACTTTTCCCAAAACTGAGCTAACCCCACGTACTTTTCCCAAAACTGAGCTAACCCCACGTACTTTTCCCAAAACTGAGCTAACCCCACGTACTTTTCCCAAAACTGAGCTAACCCCACGTACTTTTCCCAAAACTGAGCTAACCCCACGTACTTTTCCCAAAACTGAGCTAACCCCACGTACTTTTCCCAAAACTGAGCTAACCCCACGTACTTTTCCCAAAACTGAGCTAACCCCACGTACTTTTCCCAAAACTGAGCTAACCCCACGTACTTTTCCCAAAACTGAGCTAACCCCACGTACTTTTCCCAAAACTGAGCTAACCCCACGTACTTTTCCCAAAACTGAGCTAACCCCACGTACTTTTCCCAAAACTGAGCTAACCCCACGTACTTTTCCCAAAACTGAGCTAACCCCACGTACTTTTCCCAAAACTGAGCTAACCCCACGTACTTTTCCCAAAACTGAGCTAACCCCACGTACTTTTCCCAAAACTGAGCTAACCCCACGTACTTTTCCCAAAACTGAGCTAACCCCACGTACTTTTCCCAAAACTGAGCTAACCCCACGTACTTTTCCCAAAACTGAGCTAACCCCACGTACTTTTCCCAAAACTGAGCTAACCCCACGTACTTTTCCCAAAACTGAGCTAACCCCACGTACTTTTCCCAAAACTGAGCTAACCCCACGTACTTTTCCCAAAACTGAGCTAACCCCACGTACTTTTCCCAAAACTGAGCTAACCCCACGTACTTTTCCCAAAACTGAGCTAACCCCACGTACTTTTCCCAAAACTGAGCTAACCCCACGTACTTTTCCCAAAACTGAGCTAACCCCACGTACTTTTCCCAAAACTGAGCTAACCCCACGTACTTTTCCCAAAACTGAGCTAACCCCACGTACTTTTCCCAAAACTGAGCTAACCCCACGTACTTTTCCCAAAACTGAGCTAACCCCACGTACTTTTCCCAAAACTGAGCTAACCCCACGTACTTTTCCCAAAACTGAGCTAACCCCACGTACTTTTCCCAAAACTGAGCTAACCCCACGTACTTTTCCCAAAACTGAGCTAACCCCACGTACTTTTCCCAAAACTGAGCTAACCCCACGTACTTTTCCCAAAACTGAGCTAACCCCACGTACTTTTCCCAAAACTGAGCTAACCCCACGTACTTTTCCCAAAACTGAGCTAACCCCACGTACTTTTCCCAAAACTGAGCTAACCCCACGTACTTTTCCCAAAACTGAGCTAACCCCACGTACTTTTCCCAAAACTGAGCTAACCCCACGTACTTTTCCCAAAACTGAGCTAACCCCACGTACTTTTCCCAAAACTGAGCTAACCCCACGTACTTTTCCCAAAACTGAGCTAACCCCACGTACTTTTCCCAAAACTGAGCTAACCCCACGTACTTTTCCCAAAACTGAGCTAACCCCACGTACTTTTCCCAAAACTGAGCTAACCCCACGTACTTTTCCCAAAACTGAGCTAACCCCACGTACTTTTCCCAAAACTGAGCTAACCCCACGTACTTTTCCCAAAACTGAGCTAACCCCACGTACTTTTCCCAAAACTGAGCTAACCCCACGTACTTTTCCCAAAACTGAGCTAACCCCACGTACTTTTCCCAAAACTGAGCTAACCCCACGTACTTTTCCCAAAACTGAGCTAACCCCACGTACTTTTCCCAAAACTGAGCTAACCCCACGTACTTTTCCCAAAACTGAGCTAACCCCACGTACTTTTCCCAAAACTGAGCTAACCCCACGTACTTTTCCCAAAACTGAGCTAACCCCACGTACTTTTCCCAAAACTGAGCTAACCCCACGTACTTTTCCCAAAACTGAGCTAACCCCACGTACTTTTCCCAAAACTGAGCTAACCCCACGTACTTTTCCCAAAACTGAGCTAACCCCACGTACTTTTCCCAAAACTGAGCTAACCCCACGTACTTTTCCCAAAACTGAGCTAACCCCACGTACTTTTCCCAAAACTGAGCTAACCCCACGTACTTTTCCCAAAACTGAGCTAACCCCACGTACTTTTCCCAAAACTGAGCTAACCCCACGTACTTTTCCCAAAACTGAGCTAACCCCACGTACTTTTCCCAAAACTGAGCTAACCCCACGTACTTTTCCCAAAACTGAGCTAACCCCACGTACTTTTCCCAAAACTGAGCTAACCCCACGTACTTTTCCCAAAACTGAGCTAACCCCACGTACTTTTCCCAAAACTGAGCTAACCCCACGTACTTTTCCCAAAACTGAGCTAACCCCACGTACTTTTCCCAAAACTGAGCTAACCCCACGTACTTTTCCCAAAACTGAGCTAACCCCACGTACTTTTCCCAAAACTGAGCTAACCCCACGTACTTTTCCCAAAACTGAGCTAACCCCACGTACTTTTCCCAAAACTGAGCTAACCCCACGTACTTTTCCCAAAACTGAGCTAACCCCACGTACTTTTCCCAAAACTGAGCTAACCCCACGTACTTTTCCCAAAACTGAGCTAACCCCACGTACTTTTCCCAAAACTGAGCTAACCCCACGTACTTTTCCCAAAACTGAGCTAACCCCACGTACTTTTCCCAAAACTGAGCTAACCCCACGTACTTTTCCCAAAACTGAGCTAACCCCACGTACTTTTCCCAAAACTGAGCTAACCCCACGTACTTTTCCCAAAACTGAGCTAACCCCACGTACTTTTCCCAAAACTGAGCTAACCCCACGTACTTTTCCCAAAACTGAGCTAACCCCACGTACTTTTCCCAAAACTGAGCTAACCCCACGTACTTTTCCCAAAACTGAGCTAACCCCACGTACTTTTCCCAAAACTGAGCTAACCCCACGTACTTTTCCCAAAACTGAGCTAACCCCACGTACTTTTCCCAAAACTGAGCTAACCCCACGTACTTTTCCCAAAACTGAGCTAACCCCACGTACTTTTCCCAAAACTGAGCTAACCCCACGTACTTTTCCCAAAACTGAGCTAACCCCACGTACTTTTCCCAAAACTGAGCTAACCCCACGTACTTTTCCCAAAACTGAGCTAACCCCACGTACTTTTCCCAAAACTGAGCTAACCCCACGTACTTTTCCCAAAACTGAGCTAACCCCACGTACTTTTCCCAAAACTGAGCTAACCCCACGTACTTTTCCCAAAACTGAGCTAACCCCACGTACTTTTCCCAAAACTGAGCTAACCCCACGTACTTTTCCCAAAACTGAGCTAACCCCACGTACTTTTCCCAAAACTGAGCTAACCCCACGTACTTTTCCCAAAACTGAGCTAACCCCACGTACTTTTCCCAAAACTGAGCTAACCCCACGTACTTTTCCCAAAACTGAGCTAACCCCACGTACTTTTCCCAAAACTGAGCTAACCCCACGTACTTTTCCCAAAACTGAGCTAACCCCACGTACTTTTCCCAAAACTGAGCTAACCCCACGTACTTTTCCCAAAACTGAGCTAACCCCACGTACTTTTCCCAAAACTGAGCTAACCCCACGTACTTTTCCCAAAACTGAGCTAACCCCACGTACTTTTCCCAAAACTGAGCTAACCCCACGTACTTTTCCCAAAACTGAGCTAACCCCACGTACTTTTCCCAAAACTGAGCTAACCCCACGTACTTTTCCCAAAACTGAGCTAACCCCACGTACTTTTCCCAAAACTGAGCTAACCCCACGTACTTTTCCCAAAACTGAGCTAACCCCACGTACTTTTCCCAAAACTGAGCTAACCCCACGTACTTTTCCCAAAACTGAGCTAACCCCACGTACTTTTCCCAAAACTGAGCTAACCCCACGTACTTTTCCCAAAACTGAGCTAACCCCACGTACTTTTCCCAAAACTGAGCTAACCCCACGTACTTTTCCCAAAACTGAGCTAACCCCACGTACTTTTCCCAAAACTGAGCTAACCCCACGTACTTTTCCCAAAACTGAGCTAACCCCACGTACTTTTCCCAAAACTGAGCTAACCCCACGTACTTTTCCCAAAACTGAGCTAACCCCACGTACTTTTCCCAAAACTGAGCTAACCCCACGTACTTTTCCCAAAACTGAGCTAACCCCACGTACTTTTCCCAAAACTGAGCTAACCCCACGTACTTTTCCCAAAACTGAGCTAACCCCACGTACTTTTCCCAAAACTGAGCTAACCCCACGTACTTTTCCCAAAACTGAGCTAACCCCACGTACTTTTCCCAAAACTGAGCTAACCCCACGTACTTTTCCCAAAACTGAGCTAACCCCACGTACTTTTCCCAAAACTGAGCTAACCCCACGTACTTTTCCCAAAACTGAGCTAACCCCACGTACTTTTCCCAAAACTGAGCTAACCCCACGTACTTTTCCCAAAACTGAGCTAACCCCACGTACTTTTCCCAAAACTGAGCTAACCCCACGTACTTTTCCCAAAACTGAGCTAACCCCACGTACTTTTCCCAAAACTGAGCTAACCCCACGTACTTTTCCCAAAACTGAGCTAACCCCACGTACTTTTCCCAAAACTGAGCTAACCCCACGTACTTTTCCCAAAACTGAGCTAACCCCACGTACTTTTCCCAAAACTGAGCTAACCCCACGTACTTTTCCCAAAACTGAGCTAACCCCACGTACTTTTCCCAAAACTGAGCTAACCCCACGTACTTTTCCCAAAACTGAGCTAACCCCACGTACTTTTCCCAAAACTGAGCTAACCCCACGTACTTTTCCCAAAACTGAGCTAACCCCACGTACTTTTCCCAAAACTGAGCTAACCCCACGTACTTTTCCCAAAACTGAGCTAACCCCACGTACTTTTCCCAAAACTGAGCTAACCCCACGTACTTTTCCCAAAACTGAGCTAACCCCACGTACTTTTCCCAAAACTGAGCTAACCCCACGTACTTTTCCCAAAACTGAGCTAACCCCACGTACTTTTCCCAAAACTGAGCTAACCCCACGTACTTTTCCCAAAACTGAGCTAACCCCACGTACTTTTCCCAAAACTGAGCTAACCCCACGTACTTTTCCCAAAACTGAGCTAACCCCACGTACTTTTCCCAAAACTGAGCTAACCCCACGTACTTTTCCCAAAACTGAGCTAACCCCACGTACTTTTCCCAAAACTGAGCTAACCCCACGTACTTTTCCCAAAACTGAGCTAACCCCACGTACTTTTCCCAAAACTGAGCTAACCCCACGTACTTTTCCCAAAACTGAGCTAACCCCACGTACTTTTCCCAAAACTGAGCTAACCCCACGTACTTTTCCCAAAACTGAGCTAACCCCACGTACTTTTCCCAAAACTGAGCTAACCCCACGTACTTTTCCCAAAACTGAGCTAACCCCACGTACTTTTCCCAAAACTGAGCTAACCCCACGTACTTTCCCAAAACTTTGACTCTCTTAAGGTACACTCATAAGTTTTAAGTATATAGAAAACGACAATTTGAAATTAGAGCTCGTTTCTATTTAATTATAAACCATTTTATATTCTGTATCTGCTTTCCACTTCAATGGGCAACTATTTCAAATTCGATTACGCGCGGGTAAACGGCGGGAGTAACTTTGACTCTCTTAAGGTACACTCATAAGTTTTAAGAATATAGAAAACGACAATTTGAAAAATTCGATTACGCGCGGGTAAACGGCGGGAGTAACTGTGACTCTCTTAAGGTACACTCATAAGTTTTAAGAATATAGAAAACGACAATTTGAAAAATTCGATTACGCGCGGGTAAACGGCGGGAGTAACTGTGACTCTCTTAAGGTACACTCATAAGTTTTAAGTATATAGAAAACGACAATTTGAAATTAGAGCTCGTTTCTATTTAATTATAAACCATTTTATATTCTGCATCTGCTTTCCACTTCAATTGGCAACTATTTCAAATTCGATTACGCGCGGGTAAACGGCGGGAGTAACTTTGACTCTCTTAAGGTACACTCATAAGTTTTAAGTATATAGAAAACGACAATTTGAAATTAGAGCTCGTTTCTATTTAATTATAAACCATTTTATATTCTGCATCTGCTTTCCACTTCAATGGGCAACTATTTCAAATTCGATTACGCGCGGGTAAACGGCGGGAGTAACTTTGACTCTCTTGAGGTACACTCATAAGTTTTAAGAATATAGAAAACGACATCTTGAAAAATTCGATTACGCGCGGGTAAACGGCGGGAGTAACTTTGACTCTTTTAAGGTACACTCATAAGTTTTAAGTATATAGAAAACGACAATTTGAAATTAGAGCTCGTTTCTATTTAATTATAAACCATTTTATATTCTGCATCTGCTTTCCACTTCAATGGGCAACTATTTCAAATTCGATTACGCGCGGGTAAACGGCGGGAGTAACTTTGACTCTCTTAAGGTACACTCATAAGTTTTAAGAATATAGAAAACGACAATTTGAAAAATTCGATTACGCGCGGGTAAACGGCGGGAGTAACTGTGACTCTCTTAAGGTACACTCATAAGTTTTAAGAATATAGAAAACGACAATTTGAAAAATTCGATTACGCGCGGGTAAACGGCGGGAGTAACTGTGACTCTCTTAAGGTACACTCATAAGTTTTAAGAATATAGAAAACGACAATTTGAAAAATTCGATTACGCGCGGGTAAACGGCGGGAGTAACTGTGACTCTCTTAAGGTACACTCATAAGTTTTAAGAATATAGAAAACGACAATTTGAAAAATTCGATTACGCGCGGGTAAACGGCGGGAGTAACTTTGACTCTTTTAAGGTACACTCATAAGTTTTAAGTATATAGAAAACGACAATTTGAAATTAGAGCTCGTTTCTATTTAATTATAAACCATTTTATATTCTGCATCTGCTTTCCACTTCAATGGGCAACTATTTCAAATTCGATTACGCGCGGGTAAACGGCGGGAGTAACTTTGACTCTCTTAAGGTACACTCATAAGTTTTAAGAATATAGAAAACGACAATTTGAAAAATTCGATTACGCGCGGGTAAACGGCGGGAGTAACTGTGACTCTCTTAAGGTACACTCATAAGTTTTAAGAATATAGAAAACGACAATTTGAAAAATTCGATTACGCGCGGGTAAACGGCGGGAGTAACTGTGACTCTCTTAAGGTACACTCATAAGTTTTAAGTATATAGAAAACGACAATTTGAAATTAGAGCTCGTTTCTATTTAATTATAAACCATTTTATATTCTGCATCTGCTTTCCACTTCAATTGGCAACTATTTCAAATTCGATTACGCGCGGGTAAACGGCGGGAGTAACTTTGACTCTCTTAAGGTACACTCATAAGTTTCAAGTATATAGAAAACGACAATTTGAAATTAGAGCTCGTTTCTATTTAATTATAAACCATTTTATATTCTGCATCTGCTTTCCACTTCAATGGGCAACTATTTCAAATTCGATTACGCGCGGGTAAACGGCGGGAGTAACTTTGACTCTCTTGAGGTACACTCATAAGTTTTAAGAATATAGAAAACGACATCTTGAAAAATTCGATTACGCGCGGGTAAACGGCGGGAGTAACTTTGACTCTTTTAAGGTACACTCATAAGTTTTAAGTATATAGAAAACGACAATTTGAAATTAGAGCTCGTTTCTATTTAATTATAAACCATTTTATATTCTGCATCTGCTTTCCACTTCAATGGGCAACTATTTCAAATTCGATTACGCGCGGGTAAACGGCGGGAGTAACTTTGACTCTCTTAAGGTACACTCATAAGTTTTAAGTATATAGAAAACGACAATTTGAAATTAGAGCTCGTTTCTATTTAATTATAAACCATTTTATATTCTGCATCTGCTTTCCACTTCAATTGGCAACTATTTCAAATTCGATTACGCGCGGGTAAACAGCGGGAGTAACTTTGACTCTCTTAAGGTACACTCATAAGTTTTAAGTATATAGAAAACGACAATTTGAAATTAGAGCTCGTTTCTATTTAATTATAAACCATTTTATATTCTGCATCTGCTTTCCACTTCAATGGGCAACTATTTCAAATTCGATTACGCGCGGGTAAACGGCGGGAGTAACTTTGACTCTCTTAAGGTACACTCATAAGTTTTAAGTATATAGAAAACGACAATTTGAAATTAGAGCTCGTTTCTATTTAATTATAAACCATTTTATATTCTGCATCTGCTTTCCACTTCAATTGGCAACTATTTCAAATTCGATTACGCGCGGGTAAACGGCGGGAGTAACTTTGACTCTCTTAAGGTACACTCATAAGTTTTAAGTATATAGAAAACGACAATTTGAAATTAGAGCTCGTTTCTATTTAATTATATACCATTTTATATTCTGCATCTGCTTTCCACTTCAATTGGCAACTATTTCAAATTCGATTACGCGCGGGTAAACGGCGGGAGTAACTTTGACTCTCTTAAGGTACACTCATAAGTTTTAAGTATATAGAAAACGACAATTTGAAATTAGAGCTCGTTTCTATTTAATTATAAACCATTTTATATTCTGCAACTGCTTTCCACTTCAATAGGCAACTATTTCAAATTCGATTACGCGCGGGAGCAACTGTGACTCTCTTAAGGTACACTCATAAGTTTTAATTTTAATTATCGTCCAGAGTTCAATCCTCAATATGAACAGATATCTTAAGACCGGTTGGACTTTAATGTCCATCGGGCACAAGCTCTTTTAAATAAAATAAACTACAAAATAAAGGTTTTGCAAAAAATGCCTTCGACAAATTACTAGGCAACGGCCATACCACACTGAAACCACCGGTTCTCGTCCGATCACCGCAGTTAAGCAGTGTTGGGCGCGGTTAGTACTTGGATGGGTGACCGCTTGGGAACACCGCGTGCCGTTGCCCAATCAACTTTTTTTCGTCTTCTTAGTTTTTTTGTTTGTTAATATTATTAACAATAATAATAATAATAATCTATTGCAATAAGTATGCCAACGAAAGGATCGGTATACGTATGAGTTTTTCCTTTTTATTAAAATTAAGACTGAACGGGAACGGGTAAATTTTGTAATAAAAATATAGCTAATAAATTAACATATATACAAACTTCTGTATACTAAAAAATATTTATCTACTGCAATTAATGTAACCTTATAATTTGTTATTGTTATAATAAAAGCATAGGTTACGATTGGATGTATTTGCGATCTCATATATAATAAATTTATTTGAATTATACATGAATCGCAAACGTTAGAGAAGTATTTAATTTTTGTTTTAAGTTTCTTGTTATTAATAAAAATGTATATATAAAATTCTTTCATTAAAAAAAAAGTTGTGGTTCTGAAAAGAACCTTTTGTTGTAATAATAAAAATAAGATATGGAACTCCATTATTTGGAACTTGTGTATTTGGTGACAGCTTTAGTGCCCTCACTAACAGCGTGCTTGGCCAATTCTCCAGGTAGCAAAAGACGAACAGCAGTTTGAATTTCTCTACTAGTAATAGTAGAACGTTTATTGTAATGAGCAAGTCGAGAAGCTTCGGCGGCAATACGTTCGAAAATATCATTTACAAAACTATTCATAATGCTCATTGCCTTACTGGAAATACCGGTATCTGGATGTACTTGTTTCAAAACTTTGTAAATATAGATGGCATAACTTTCCTTCCTCCTGCGCTTTTTTTTCTTATCGGCTTTAGAGATGTTCTTTTGCGCCTTACCGGCTTTTTTGGCAGCTTTTCCACTAGCTTTTGGCGGCATGACTTCACTTAACAAACAACTAAGAGATACTAACAGCTCAACGGACACTCACAGAATAACAATTCGGGCGTTTGCAACCGGTCTTTTATGAACTGCGCATCTTTTCCCATAGGCTCCGCCCATCGCTATAATACGGGTTCCGGCACTCTGATTGGCCATTACGAGTAGTATAAATAGGAAGGTAAACGAGTCCTGGGTTATCATTTCACAAGTTCGTGTGCTTCGTGTTTGTTGTACGAATTATTAAAACTTAAATTAATAATGTCTGGACGTGGTAAAGGTGGCAAAGTTAAGGGAAAGGCAAAGTCTCGTTCCAACCGAGCGGGATTACAATTTCCAGTAGGACGTATACATCGTTTGTTGAGAAAAGGAAATTATGCCGAAAGAGTAGGAGCCGGTGCGCCGGTTTATTTAGCAGCAGTTATGGAATATTTGGCAGCTGAAGTACTTGAATTGGCGGGTAACGCTGCACGTGATAACAAGAAAACTCGTATTATACCTAGACATCTACAGTTGGCAATAAGAAACGACGAGGAATTAAATAAGCTGCTTTCTGGTGTCACTATCGCACAGGGTGGTGTTTTGCCAAACATCCAAGCTGTTCTTTTGCCCAAGAAGACAGAGAAGAAAGCCTAATTCATTTGTATATTTTTTTTTACATAACAACCCGGTCCTTTTCAGGACCACAATTTTTTTTATTAATGAAAGAATTACCAAGTAATGAACATTACGAAAAAGAAAACATAAAAAAATGTGTTTTATATTTTTCTCTTACATTACGAAAAAAACAAAAATTAAAAAGGTGTGTTTTATATTTATCTCTTATTATTTATAATAATGAAAGTATTACCAAGTAATAAACATTACGAAAAAGAAAACAAAAAAATAAAGGTGTGTATTTATCTCTTATCTGCTATGTCGATACAGAATTAAAAAAAAATTAGGTGCGAACATTACAAAACATTTATTAATATGCGTGTAAATTAATTTAATAAGATCTTTTAATGTGTCGAATGGAACAAAAATGTAAACGCACAGATTTACAAAAATCTATGATGTAAAAGTGTAATAACTGGGTATTGCTGGAAAAAGAAAAGCATAATTCTATTTTTCGTAAAAAAATTTGTGGTTCTGAAAAGAACCGTTTTATTAGGGTTTTTGTAAAAATATTTAGAATAGCGGTAAATTAACCTCCGAAACCGTACAATGTACGCCCTTGACGTTTCAAAGCGTACACTACATCCATGGCGGTGACGGTTTTCCTCTTGGCATGTTCGGTGTAAGTGACTGCATCTCTAATGACGTTTTCCAAAAATACTTTCAAAACTCCTCGAGTTTCTTCATATATTAATCCCGATATACGTTTCACACCACCTCGACGCGCCAATCTTCTAATTGCGGGCTTAGTAATACCTTGGATATTATCACGCAAAACTTTTCTATGACGTTTGGCACCACCTTTGCCTAAACCTTTTCCTCCTTTACCACGTCCAGTCATTTTGAATAAAAAATAGTAGAAGTAGTAGTAGTAGTAGTAGTAGTAGTAACACTTCTCACAGTCTTTGCAGTGAAACTGATCATTTTTGAAAACGAACGGCGAGTTTTGTTAACATTTTTAAGCCCCGCCCCATTAAATACGTGTCGACCAATTACGAGGCAGCTCTGGGCAGAGAGGTTATATATACGAGAAGCATCGCGCGTAAAATATTCAGTTCCATTGTTTATGTTGTGACGATAACGTTCTTGAATTAGCGTAAATAATAGCGTAATATGGCTCGTACCAAGCAAACGGCACGTAAATCTACCGGAGGCAAAGCTCCAAGAAAACAACTAGCAACAAAGGCTGCACGTAAAAGTGCACCGGCTACCGGTGGTGTGAAGAAACCTCATCGTTATAGGCCAGGAACGGTAGCTCTTCGTGAAATTCGTCGTTACCAAAAGAGTACTGAATTGTTGATAAGAAAATTACCTTTCCAACGGTTAGTTCGTGAAATAGCGCAAGATTTTAAAACCGATTTACGTTTCCAAAGTTCCGCAGTAATGGCGCTTCAAGAAGCTAGTGAAGCTTACTTGGTAGGCCTTTTCGAAGATACAAACTTGTGTGCTATTCACGCCAAGCGAGTGACAATTATGCCAAAAGATATTCAATTGGCGCGAAGAATTCGCGGAGAACGTGCTTAAATTAGTGCAAATTTCAAATAAGACAAAAAAAAAACCGGTTCTTTTCAGAACCACAACTATTTTTCATAAATAATAGAATTTTGTACATTTTTTTTCATACAGCAAAAAGAAATAAAAATAAATTTTTACATAATAAATATATAGTACTCGTATACGAAGAAAAAAGAAATAATAAATATAATGGCCCTATGTTATTACTTTTTAATCGGAACGTTAATTGACGTAAAAAGAAATGTAATGGTTTAATATATCCCCATTACGATCACTAATTGGGTGTAGTTAATTTGGAATTTTTAATCTTTTAATTCTATCAAAATTAAAAAAATGTTTGTGGCCCTGAAAAGGGCCATTTGTTTGCTATAATTTTTTGCACTTAATAAAGTTTGTCCTAAATTTATTTCTTCTTTTTTGGAGAAGCGGCTTTTCTCGCTTTCGGTGAACTTGCGGCTTTTGCAGTTTTAGGTTTCGGTGCTTTCGGTTTTTTAGTTGGACCGGCCCTATTAGATTTTTTGGCTTTTGTTGGGGTTTTAGCTTTTGCGGGCGAAGCACCCGCTCCAACAGATGCAGATGTTTTTGTAACAACCGATTTTTTGTCGTCTTTTTTCGCTTTCGTAACCTTCTTTTCTACTGCTGGTGATTTCTTTGCTTTCGTAGATTTTTTAGCCGCTTTCGCTTTCTCTCCAGTAGCTACACTGCGTTTTGCAGTTGCTGCTTTTTTAGTTTTTCCCGCTTTTTTCTTGTCGCTTGCACTGGGCTTCGCCGAACCGGAAGCCGCCGTCGAAGCCAATTTGAAAGAGCCAGATGCACCTTTACCTTTAGTTTGTACCAAAGATCCCGAAGCAACGGAAGCCTTCAAATATTTCTTGATGAATGGAGCAACTTTTTCGGCATCTACCTTATAATTGGCGGCAATATATTTTTTGATGGCTTGAAGTGATGATCCTCCGCGTTCTTTTAAACCTTTAATCGCGTTGTTTACCATCTCAGAAGTTGGCGGATGAGAGGGCTTACTTCTGGGATTTTTCGTTTTTTTCTCCTTTTTCGGAGACGACGCTTGAGGAGAACTAGCGGCTGCGGTCGCCGATGCAGCTGAATTTTGATTATCCGTATCTGCCATTTTTTTAAAATATTTAGAGAAAAAAAATATGACGACTTAATCACTCGAACACACTATAATATATTACTATCGTATTTCGAATAATAATAATAAACAAACACTTTCGTGTATTTCAAAAAAGCGTTCGGATCCCACTGATTTTGGTCGGACGGAAGACTGAACGGTTGTACTTGAAATTTAAATGTGGCTGTGCAGCTCGTGGAAATTTTACATTTTTGAATCTTTATCTTGATTCTGAGCTTTTGAAAATCAATTTTGTAAGTAAATTATAATCGCAAATGATTGTATGTACTTACGGTTATATTTTGCATCATTTAACAGTCTACGATCTAACGAGTTGTGCCGTCAAAGTCGCGACAAAAAAAAAGTGTGTGACGAATCTGCTCGATTCTTTACACTTTAATTAAAAAATGTAAGACTTTGACGAAGCGATGTGTTTCTTTGACAGTAAATTAATAAGTCGCAACTTTCTTTTCAACTAAAATCGTAAAATAAATCGTCCAATAAATTGCGTTAGGTAATTACAATCGTTTGTAACAAGCCTTGTCTACTCCATGTGTTGCTTATCAAGAACATACGAAACTCTCCTAGCGGTAGGAAGATTATTACATTAAATGATTTTTCTTAAAAATTTGTCACAAACAACAGCTCTTTTCAGTCAGATTCATTAATATTTAAGATTTTCTAAAATTTGAGCCATTTATATCGTTGAAAAATCCATTTGAAGTACTTGTGTTTCATTTCAATTCTTTTCTTAACCGAATTTGTTACGCAGCAAATTAAAATCGCTTATCTAATAGTTATCACGATAATGCTTCATTGGTAAATAAAAATTTGTGCTTCAATGTATATTCCTCATTTTGAACAAATATACACATAAAATTTATTGAGAATACCCCTATATTAATAACGTTAATTAAAAGTGTTTTGTGGAAAAATTGACTTTTCTTCAAATATATCACGTACAAAGGCAATTGCACCTTAATTGACTAGTTGCAAAGGTTCAAAAAAGCAATTAAATCGACAGGATTGATTCACGTCAGTCTCCTGTCGAAAATCGATTTATTTGTATTTCTTTCTATTCGATAAGTCCAATGAGTGTTTCTCCTAACTTTCGCCAAGAAACTGAAAACTTGCGACAGCAGAAAACAAACTATCGAACCGCCGTCCGAGCTCTTTCAGGCGATCTGATGAGCATACGATCTACGTTATTGTTGTGAAAAAAAAATTATAAAAAATTATCGTTACCTCCTCACTTTCGTTAAGAATCGTGAGACAGCGAGGAAACGAGACGTTCGGAAGTATTCATGGAATACAACTGAATTTCGTCTACGACCGGCGGTCGGGCTCATTCAATGTTTTCTTCACACTTTCGTTATAAAAAAAAATGCAATTTTCTACTTCCGTCAAGACATTGAACGACATTTGCGACAACAGAAAAACCAACTATCGAATAGTAGATTAATCCTTACTACGATCGCGTTAAGTTTTAACTTTTTATCCTAACTTTCGTTATTTCAGCATCAACGATTTTTGTTTTTTTTAATTGTGATATTATTGCAAATGATATATTCCTTTATTTTTGAAAAAAAAATCTTTGTTAAAATAAAAAAAATCGGTCTCCTTACTTTCGTTAAGAAATTTTAATCTTGCTATTATGACATGAAAACGAACGACGGAACCGCCACATAAGCCTTTTCCACCGATCCGTAGAGCGTACGGTCCATGATCGCGTTAGTTTCAATGTTTCTCCTCACTTTCGTTATTTAAGTGGCATAAATTTTAATTTCAATCTTCATTTTAACGGAAAGTCTTCTTTATAAAAATTTTCAATTTATGGAAAAAAATTGGACAATTTATCGTTTTCTCCGTACTTTCGTTAAGAATCGTGAGGACGGATTCATCGAGCGATCATTGCAACCGCATTCTGCCTCCTACGGCTGGCGATCGCGCTCGTTGAATGCTTTCTCCACACTTTCGTTAAATTTAGTATCACATATTTTGGACCAAATTACGAATTTAATGTTACGTCGCAGTGATGTGTTATTCTTGATTTTTGTTTAAAAAAAATCTTTGTATGAAATTAAAAAAAAATCGTTTCTCCTTACTTTCGCCAAGAAATTTACATCTTGCCATTATAACATGGAGACGAACGACGGAACCGCCCCATAAGCTTTTCCACCGATCCGTAGAGCGTACGGTCCAAGATCGCCCAAGGTTCAAATCATTCTCCTTACTTTCGTTATTGAAGTGGCATAAATTCAAGTTTAAATCTTGATTTTATTGGAAAGTCGCATTAATGCGGTATTCTTTTTGGAATTTTTTAATTTATGAAAAAAATAGGACAATTTATCGTTTTCTCCGTACTTTCGATAAGAATCGTGAGACAGTGAGGAGACGACCGATCGGAAGGATTCATCGAGCGATCATTGCAACCGCATTCTGCCTCCTACGGCTGGCGATCGCGCTCGTTGAATGCTTTCTCCACACTTTCGTTAAATTTAGTATCACATATTTTGGACCAAATTACGAATTTAATGTTACGTCGCAGTGATGTGTTATTCTTGATTTTTGTTTAAAAAAAAATCTTTGTATGAAATTAAAAAAAATCGTTTCTCCTTACTTTCGCCAAGAAATTTACATCTTGCCATTATAACATGAAAACGAACGACGGAACCGCCCCATAAGCTTTTCCACCGATCCGTAGAGCGTACGGTCCAAGATCGCCCAAGGTTCAAATCATTCTCCTTACTTTCGTTATTGAAGTGGCATAAATTCAAGTTTAAATCTTGATTTTATCGGAAAGTCGCATTAATGCGGTTTTCTTTTTAGAATTTTTTTAATTTATGAAAAAAATAGGACAATTTATCGTTTTCTCCGTACTTTCGATAAGAATCGTGAGACAGTGAGGAGACGACCGATCGGAAGGATTCATCGAGCGATCATTGCAACCGCATTCTGCCTCCTACGGCTGGCGATCGCGCTCGTTGAATGCTTTCTCCACACTTTCGTTAAATTTAGTATCACATATTTTGGACCAAATTACGAATTTAATGTTACGTCGCAGTGATGTGTTATTCTTGATTTTTGTTTAAAAAAAAATCTTTGTATGAAATTAAAAAAAATCGTTTCTCCTTACTTTCGCCAAGAAATTTACATCTTGCCATTATAACATGAAAACGAACGACGGAACCGCCCCATAAGCTTTTCCACCGATCCGTAGAGCGTACGGTCCAAGATCGCCCAAGGTTCAAATCATTCTCCTTACTTTCGTTATTGAAGTGGCATAAATTCAAGTTTAAATCTTGATTTTATCGGAAAGTCGCATTAATGCGGTTTTCTTTTTAGAATTTTTTTAATTTATGAAAAAAATAGGACAATTTATCGTTTCTCCGTACTTTCGATAAGAATCGTGAGACAGTGAGGAGACGACCGATCGGAAGGATTCATCGAGCGATCATTGCAACCGCATTCTGCCTCCTACGGCTGGCGATCGCGCTCGTTCAATGCTTTCTCCACACTTTCGTTATATTTAGTATCACATATTTTAGACCAAATTACGAATTTAATGTTACGTCGCATTTATTTCTTATTCATGATTTTTTGTTTTTAAAAAATCTTTGTTAAAAATAAAAAAAATCGTTTCTCCTTACTTTCGCCAAGAAATTTACATCTTGCCATTATAACATGAAAACGAACGACGGAACCGCCCCATAAGCTTTTCCACCGATCCGTAGAGCGTACGGTCCAAGATCGCGCAAGGGTCAAATTATTCTCCTTACTTTCTTTATTCAAGTGGCATAAATTCAAGTTTAAATCTTGATTTTGGAGGAAAGTCGCATTAATGCGGTACTCTTAATGGAATTTTTCCAATTTATGAAAAAAAATTGGACAATTTATCGTTTCTCCGTACTTTCGTTAAGAATCGTGAGGAAACGACCGATCGGAAGGATTCATCGAGCGATCATTGCAACCGCATTCTGCCTCCTACGGCTGGCGATCGCGCTCGTTCAATGCTTTCTCCACACTTTCGTTATATTAAGTATCACATATTTTAGACCAATTTACGAATTTAATGTTACGTCGCATTTATTTCTTATTCATGATTTTTTGTTTTTAAAAAATCTTTGTTAAAAATAAAAAAAAATCGTTTCCCCTTACTTTCGCAAAGAAATTTAAATCTTGCTATTATTATATGAAAACGAACGACGGAACCGCCTCATAAGCTTTTTCCACCGATCCGTAGAGCGTACGGTCCAAGATCGCGCAAGGGTCAAATCATTCTCCTTACTTTCGTTACTGAAGTGGCATAAATTCAAGTTTAAATCTTGATTTTATCGGAAAGTCGCATTAATGCGGTACTCTTAATGGAATTTTTCCAATTTATGGAAAAAAATTGGACAATTTATCGTTTTCTCCGTACTTTCGTTAAGAATCGTGAGACCGCTAGGACGGATTCATCGAGCGATCATTGCAGCCGCATTCTGCCTCCTACGGCTGGCGATCGCGCTCGTCCAATGCTTACTCCACACTTTTGGAATTGGAAATAAATCAATTCTCCTTACTTTCATCATCAAATACAATATCCGAACGACAATTTTAGGATTCGGAGAATAAGATGAATGGGTGATTATAATTTATTAAATTCGTCGACGAAACTTTGTTTACGGTCGGCGATCGTGCTCGTTTAACGTTTTCTCCCAACTTTCGTTAATTTAATTTTGTTGTTTTTTTTTTCCTCTATTTTTCGTCGATTTCATTATCTATCATTCTGGATTTTTTTTTTGATTAACTTTTCGTTGTCCCAAAACTTTCAATGTACAGTCCACATTCGCTTCGTCGTTGCTAACACTTTTCTCTACACTTTCTTAAACAAAACCGTTTAATCAATTTCCATAATTACGACGCTTATTTAAAAAACTTTAAGAGGAAATCGGTAATTTGATGCACATTTTTGAAAATAACCCAACAAAAAAATGTCATAGTAAAAAACCACGCAGCCGCTTATTTTCTTGGTAATAGAAATGCGCCATTGGTGTACGTAAGTATATGGCTTGCTCCCAGGATACTTGCCGATATATGTGAGGAGGCGACACGACAGCTACTGGTCTGGCTACAAGGCTGTCTGGTGTTGTCGGCGTTCATCTCTTCGCACCGTGGCCACCAAACCGACGTACGATGTCGTTTAGTTATTCACGTAACTTATCCGATATCGTATTGTGTTTTTTTCGGAGTAGACTTATACTTTTCTACGGTTACGACGTTAATATGTGTGTATTTCAAGTACCTGTGTGGTGCGTTCAAATGTGTGTATATATACGTGTAATCGAAACGGTACAAAAGAGAAATATAATATAATTTTCTTCGCCGTTTTGGTTTATATACGAAAATATGCGCGCTCGAACGCGTTTCAAGTATAAATATACCGTATTCTTGTTAAACCCCCGTAGATAGTACGTATAAGGGCAGCTTTATGTCGTC
>CAUJLB010000121.1:0-41429 GCA_963243735.1 Neocrepidodera transversa | reverse complement strand
TTTCGTAATAGCTACAGAAGGGCAATTAAGGAAGAAAAACGCAATGCATACGCTAATATTATAGAATCAGCTGATAACAAAAGCAAAGTAGTATGGAAAATTGTTAAAAATGAATTGCCATCTAAAAAGAAAAATACGTCAACTACTTTGAAACCTGAAGAGTTTAATACATTTTTTACTACAATTTCCGATATTATAACCCAATCTATTGAAATTGAACATATTGACCCTCAGTTTTTTCTTAACAAAATTTCTAGAAAACCTATGTCATTCTTTATGCCACCGATTATTGAAACTGATATGCGGGAAGCTATATTAAAGCTTAAAAATTCCGCCTGTCTTGACTATTACGGTCTAAATAGTAGAACAATAAAAGCTGCATTGGAGTCACTAGTTGAACCATTGACGATCCTACTTAATAAATGTGTTGCTGAGGGCAATTGGCCTAACTCACTAAAATTATCAAAAATTCATCCTATACACAAAAAAGGAGATACAGATGTACCTGATAATTTTCGACCAATTGCAATTGTGCCTATTATATCTAAAATTTTTGAGCTAATAATTAAGGAAAAACTTTTATCCTATTTGGAATATAAATCAATTTTGACCAATTCCCAGTATGGTTTCCGTAAGAATCGTTCGACAGTTACTGCCTTATTGGAAGTAATAAATAGCATAGTCGAAGGTCTTGATGAAGGTTATTCTACACGTGCGATAATGTGCGATCTCACCAAGGCATTTGACTGTGTGAATGTTCGAACACTCTTACTGAAATTGGAGCATTATGGTATAAGGGGTAACATTCTGGATCTCCTGAAGTCGTATCTGACAGAAAGGATGCAATGTGTCAGCCTCAATGACGTTGACTCGAATTTACTACCAATTTGTAATGGAGTTCCACAAGGCTCAGTTTTGGGCCCATTATTATTTTTACTTTACGTTAATGACTTGCCAACGGCATTGGAGAGTGTAAACTCTGTCCTTTTTGCTGATGATACGACTCTCCTTTCAAATAATGGCGAATATTTGAAAGAGGAAGGTTTCTCACTAGCAAAAACTTGGTTCAATTGCAATAACCTTAAATTAAATAAAAATAAAACACAAACTATTGAATTCACTTCAGACAAACGGGTGGAAAAATCAGAACCTGTGCGTTTACTCGGTATAACCTTTGATACCAGCTTAAACTGGGCTGATCATATCGATGAATTATGTGGGAAACTCTCCTCACAAGTATTCGCCATGCGTCAGCTCGAGCATTGTTTAAATAAAAATACAACAAGAATGATATACTTTGCTATGGTCCATAGTGTGTTATCCTACGGTATCCTTCTATGGGGTAATTCGCCCAGGGCGATTAAAGTCTTCCACTTACAAAAAGCCGCGGTTCGAATAATTGATAAAGTACCGTATGGCACTCACTGTAGACCTTTATTTAGTAAATATGCCATTCTGCCTCTACCTTGTATATATATTTTGGAAACTCTTCTTTACGTTCATAAAAACTCACACAATTTTCCAACCCACTTTGACGTTCACTCTCACGATACAAGGTACAGACAGAATCACATTATTCCATATTCTCGTATTAGGACTACTCAAGTAAATAAAATTGATGTTAATTTATATAATAAATTTACAGTCTTCCATAAAACTAAAGATGTGAAAAACATGGCGGTAAAATTTTTTAAAAATTATGCTAAAGACTTTCTGTTAACAAACTGTTTTTATAGTGCAAATGAATTCTGTGATTTTCTCTCCCAAAGCGCTAATTGATCTCCAAAAATTGATAACTCTATCTGTTTGTACAATTTTGATTTTTTATCTATTTTTAACCTTTTGCTTTTTTTTCTTTTTTATATTTAGCTGGTCGTTACCTTTCTGTAGGTAATAATTTTATTATAATTTTTTTATTGTGAAAATTGTACACTGTAACAATGTTTATTCTATTGTGACCATAAACATGTATGTAATGTAGAAATAGTCAATAAACGAATATATATATATATATATATATATATATATATATATATATATATGTCGTTGTCACTTACGAGGCCATTTATTGCATGTGCAACATACTAAAAGAGGCCCGTCTTGGACATGCGAGGCCCGAAACCGGGCCTCGCATGTCAAATGCTTGTATATAAGCTTATTTTTGTTCCTCTGACCCCCCAAAATATTTATCTCCGATTTTTTTTTGGGCTCATAAGTGAATCTGGATACCACCTCTTATACGGTTTTTAGTTCATTCTATTTTTAACAAGTTGTCGCTTCAATCGTTTTGTATATATTCGCTGTTAGAAATGCGAGGCCCTCGTATATGCGTTCAATTTACAAGTTCATTATTAATTCCGAGGCCCTTAAATATGGCAACGGTGTTAATGTGTTTGTTAACTGATAACAAAATAAAAACATCACTTTTAAATCGTTGGATGCTGTACAAATTTATAATATTTATATTAACTGAACGAAACGATTTTGTTAAGATTTATCTAAATTAGTTTTTAATCATAGTAGCCACCAGTTATCGATAATATTTCTAAGAACTTAAAATAAGTATTTTTAATATACTTTTTCTGCATCAATTATTAATATTAAAATGGGGAATCTCACAAAAATTTAAACCTTACTTTGACCACGCTTATGTCAATTGAAGGTATTACTTATAAATACCACCGCTTGCTTTTACTTTTTACTTTCCCGACCCACCATACGAGACGGGAAAGTCTTAAAAACGAGCTAAACACAATTTTGAAGGTAAAGATGTCATTTTGAGGTCCCCTGAGGTGATTAAGACCATTTTGAGATGGAAGTCTGTCTGTCTGTCTGTCCGTGTGTATTCTTCCATGATAGAAATCATACGCTTAATCCAATTAAGCTGAAATTTGTTATACAGGTTTTGATTATCCATCGGAAAAACCCATTAGTTTTTGTACGACATCTGTCAAACGTAAGTGCACTGTCAAAAATAATACACGAAACTTGACTTCCAGTATGTTATTTGAAAGCTCTTGAAAAACTTTATTCAGAACAGTCAAAATTATTTCTCCAACAGTCACCTGTCAAAATTAAAAAAATGTCAAAATTTGAAACTTTAACATTAAATATCTGAAAAAGTACTTCACAGACTTAACCAATTTCGGTTAATCGTCGGAAGAACCAGTGAAGAAGTGTCAGAGTTTGAAACTTTAACATTAATTTATCTGATAAAGTTTTGAGTCTCTGGATATTCGTCGGGAATGTTTTAGACCGCCCGGAAGTTGGCACCCCTTTGACTTTTTCAGAGTTCTGGACTCGCCTCGAAGAGTTCTAGAGTTCTCGAGGGGGTGCAGATAAAGTTCTGCAATTTTTTTGCGGAATTTTTAAAAAACAAATTTTGGGGTGCCAACTTCATGCCGCACCCCTTTTGTGAGAAAAAAGAGTTCTGGGTGAATAGATATCTCAGAAATAAAGAGTTCTAGAGTTCTCGGTAGGTTTTGGAAAGAGTTTGGGAATTACAAAAAAAAAAAAATTTGGAGTGCTTAGGGCTACTTTTAAATACAGCACCATTGAGTTCTGACTCGAAAAAATACTGAAAATTATGAAAATCGATATTTTCAAGGGGTGCTACAAAGTTCCGATTTTTGCCCAGCAAATTTTTCGGAAAAAAATTCAATTTCCTATTTACTGGGCAGTTTTGGTCACTTAAGGCTGCTTTTAAATACAGCACCCCTGAGTTCTGACTCGAAAAAATACTGAAAATTATGAAAATGGATATTTTCAAGGAGTGCTACAAAGTTCCGATTTTTGTCGCTAATTTTTCGCCAAAATATTCACTTTTCTATTTACTGGGCAGTTTTGGTCACTTAGGGCTGCTTTTAAATACAGCACCCCTGAGTTCTGACTCGAAAAAATTCTGAAATTTAAGAAAAAGGATACTTTCAAGGGGTGCTACAAAGTTCCGATTTTTGTCGCTAATTTTTCGACAAATCAAGAATTCATAATTCGTAAAATCTCATAAAATTGGAACTTTATATACATATCTAGCGTGCCATTATGCTTAATGAAATAGAAGTTATTACTCATTTGTAACAACTTCGCTCAATATTTTTCAAATTTTTCCTATTTTCCCCTATTTTTTGTCAATTTGTATTTTTTCCAATTTTTTTCCCATTTTCCACTCTCTTTTTGTATTTTGTCTATTTTTTTTCCATTTTCAGAATTTTCAGTATTTTTTCGAGTCAGCAGGGGTGCTGTATTTAAAAGCAGCCCTAAGTGACCAAAACTGCCCAGTAAATAGAAAATTGAATATTTTGGCGAAAAATTAGCGACAAAAATCGGAACTTTGTAGCACCCCTTGAAAATATCCATTTTCATAATTTTCAGTATTTTTTCGAGTCAGAACTCTGGGGTGCTGTATTTAAAAGCAGCCCTAAGTGACCAAAACTGCCAAGTAAATGGAAAATTGAATATTCTGGCCAAGAATTAACGACAAAAATCGGAACTTTGTAGCACCCCTTGAAAATATACATTTTCATAATTTTCAGTATTTTTTCGAGTCAGAACTCAGGGGTGCTGTATTTAAAAGTAGCATCAAGTGACCAAAAATACCCAATAAATAAAAAAGGATGCGGCATGAAGTTAGCACTCCAAAATTTATTTTTTTTTGTAAGTTCCAAAAATTCACAGAACTCTTTCCAAAACCTACCGAGAACTCTAGAACTCTTTATTTCTGAGATATCCATTCACCCAGAACTCTTTTTTCTCACAAAAGGGGTGCGGCATGAAGTTGGCACCCCAAATTTTTTTTTTTAAAAATTCCGCAAAAAAATTGCAGAACTTTATCTGCACCCCGTCGAGAACTCTAGAACTCTTCGAGACGAGTCCAGAACTCCGAAAAAATCAAAGGGTTCCGCAAGTTGGGGTGCCAACTTCCGGGCGGTATGTTTTAGGGCGACACAACCGATTTTTTTTTGTTTTTTGTTTTACGAATTAAAAAAATGAGTATAGTAACATGTAGCATCAAGATATTTGAGTTTTTAAAAATTTGCCATAATTTTTAAAAAGTATGAAATTAGAAAAATCATAGTTGCAATAAATGCGTAAAGAACTTTTCCTGTTCGCTTGAATTGCAAAGTTCACCTCCAAGAAAATAAAGGATCCTAAAAATGTAATATTAAAAATCTATTTTGACAAAAAAAGGTACAGAAAGGAACCAAAGTTACAAATAAAAACGTCGATAAAATTTGTATTCATATACAAGGTGTTTCCAAATTTGCACCCTACAGAACACATGCTTATTCCTCATAAAAAGAGAACAAAACACAAGAAAAAGTCAAGAATCATTTAAGAAGAAAAATCGGCGAATTAATTAAGTAAACATTATTTTTAAAAAGTTTTTCAAAAAATGTGTTACTGCCGACCCGTAGTATTATAATTTAAAAAAACAAATTTTCGACAATGTATTTCTTTTTATAAATTAACTCCTATATAATATGTGTCATTTAATGATGACAGTTTTCTCATTTTGACAGCGATAAAAATGATAAAGAATATCGTCACACTGAAAAAAAATTACATTTTTGTAACAATCCACTTACATTTCGCTAACTATATTATCATCATCAGGAGTTGCGTCGGTACGTCTGTTAGTTCTGTCAATTCAATTATTCAGTTTTGTTGATATTGAAATATGCAAGATAAATAATAAATTATTAAACCAGTAAAAGGAAGAAAGTCTGATTCGAAGAAATGGGAATTTTTCCAATAATTTTTTTTTCAAATTTTTCAATTTTTTTTCAACGAGACTCTTGCAATATGGATATCAATCGACGCGTCTTGACTTACATACCTTAAAAGACATCAGTATGGGCAAATGTGCTTTCGTTATCGAGATATCTCAAATAGGAGTTTCACTTTGTAGGCGGGCCCAGGATCCTCGGACCCGGAATAGCTCATCTTCTGATAGAGCCTTATTTTTTTGAATAAAAACAGAATTTTTTCCACGTCTCATGATATTTTAAGTCATTTGGAGCCAAAAATTTTTTTGAGATTTTTGCACGATTTCAATCCTACGGTTTGCCCAACTTCACCAAGGGTGAAGTGTGGGCGGGCCGTAGTAAAATAATTTAAAAATCATAATAATAATGAAATAATTTAATTGTATCAATATGAATATTGTTGTTGCGCATTCATAATATATTCTATCGGTAATTTATCTTGTCAAAAAACACTCGAGCTTTTCTTTTAAGGATAAATTTCTTTAAAACTCAAAATTTTTGCTTCAGTAATTATTCTTGAAAAAAACATCATTGGCAAAATCGTTCGACATTCTATCTCGCGATTTCTCTCTGTCAGTTTTTCTCGTAAAATTACTGATTTGGCAAATTTTTTGGCAACAAAGAGAAATTTATCCGATAAAAAAAAGGTCTTGTATTTTTACTGCTGCCTAAAGCTAGGCATTTGCTAAATGTTAAAAAATATTTAGTCATTTGGAAGTTTGAAATAAAAATTATTAATTTAGCCACTTGTTCTCACCTAATAATAAAACAAACTTTCAAAAATATAAGCGATGGTTCTTTCGACGCGGATTGCAATTCTGAAAAATGTGTCATGTCGATTTTTTTCGTCAAATAAAAATTTCAATTGTTATTATCAAAAAACGAAAAAAAAAACAATTTTATTTTTTGATGATAACTCAAAAGCTATCCAAGATAGCGGGAATTGCAAAAAAGATCCTTAAAGACTGGGAAATTTCCAAAAAAAAACTTAACTCCCAGAGCTCTAGGTCTAATATTTATAATTTTAATTTGTTGCTGAAAATAAGTCCCCGCACGACCATTTCGGGATGATTACGCCGCCTCTATAGTGAGTATCGCATCTAAAATAATATTTTTTAAGCACTAAATATTGATTTAAAAATTTGAAAAAAATATGGTATCATTTCAACGCTTGAAGAAAGAAAGTCCCGTTGGAAAAAATTTTTAAATGCATTTTCAAAAAGCTAGTCTATTGTTAATTAACTATTGTCTTTCATACATCTGTCTTCATTGAAAGCTATATAATTTTTTTTGCCTCCTGGAGTATTTTCTATCAGTATACTCAACAGTATGACCCTATAAAATTATTTAAAATTTGTTTATATATAATGTATAACGAGTTTTTTAACATAACGAAAAATGAAAGTCAAATTGTTGTTAAATTTTTTTTCTCATATACCATGGCAGAGCTATTTTTATATTAGAAATAAGGATTAAATTATTGTAGGTAATATTTTTTAATGCTATTTGTTAATAAATTGTTTATAAACAAATAGAGCACTGCATACTTACTGCATAGTACCTACTGCAGTTTTCCACGCAAAGAAAAAAAATGTTTTAACTTTCTCTTAGATTTGATTTATTAACTTCAAAAATAAAATATAATTTACTAATCTAATAGTTGGCAAAGGCTACTGATTATTTAAATCATTTGTTCCGAGGTTCTTGTTTTCTTCTCGAGAAAATCGAAAAATATTAACTTACCTAGATCTGTATTTATTTTTTAATTTATGACCTTGTTAAAAAATATCGCGCGAGAATCACCGACTTATGTAAACAGATTTAATATCAAAACATGAGTGCTTTGGACATTTTTTATTTTGTAAACTTTTCTTGTTTACAGTTGTTTTCAATATTGTTGTTTTATGTTTAAGATAACAGCAATAAGCAAATATAGACACTAATAGAATAGGCCACATTTGCATGCTTTTAACTAATCTTATATTTACTTTTTGTAAAATTTAAAATTAACTTGTGATGGATGTTACAGTCGTCAATAGTATATAGAAACCATGCGAATACACAAAAGAATTAAAATTTAGAAAGGGTGTTTTAATCAGCAAATCACTAAAACTCACTTGAACCGAATACCGAATGGAACAAAGAGGTTAAAAATAATGTACCTAGAGTTGGATGTTAACTGTACCTAAATAAGATCAGATATAACGTGTACTGCATAAATACTGCAGAGTAATGCATACGTACTGTATAGTACTGTATACATGTACTGCAGAAAAAACGTACAGTACTTCGGGGTCAATGATAATTTTAAAAAAAAATTTCTGAAACAAATTTTCTTATTGTTTATAATCGTTTTTTTCATATTTGCATCATTTAAATAATTAGTTAAGAACTAAATTTGTCTTTAAAAATCATTATTGATGGCTTATAATACAATTTTGTTTTCATTAATAATTTTATTGTTTATTTAGTTCAAAATTTGTTATAAACAATATTTGAGTGTCACAATATTTTTTTCTAATATTACCAAAAATTACAAAAACAACCATATGCAACAATGTGACAAAAAGAATTTTTCGGATTTAAAATACGAATTTTTTTTTTCTCAACTTTGTTGGAGATTTTTAATTTTTAGTAGGATTAGAAAAAAATTATTGTGACAATCAAATTTTGTTTATTTTTATTATGAGCCATCAATAATGATTTTTAAACAAAAACCTATTTTGTAACTAATACTTTAAATAATGCAAATATGAAAAAATGATTATAATCAATAAGAAAATTTTTTTTTCAAAAATATTTGTTTATAAACAATTTATAAACAAATAGCGTTAAAAAATCTTACCCATTATAATTTAATCCTTATTTCTAATATAAAAACAGCTATACCAGTATATGAGAAAAACATTTTTAACAACAATTTTACGATTTTTCAGTTTTAGAAAACTCGTTAGAAACAATATAAACAAATTTTAAATAATTTTATAGCGTCATCTTATTGAGTACACTAATAGAAAGTACTCCAGGAGGCGAAAAAAATTTAGGTTGATTATTTAAACAATTATCCAGTTTTCAATGAAGTCAGAAATAGTTAATTAACAATAGACTAGCTTTTTGAAAAATCCATAAAAATTTTTTATCCAACGGGACTTTCTTTCTTCAAGTGTTGAAATAATACCATAATTTTTCAAAAATTTTTGAATCAATATTTTAGTACTTTAAAACAATTATTTTAGACGCCGTACTCACTATAGAGGCGTACTCATCTTGAAATAGTCGCGCGGGGACCCAGCAACAAATTAAAATTATAAATATTAGAGCTGGAGGTCCGGGAGTTGGAAGTTTTTTTTGGAAATTTCCTCCTCTCTAAGGATTTCCCCGCTATCTTGTATAGTTTTTGAGTTATCAAAAAATAAAGTTACTTTTTTTTTCGTTTTTTATTAAAGAATTAAAATTATTATTTGCAGAAACAAATCGACATGACACATTTCTCAGAATTGCAATCTGCGTCGAATGAGCCATCGCTCATATTTTTCTTACCCCCTTCAAATTATTTTTCGTAGAAAACTCACTTCTCGACTAGACTAATATAGACTTTTACACCTTTACTTTATAGATTTTGAGCCAAAATTATGCATTTGAAAAATTGCAGTAAATGAAAATTATAGAACATAAAATTTTCTACAAATTTTGTCTTAACTTTTTTTCTATTCCGCGCAGTGTCGCCGCTCCAGGGCGTGAAAGAACCATATATGGATTTTAGCGCAATTTTTTTAGATTTTGATCCAAAATGATGCATTTTGAAGAAAAATTACAGTAGATGAAAATTATAAAAAATTAAATTTTCTACAAATTTTGTCTTTTTTCGAATTTCGCCGCTAGCTTTTATTTTAATTTTTAAATATTTTTTATCTTATTATGTTCATTTGTTAGATACATTTTAATACTAATAATTAAAAAAAACCTTAAGTTTGATATAAAAAAATTTTTAATTGAATTTTTTCAAAATTTTATTAAATAAAGTGTAGAATTTTTAAAAAAATGCTTCAAAAAAGATTTGAAATTTTTTTACTATTTTAAACAAAATTGAATAACTTTCAAAATATTAAAGATGTTAAAATGACATTTCACCCATTCGAAAGATAATTTAAAACTCTAAATTTAGAAAGTATTTTAGTTTCTTAGATTTTTGAATTGTAATTATTACAGCCAAAATAAATATTTTTTTTAATTTCGTTTTATCAAAAAGTATAAAACAAATGAAAAAGTAAATAGTATGTCCAAAAGGGATCAAAAAGTGTTAAATGTGTAAATCATTTCATAATTTTAATATATTAATTGTAGAAAAATGTAAAAAGTTAATAAAACTGACTTTATTAATACATTTTGATCCAGAAAACCTAAAAATGGTCTACTTCTCATTTTGAATACAATTGAATGAAATATTAATTACTTATTGATTTTAAAATTATTCAAAAAAAGTGTTAATATTTTTATGGTAAATATTAACATAAAAAATAAAAATATAATATTAAATTTGTAATAAAAGATTTTATCATTGTTAATTTTTTTCAAAATTTTATTCTAGAAATTGTGCAATTTTTAAAAGAAAGGTCCAAATAAATTTGAAGTTTTATTACGATTTTAAACTAAATTGAGTAACTTAAACTAAAGATTTTAAAATGGGATTTGTACCATTCGAATAAAAATGTAAATTTAGGATGTATTTTATTTTCTTCGTACCTATAAAGAATTGATTGTTATAGCAAAAATGAAGAATTTTTTTTAAATGTTTTGTAATCTCATTTTGTCATAAATTATAAAATAAATGAAAATAGTGAATAGACTGTTTGAAAGAGATTAAAAAGTATTATTTGTGTGAAATATTTCTTAAATGTAAATTATGATTATAAAATAAGTTTTTTGTTTGCACATCTTGTACTATTAATTTTACAGAAAATTTCACTCTTGATAAAAGTTTATAAATCTAATGAATTTAATTAAATTAAAAAAATTGAAACCAAAAATATACAGGATGATATTAAGAATAGGTAAATTATGATTATAAAATAACTTTTTTGTTAGTATTCCCTGTACTATATATTTTAGAGAATATTAAAATATAAAAAAAAGAAATACGCTTAATTAAAAAAAAATTATCTGAAGAGCAATTGATTAAACAATTATTACTAGTGTTCGGATTACCCCCTCTTTATTTTATTTTTTATAAAATGTTTAAAATATTTCAACATAATATTTTTTTCATGTTTTATCCAACTTTTTTTAGTTTTGTCATAGCTAAACAATAATAATAATAACTATTATTCAAGGGACGCTTAAACGGTGATGCACCTTTTCGGGAATTTGGCCCATTGGGTATCGGAATGGCTAGTGCGATCTTGGCCAAACTTCTCACATACATGTGGGGTGATAATATACATATTGTAATGTGGAAAAAGTTCTAAAAATTATAACTGGAAAAAAGTTTTCTTATGCAAAACCCTTAATTTGTATGGCGGATACCGGAAGAGATTCTGTTCAAATTCAGAAACGTCGAAAGTGATAATAAGAATTTTTTTTTGCTATCACAAAATTGTACTGATGCTTTTGGGCCTCAGAAAAATGTGCAATATTAAGTTTATATGTTTCACTTAATTAATTTTTTGTTAGAAAAATATGGCTTTCTTTTACATTTTAAGGTTCATTATAATTCGAATTTGAATCTGAATTTTGTTTTCATTTTTTATTCGGATTGTTTTTGCGGCTAAAGCCTTCGGTGTCCTAGTTTAAACTGGAATTTGTAAGTCTCTTTGATTTCCATGTAGTTGCAAAGTGTTCTTTAGTATTTTCTAAATTTTCGAAATAAATAAATCAAAAACAGTATCCGATTTAGGTACTAGATCTGTGATATTCAAGGATCGAGTGACTTTGTCATCCATAAATTAAGAATATTTCAAGTAGACATAAGATATTTTTTCCTGTAATATATTTTTTTGCTGTTTGTTTTTGAAAATGTAAATCCTATTATTTAATTTATTAAATAGAAACTAAATCACCACACCAACTAAAAAGATAGGTGCATTAATGTAAACAACCATCGGAGCTTTGAACGAAACATGATACGAGACACTTGTAAAATAAATTTCTTATCGGTTTTTTTCTGCTTTCATAAATCTCGTTCACATTAGAAACGAATGGAGAAAAACACAAGGTCAAGCTTAGGTAGCTAAATTCCCTGGCAACGTCGCGGGGCCTCGTATGTACATTAAAAAAACAATTTATAAACCGTGGGCCTCGCATGTTAGTTTAATATTGTAAAGGGACTCGAATGTGATTTGCATACATGTATATTGTAATTTTAGATATATCTTACCCCTCATGGGGGGTTATTATTAAATAATATAAAAACATTTAAAAAAACTAAAATATACTTCATAAAAATGTTTCCTTCCGATGGGCCTCGGGTTGCCTGTTCAATATATCGGGCCTCGCTTTTGTCAATGGATGCGTATATATATATATATATATATATATATATATATATATATATATATATATATATATTTATTTTATTTATTTTATTTATTTTATTTATTTTATTTATTTTATTTATTTTATTTATTTTATTTATTTTATTTATTTTATTTATTTTATTTATTTTATTTATTTTATTTATTTTATTTATTTTATTTATTTTATTTATTTTATTTATTTTATTTATTTTATTTATTTTATTTATTTTATTTATTTTATTTATTTTATTTATTTTATTTATTTTATTTATTTTATTTATTTTATTTATTTTATTTATTTTATTTATTTTATTTATTTTATTTATTTTATTTATTTTATTTATTTTATTTATTTTATTTATTCTATTTATTTTATTTATTCTATTTATTTTATTTATTTTATTTATTTTATTTATTTTATTTATTTTATTTATTTTATTTATTTTATTTATTTTATTTATTTTATTTATTTTATTTATTTTATTTATTTTATTTATTTTATTTATTTTATTTATTTTATTTATTTTATTTATTTTATTTATTTTATTTATTTTATTTATTTTATTTATTTTATTTATTTTATTTATTTTATTTATTTTATTTATTTTATTTATTTTATTTATTTTATTTATTTTATTTATTTTATTTATTTTATTTATTTTATTTATTTTATTTATTTTATTTATTTTATTTATTTTATTTATTTTATTTATTTTATTTATTTTATTTATTTTATTTATTTTATTTATTTTATTTATTTTATTTATTTTATTTATTTTATTTATTTTATTTATTTTATTTATTTTATTTATTTTATTTATTTTATTTATTTTATTTATTTTATTTATTTTATTTATTTTATTTATTTTATTTATTTTATTTATTTTATTTATTTTATTTATTTTATTTATTTTATTTATTTTATTTATTTTATTTATTTTATTTATTTTATTTATTTTATTTATTTTATTTATTTTATTTATTTTATTTATTTTATTTATTTTATTTATTTTATTTATTTTATTTATTTTATTTATTTTATTTATTTTATTTATTTTATTTATTTTATTTATTTTATTTATTTTATTTATTTTATTTATTTTATTTATTTTATTTATTTTATTTATTTTATTTATTTTCATTTATTTTCATTTATTTTCATTTAGTTATTTTCATTTATTTTCATTTATTTTCATATATTTATTTTCATTTATTTTCATTTATTGTCATTTATTTTCATTTATTTTCAATTATTTTCGTTTATTTACGTTTATTTTCGTTTATTTTCGTTTATTTTCATTTATTTTCATTTATTTTCATTTATTTTCATTTATTTTCATTTATTTTCATTTATTTTCATTTATTTTCATTTATTTTCATTTATTTTCATTTATTTTCATTTATTTTCATTTATTTTCATTTATTTTCATTTATTTTCATTTATTTTCATTTATTTTCATTTATTTTCATTTATTTTCATTTATTTTCATTTATTTTCATTTATTTTCATTTATTTTCATTTATTTTCATTTATTTTCATTTATTTTCATTTATTTTCATTTATTTTCATTTATTTTCATTTATTTTCATTTATTTTCATTTATTTTCATTTATTTTCATTTATTTTCATTTATTTTCATTTATTTTCATTTATTTTCATTTATTTTCATTTATTTTCATTTATTTTCATATATTTATTTTCATTTATTTTCATTTATTTTCATTTATTTTCATTTATTTTCATTTATTTTCAATTATTTTCGTTTATTTTCGTTTATTTTTATTTATTTTCATTTATTTTCATTTATTTTAATTTATTTTAATTTATTTTAATTTATTTTCATTTATTTTCATTTATTTTCATTTATTTTCATTTATTTTCATTTATTTTCATTTATTTTCATTTATTTTCATTTATTTTCATTTATTTTCATTTATTTTCATTTAATTTCATTTATTTTCATTTATTTTCATTTATTTTCATTTAATTTCATTTATTTTCATTTATTTTCATTTATTTTCATTTATTTTCATTTATTTTCATTTAATTTCATTTATTTTCATTTATTTTCATTTATTTTCATTTATTTTCATTTATTTTCATTTATTTTCATTTATTTTCATTTATTTTCATTTATTTTCATTTATTTTCATTTATTTTCATTTATTTTCATTTATTTTCATTTATTTTCATTTATTTTCATTTATTTTCATTTATTTTCATTTATTTTCATTTATTTTCGTTTATTTTCGTTTATTTTCGCTTATTTTCTTTATTTTCATTTATTTTTATTTATTTTCATTTATTTTCATTTATTTTCATTTATTTTCATTTATTTTCATTTATTTTCATTTATTTTCATTTATTTTCATTTATTTTTATTTATTTTCATTTATTTTCATTTATTTTCATTTATTTTCATTTATTTTCATTTATTTTCATTTATTTTCATTTATTTTCATTTATTTTCATTTATTTTCATTTATTTTCATTTATTTTCATTTATTTTCATTTATTTTCATTTATTTTCATTTATTTTCATTTATTTTCATTTATTTTCATTTATTTTCATTTATTTTCATTTATTTTCATTTATTTTCATTTATTTTCATTTATTTTTATTTATTTTCATTTATTTTCATTTATTTTCATTTATTTTCATTTAGTTATTTTCATTTATTTTCATTTATTTTCATTTATTTTCATTTATTGTCATTTATTTTCATTTATTTTCAATTATTTTCGTTTATTTACGTTTATTTTCGTTTATTTTCGTTTATTTTTATTTATTTTCATTTATTTTCATTTATTTTAATTTATTTTAATCTATTTTCATTTATTTTCATTCATTTTCATTTATTTTCATTTATTTTCATTTATTTTCATTTATTTTCATTTATTTTCATTTATTTTCATTTATTTTCATTTATTTTCATTTATTTTCATTTATTTTCATTTATTTTCATTTATTTTCATTTATTTTCATTTATTTTCATTTATTTTCATTTATTTTCATTTATTTTCATTTATTTTCATTTATTTTCATTTATTTTCATTTATTTTCATTTATTTTCATTTATTTTCATTTATTTTCATTTATTTTCATTTAGTTATTTTTATTTATTTTCATTTATTTTCATTTATTTTCATTTATTGTCATTTATTTTCATTTATTTTCATTTGTTTTCATTTGTTTTCATTTATTTTCATTTATTTTCATTTATTTTCATTTATTTTCATTTATTTTTATTTATTCATTTATTTTCATTTATTTTCATTTATTTTCATTTACTTTCATTTATTTTCATTTATTTTCATTTATTTTCATTTATTTTCATTTATTTTCATTTATTTTCATTTATTTTCATTTATTTTCATTTATTTTCATTTATTTTTATAATTTTCATTTATTTTCATTTATTTTCATTTATTTTCATTTATTTTCATTTATTTTCATTTATTTTCATTTATTTTCATTTATTTTCATTTATTTTCATTTATTTTCATTTATTTTCATTTATTTTCATTTATTTTCATTTATTTTCATTTATTTTCATTTATTTTCATTTATTTTCATTTATTTTCATTTATTTTCATTTATTTTCATTTATTTTCATTTATTTTCATTTATTTTCATTTATTTTCATTTATTTTCATTTATTTTCATTTATTTTCATTTATTTTCATTTTTTTTCATTTATTTTCATTTATTTTCATTTATTTTCATTTATTTTCATTTATTTTCATTTATTTTCATTTATTTTCATTTATTTTCATTTATTTTCATTTATTTTCATTTATTTTCATTTATTTTCATTTATTTTCATTTATTTTCATTTAGTTTCATTTATTTTCATTTATTTTCATTTATTTTCATTTATTTTCATTTATTTTCATTTATTTTCATTTATTTTCATTTATTTTCATTTATTTTCATTTGTTTTCATTTGTTTACATTTATTTTCATTTATTTTCATTTATTTTCATTTATTTTCATTTATTCATTTATTTTCATTTATTTTCATTTATTTTCATTTATTTTCATTTATTTTCATTTATTTTCATTTATTTTTATAATTTTCATTTATTTTCATTTATTTTCATTTATTTTCATTTATTTTCATTTATTTTCATTTATTTTCATTTATTTTCATTTATTTTCATTTATTTTCATTTATTTTCATTTATTTTCATTTAGTTATTTTCATTTATTTTCATTTATTTTCATATATTTATTTTCATTTATTTTCATTTATTTTCATTTATTTTCATTTATTTTCATTTATTTTCATTTATTTTCATTTATTTTCATTTATTTTCAATTATTTTCGTTTATTTTCGTTTATTTTCGTTTATTTTCGTTTATTTTCATTTATTTTCATTTATTTTCATTTATGTTAATTTATTTTCATTTATTTTCATTTATTTCCATTTATTTTCATTTATTTTCATTTGTTTTCATTTATTTCCATTTATTTTCATTTATTTTCATTTATTTTCATTTATTTTCATTTATTTTCATTTATTTTCATTTTATTTCATTTATTTTCATTTGTTTTCATTTATTTTCGTTTATTTTCATTTAGTTTCATTTATTTTCATTTATTTTCATTTATTTTCATTTATTTTCATTTATTTTCATTTATATTCATTTATTTTCATTTATTTTCATTTATTTTCATTTATTTTCATTTATTGTCATTTATTTTTATTTATTTTCATTTATTTTCATTTATTTTCATTTATTTTCATTTATTTTCATTTATTTTCATTTATTTTCATTTATTTTCATTTATTTTCATTTATTTTCATTTATTTTCATTTATTTTCATTTATTTTCATTTATTTTCATTTATTTTCATTTATTTTCATTTATTTTCATTTATTTTCATTTATTTTCATTTATTTTCATTTATTTTCATTTATTTTCATTTATTTCCATTTATTTTCATTTATTTTCATTTATTTTCATTTATTTTCATTTATTTTCATATATTTATTTTCATTTATTTTCATTTATTGTCATTTATTTTCATTTATTTTCAATTATTTTCGTTTATTTACGTTTATTTTCGTTTATTTTCGTTTATTTTTATTTATTTTCATTTATTTTAATTTATTTTAATTTATTTTCATTTATTTTCATTCATTTTCATTTATTTTCATTTATTTTCATTTATTTTCATTTATTTTCATTTATTTTCATTTATTTTCATTTATTTTCATTTATTTTCATTTATTTTCATTTATTTTCATTTATTTTCATTTATTTTCATTTATTTTCATTTATTTTCATTTATTTTCATTTATTTTCATTTATTTTCATTTATTTTCATTTATTTTCATTTATTTTCATTTATTTTCATTTATTTTCATTTATTTTCATTTATTTTCATTTGTTTTCATTTGTTTTCATTTATTTTCATTTATTTTCATTTATTTTCATTTATTTTCATTTATTTTCATTTATTTTCATTTATTTTCATTTATTTTCATTTATTTTCATTTATTTTCATTTATTTTCATTTATTTTCATTTATTTTCATTTATTTTCATTTATTTTCATTTATTTTCATTTATTTTCATTTATTTTCATTTATTTTCATTTATTTTCATTTATTTTCATTTATTTTCATTTATTTTCATTTATTTTCATTTATTTTCATTTATTTTCATTTATTTTCATTTATTTTTATAATTTTCATTTATTTTCATTTATTTTCATTTATTTTCATTTATTTTCATTTAGTTATTTTCATTTATTTTCATTTATTTTCATTTATTTTCATATATTTATTTTCATTTATTTTCATTTATTTTCATTTATTTTCATTTATTTTCATTTATTTTCATTTATTTTCATTTATTTTCAATTACTTTCGTTTATTTTCGTTTATTTTCGTTTATTTTCGTTTATTTTCGTTTATTTTCATTTATTTTCATTTATGTTAATTTATTTTCATTTATTTTCATTAATTTCCATTTATTTTCATTTATTTTCATTAATTTTCATTTATTTTCATTTATTTTCATTTATTTTCATTTATTTTCATTTATTTTCATTTATTTTCATTTATTTTCATTTATTTTCATTTATTTTCATTTATTTTCATTTATTTTCATTTATTTTCATTTATTTTCATTTATTTTCATTTGTTTTCATTTGTTTTCATTTATTTTCATTTATTTTCATTTATTTTCATTTATTTTCATTTATTTTCATTTATTTTCATTTATTTTCATTTATTTTCATTTATTTTCATTTATTTTCATTTATTTTCATTTATTTTCATTTATTTTCATTTATTTTCATTTATTTTCATTTATTTTCATTTATTTTCATTTATTTTCATTTATTTTCATTTATTTTCATTTATTTTCATTTATTTTCATTTATTTTCATTTATTTTCATTTATTTTCATTTATTTTTATAATTTTCATTTATTTTCATTTATTTCCATTTATTTTCATTTATTTTTATTTATTTTCATTTATTTTCATTTATTTTCATTTATTTTCATTTTATTTCATTTATTTTCATTTGTTTTCATTTATTTTCGTTTATTTTCATTTAGTTTCATTTATTTTCATTTATTTTCATTTATTTTCATTTATTTTCATTTATTTTCATTTATTTTCATTTATTTTCATTTATTTTCATTTATTTTCATTTATTTTCATTTATATTCATTTATTTTCATTTATATTCATTTATTTTCATTTATTTTCATTTATTTTCATTTATTTTTATTTATTTTCATTTATTTTCATTTATTTTCATTTATTTTCATTTATTTTCATTTATTTTCATTTATTTTCATTTATTTTCATTTATTTTCATTTATTTTTATTTATTTTCATTTATTTTCATTTATTTTCATTTATTTTCATTTATTTTCATTTATTTTCATTTATTTTTATTTATTTTCATTTATTTTCATTTATTTTCATTTATTTTCATTTAGTTATTTTCATTTATTTTCATTTATTTTCATATATTTATTTTCATTTATTTTCATTTATTTTCATTTATTTTCATTTATTGTCATTTATTTTCATTTATTTTCAATTATTTTCGTTTATTTTCGTTTATTTTTATTTATTTTCATTTATTTTAATTTATTTTAATTTATTTTCATTTATTTTCATTTATTTTCATTCATTTTCATTTATTTTCATTTATTTTCATTTATTTTCATTTATTTTCATTTATTTTCATTTATTTTCATTTATTTTCATTTATTTTCATTTATTTTCATTTATTTTCATTTATTTTCATTTATTTTCATTTATTTTCATTTATTTTCATTTATTTTCATTTATTTTCATTTATTTTCATTTATTTTCATTTATTTTCATTTATTTTCATTTATTTTCATTTATTTTCATTTATTTTCATTTATTTTCATTTATTTTCATTTATTTTCATTTATTTTCATTTATTTTCATTTATTTTCATTTATTTTCATTTATTTTCATTTATTTTCATTTATTTTCATTTATTTTCATTTATTTTCATTTATTTTCATTTATTTTCATTTATTTTCATTTATTTTCATTTATTTTCATTTATTTTCATTTATTTTCATTTATTTTCATTTATTTTCATTTATTTTCATTTATTTTCATTTATTTTCATTTATTTTCATTTATTTTCATTTATTTTCATTTATTTTCATTTATTTTCATTTATTTTCATTTATTTTCGTTTATTTTTTTTCATTTATTTTCATTTATTTCCATTTATTTTCATTTATTTTCATTTATTTTCATTTGTTTTCATTTATTTTCATTTATTTTCATTTATTTTCATTTATTTTTATTTATTTTCATTTATTTTCATTTATTTTCATTTATTTTCATTTATTTTCATTTAGTTATTTTCATTTATTTTCATTTATTTTCATATATTTATTTTCATTTATTTTCATTTATTTTCATTTATTGTCATTTATTTTCAATTATTTTCGTTTATTTTCGTTTATTTTTATTTATTTTCATTTATTTTAATTTATTTTCATTTATTTTCATTCATTTTCATTTATTTTCATTTATTTTCATTTATTTTCATTTATTTTCATTTATTTTCATTTATTTTCATTTATTTTCATTTATTTTCATTTATTTTCATTTATTTTCATTTATTTTCATTTATTTTCATTTATTTTCATTTATTTTCATTTATTTTCATTTATTTTCATTTATTTTCATTTATTTTCATTTATTTTCATTTATTTTCATTTATTTTCATTTATTTTCATTTATTTTCATTTATTTTCATTTATTTTCATTTATTTTCATTTATTTTCATTTATTTTCATTTATTTTCATTTATTTTCATTTATTTTCATTTATTTTCATTTATTTTCATTTATTTTCATTTATTTTCATTTATTTTCATTTATTTTCGTTTATTTTTTTTCATTTATTTTCATTTATTTTCATTTATTTTCATTTATTTTCATTTATTTTCATTTATTTTCATTTATTTTCATTTATTTTCATTTATTTTCATTTAGTTTCAATTATTTTCGTTTATTTTCGTTTATTTTCGTTTATTTTCATTTATTTTCATTTATTTTCATTTATGTTAATTTATTTTCATTTATTTCCATTAATTTTCATTTATTTTCATTTATTTTCATTTATTTTCATTTATTTTCATTTATTTTCATTTGTTTTCATTTATTTCCATTTATTTCCATTTATTTTCATTTATTTTCATTTATTTTCATTTTATTTCATTTATTTTCATTTGTTTTCATTTATTTTCGTTTATTTTCATTTAGTTTCATTTATTTTCATTTATTTTCATTTATTTTCATTTATTTTCATTTATTTTCATTTATTTTCATTTATTTTCATTTATTTTCATTTATTTTCATTTATTTTCATTTATTTTCATTTATTTTCATTTATTTTCATTTATTTTCATTTATTTTCATTTATTTTCATTTATTTTCATTTATTTTCATTTATTTTCATTTATTTTCATTTATTTTCATTTATTTTCATTTATTTTCATTTATTTTCATTTATTTTCATTTATTTTCATTTATTTTCGTTTATTTTCATTTATTTTCATTTATTTTCATTTATTTCATTTATTTTCATTTATTTTCATTTATTTTCATTTATTTTCATTTATTTTCATTTATTTTCATTTATTTTCATTTATTTTCATTTATTTTCATTTATTTTCACATATTTATTTTCATTTATTTTCATTTATTGTCATTTATTTTCATTTATTTTCAATTATTTTCGTTTATTTACGTTTATTTTCGTTTATTTTCGTTTATTTTTATTTATTTTCATTTATTTTAATTTATTTTAATTTATTTTCATTTATTTTCATTCATTTTCATTTATTTTCATTTATTTTCATTTATTTTCATTTATTTTCATTTATTTTCATTTATTTTCATTTATTTTCATTTATTTTCATTTATTTTCATTTATTTTCATTTATTTTCATTTATTTTCATTTATTTTCATTTATTTTCATTTATTTTCATTTATTTTCATTTATTTTCATTTATTTTCATTTATTTTCATTTATTTTCATTTATTTTCATTTATTTTCATTTATTTTCATTTGTTTTCATTTGTTTTCATTTATTTTCATTTATTTTCATTTATTTTCATTTATTTTCATTTATTTTCATTTATTTTCATTTATTTTCATTTATTTTCATTTATTTTCATTTATTTTCATTTATTTTCATTTATTTTCATTTATTTTCATTTATTTTCATTTATTTTCATTTATTTTCATTTATTTTCATTTATTTTCATTTATTTTCATTTATTTTCATTTATTTTCATTTATTTTCATTTATTTTCATTTATTTTCATTTATTTTCATTTATTTTCATTTATTTTCATTTATTTTCATTTATTTTCATTTATTTTCATTTATTTTCATTTATTTTCATTTATTTTCATTTATTTTCATTTATTTTCATTTATTTTCATTTATTTTCATTTATTTTCATTTATTTTCATTTATTTTCATTTATTTTCATTTATTTTCATTTATTTTCATTTATTTTCATTTATTTTCATTTATTTTTATAATTTTCATTTATTTTCATTTATTTTCATTTAGTTATTTTCATTTATTTTCATTTATTTTCATATATTTATTTTCATTCATTTTCATTTATTTTCATTTATTTTCATTTATTTTCATTTATTTTCATTTATTTTCATTTATTTTCATTTATTTTCATTTATTTTCATTTATTTTCATTTATTTTCATTTATTTTCATTTATTTTCATTTATTTTCATTTATTTTCATTTATTTTCATTTATTTTCATTTATTTTCATTTATTTTCATTTATTTTCATTTATTTTCATTTATTTTCATTTATTTTCATTTATTTTCATTTATTTTCATTTATTTTCATTTATTTTCATTTATTTTCATTTATTTTCATTTATTTTCATTTATATTCATTTATTTTCATTTATATTCATTTATTTTCATTTATTTTCATTTATTTTTATTTATTTTCATTTATTTTCATTTATTTTCATTTATTTTCATTTATTTTCATTTATTTTCATTTATTTTCATTTATTTTCATTTGTTTTCATTTATTTCCATTTATTTTCATTTATTTTCATTTATTTTCATTTATTTTCATTTATTTTCATTTTATTTCATTTATTTTCATTTGTTTTCATTTATTTTCGTTTATTTTCATTTAGTTTCATTTATTTTCATTTATTTTCATTTATTTTCATTTATTTTCATTTATTTTCATTTATTTTCATTTATTTTCGTTTATTTTCGTTTATTTTCATTTATTTTCATTTATGTTAATTTATTTTCATTTATTTTCATTAATTTCCATTTATTTTCATTTATTTTCATTTATTTTCATTTATTTTCATTTGTTTTCATTTATTTCCATTTATTTTCATTTATTTTCATTTATTTTCATTTATTTTCATTTATTTTCATTTTATTTCATTTATTTTCATTTGTTTTCATTTATTTTCGTTTATTTTCATTTAGTTTCATTTATTTTCATTTATTTTCATTTATTTTCATTTAATTTCATTTATTTTCATTTATTTTCATTTATTTTCATTTATTTTCATTTATTTTCATTTATTTTCATTTATTTTCATTTATTTTCATTTATATTCATTTATTTTCATTTATATTCATTTATTTTCATTTATTTTCATTTATTTTTATTTATTTTCATTTATTTTCATTTATTTTCATTTATTTTCATTTATTTTCATATATTTATTTTCATTTATTTTCATTTATTTTCATTTATTGTCATTTATTTTCATTTATTTTCAATTATTTTCGTTTATTTTCGTTTATTTTTATTTATTTTCATTTATTTTAATTTATTTTAATTTATTTTCATTTATTTTCATTTATTTTCATTCATTTTCATTTATTTTCATTTATTTTCATTTATTTTCATTTATTTTCATTTATTTTCATTTATTTTTATTTATTTTCATTTATTTTCATTTATTTTCATTTATTTTCATTTATTTTCATTTATTTTCATTTATTTTCATTTATTTTCATTTATTTTTATTTATTTTCATTTATTTTCATTTATTTTCATTTATTTTCATTTATTTTCATTTATTTTCATTTATTTTCATTTATTTTCATTTATTTTCATTTATTTTCATTTATTTTCATTTATTTTCATTTATTTTCATTTATTTTCATTTATTTTCATTTATTTTCATTTATTTTCATTTATTTTCATTTATTTTCATTTATTTTCGTTTATTTTTTTTCATTTATTTTCATTTATTTCTATTTATTTTCATTTATTTTCATTTATTTTCATTTGTTTTCATTTATTTTCATTTATTTTCATTTATTTTTATTTATTTTTATTTATTTTCATTTATTTTCATTTATTTTCATTTATTTTCATTTAGTTATTTTCATTTATTTTCATTTATTTTCATATATTTATTTTCATTTATTTTCATTTATTTTCATTTATTGTCATTTATTTTCAATTATTTTCGTTTATTTTCGTTTATTTTTATTTATTTTCATTTATTTTAATTTATTTTCATTTATTTTCATTTATTTTCATTTATTTTCATTCATTTTCATTTATTTTCATTTATTTTCATTTATTTTCATTTATTTTCATTTATTTTCATTTATTTTCATTTATTTTCATTTATTTTCATTTATTTTCATTTATTTTCATTTATTTTCATTTATTTTCATTTATTTTCATTTATTTTCATTTATTTTCATTTATTTTCATTTATTTTCATTTATTTTCATTTATTTTCATTTATTTTCATTTATTTTCATTTATTTTCATTTATTTTCATTTATTTTCATTTATTTTCATTTATTTTCATTTATTTTCATTTATTTTCATTTATTTTCATTTATTTTCATTTATTTTCATTTATTTTCATTTATTTTCATTTATTTTCATTTATTTTCATTTATTTTCATTTATTTTCATTTATTTTCATTTATTTTCATTTATTTTCGTTTATTTTTTTTCATTTATTTTCATTTATTTTCATCTATTTTCATTTATTTTCATTTATTTTCATTTATTTTCATTTATTTTCATTTATTTTCATTTATTTTCATTTATTTTCATTTATTTTCATTTATTTTCATTTATTTTCATTTATTTTCATTTAGTTTCAATTATTTTCGTTTATTTTCGTTTATTTTCGTTTATTTTCATTTATTTTCATTTATGTTAATTTATTTTCATTTATTTCCATTTATTTTCATTTATTTTCATTTATTTTCATTTATTTTCATTTATTTTCATTTATTTTCATTTGTTTTCATTTATTTCCATTTATTTCCATTTATTTTCATTTATTTTCATTTATTTTCATTTTATTTCATTTATTTTCATTTGTTTTCATTTATTTTCGTTTATTTTCATTTAGTTTCATTTATTTTCATTTATTTTCATTTATTTTCATTTATTTTCATTTATTTTCATTTATTTTCATTTATATTCATTTATTTTCATTTATTTTCATTTATTTTCATTTATTTTCATTTATTTTCATTTATTTTCATTTATTTTCATTTATTTTCATTTATTTTCATTTATTTTCATTTATTTTCATTTATTTTCATTTATTTTCATTTATTTTCATTTATTTTCATTTATTTTCGTTTATTTTCATTTATTTTCATTTATTTCATTTATTTTCATTTATTTTCATTTATTTTCATTTATTTTCATTTATTTTCATTTATTTTCATTTATTTTCATTTATTTTCATTTATTTTCATTTATTTTCATTTATTTTCACATATTTATTTTCATTTATTTTCATTTATTTTCATTTATTTTCATTTATTTTCATTTATTTTCATTTATTTTCATTTGTTTTCATTTATTTTCATTTGTTTTCATTTATTTCCATTTATTTTCATTTATTTTCATTTATTTTCATTTATTTTCATTTATTTTCATTTTATTTCATTTATTTTCATTTGTTTTCATTTATTTTCGTTTATTTTCATTTAGTTTCATTTATTTTCATTTATTTTCATTTATTTTCATTTATTTTCATTTATCTTCATTTATTTTCATTTATTTTCATTTATTTTCATTTATTTTCATTTATTTTCATTTATTTTCATTTATTTTCATTTATTTTCATTTATTTTCATTTATTTTCATTTATTTTCATTTATTTTCGTTTATTTTCGTTTACTTTCATTTATTTTCATTTATTTTCATTTCTTTTCATTTATTTTTATTTATTTTCATTTATTTTCATTTATTTTCATTTATTTTCATATATTTATTTTCATTTATTTTCATTTATTTTCATTTATTTTCATTTATTTTCATTTATTTTCATTTATTTTCATTTATTTTCATTTATTTTCATTTTTTTCATTTATTTTCATTTATTTTCATTTATTTTCATTTATTTTCATTTATTTTCATTTATTTTCATTTATTTTCATTTATTTTCATTTATTTTCATTTATTTTCATTTATTTTCATTTATTTTCATTTATTTTCATTTATTTTCATTTATTTTCATTTATTTTCATTTATTTTCATTTATTTTCATTTATTTTCATTTATTTTCATTTATTTTCATTTATTTTCATTTATTTTCATTTATTTTCATTTATTTTCATTTATTTTCATTTATTTTCATTTATTTTCATTTATTTTCATTTATTTTCATTTATTTTCATTTATTTTCATTTATTTTCATTTATTTTCATTTATTTTCATTTATTTTCATTTATTTTCATTTATTTTCATTTATTTTCATTTATTTTCATTTATTTTGATTTATTTTCATTTATTTTCATTTATTTTCATTTATTTTCATTTATTTTCATTTATTTTCATTTAGTTATTTTCATTTATTTTCATTTATTTTCATATATTTATTTTCATATATTTATTTTCATATATTTATTTTCATTTATTTTCATTTATTTTCAATTATTTTCGTTTATTTTCGTTTATTTTCATTTATTTTCATTTATTTTCATTTGTTTTAATTTATTTTAATTTATTTTCATTTATTTTCATTTATTTTGATTTATTTTCATTTATTTTCATTTATTTTCATTTATTTTCATTTATTTTCATTTATTTTCATTTATTTTTATTTATTTTCATTTATTTTCATTTATTTTCATTTATTTTCATTTATTTTCATTTATTTTCATTTATTTTCATTTATTTTCATTTATTTTCATTTATTTTCATTTATTTTCATTTATTTTCATTTATTTTCATTTTTTTCGTTTATTTTCATTTATTTTCATTTATTTTCATTTATTTTCATTTATTTTCATTTATTTTCATTTATTTTCATTTATTTTCATTTATTTTCATTTATTTTCATTTATTTTCATTTATTTTCATTTATTTTCATTTATTTTCATTTATTTTCATTTATTTTCATTTATTTTCATTTATTTTCATTTATTTTCATTTATTTTCATTTATTTTCATTATTTTCATTTATTTTCATTTATTTTCATTTATTTTCATTTATTTTCATTTATTTTCATTTATTTTCATTTATTTTCATTTATTTTCATTTATTTTCATTTATTTTCATTTATTTTCATTTATTTTCATTTATTTTCATTTATTTTCATTTATTTTCATTTATTTTCATTTATTTTCATTTATTTTCATTTATTTTCATTTATTTTCATTATTTTCATTTATTTTCATTTATTTTCATTTATTTTCATTTATTTTCATTTATTTTCATTTATTTTCATTTATTTTCATTTATTTTCATTTATTTTCATTTGTTTTCATTTATTTTCATTTATTTTCATTTATTTTCATTTATTTTCATTTATTTTCATTTATTTTCATTTATTTTCATTTATTTTCATTTATTTTCATTTATTTTCATTTATTTTCATTTATTCATTTATTTTCATTTATTTTCATTTATTTTCATTTATTTTCATTTATTTTCATTTATTTTCATTTATTTTCATTTATTTTCATTTATTTTCATTTATTTTCATTTATCTTCATTTATTTTCATTTATTTTCATTTATTTTCATTTATTTTCATTTATTTTCATTTATTTTCATTTATTTTCATTTATTTTCATTTATTTTCATTTATTTTCATTTATTTTCATTTATTTTCATTTATTTTCATTTATTTTCATTTATTTTCATTTCTTTTCATTTATTTTCATTTATTTTCATTTATTTTCATTTATTTTCATTTATTTTCATTTATTTTCATTTATTTTCATTTATTTTCATTTATTTTCATTTATTTTCATTTATTTTCATTTATTTTCATTTATTTTCATTTATTTTCATTTATTTTCATTTATTTTCATTTATTTTCATTTATTTTCATTTATTTTCATTTATTTTCATTTATTTTCATTTATTTTCATTTATTTTCATTTATTTTCATTTATTTTCATTTATTTTCATTTATTTTCATTTATTTTCATTTATTTTCATTTATTTTCATTTATATTTTCATTTATTTTCATTTATTTTCATTTATTTTCATTTATTTTCATTTATTTTCATTTATTTTCATTTATTTTCATTTATTTTCATTTATTTTCATTTATTTTCATTTATTTTCATTTATTTTCATTTATTTTCATTTATTTTCATTTATTTTCATTTATTTTCATTTATTTTCATTTATTTTCATTTATTTTCATTTATTTTCATTTATTTTCATTTATTTTCATTTATTTTCATTTATTTTCATTTATTTTCATTTATTTTCATTTGATTTCATTTATTTTCATTTATTTTCATTTATTTTCATTTATTTTCATTTATTTTCATTTATTTTCATTTATTTTCATTTATTTTCATTTATTTTCATTTATTTTCATTTATTTTCATTTATTTTCATTTATTTTCATTTATTTTCATTTATTTTCATTTATTTTCATTTATTTTCATTTATTTTCATTTATTTTCATTTATTTTCATTTATTTTCATTTATTTTCATTTATTTTCATTTATTTTCATTTATTTTCATTTATTTTTATTATTTTCATTTATTTTCATTTATTTTCATTTATTTTCATTTAAATTCATTTAAATTCATTTATTTTCAGTTATTTTCATTTATTTTCATTTATTTTCATTTATTTTCATTTATTTTCATTTATTTTCATTTATTTTCATTTATTTTCATTTATTTTCATTTATTTTCATTTATTTTCATTTATTTTCATTTATTTTCATTTATTTTCATTTATTTTCATTTATTTTCATTTATTTTCATTTATTTTCATTTTATTATTTTCATTTATTTTCATTTATTTTCATATATTTATTTTCATTTATTTTCATATATTTATTTTCATTTATTTTCATTTATTTTCATTTATTTTCATTTATTTTCAATTATTTTCGTTTATTTTCGTTTATTTTCGTTTATTTTCATTTATTTTCATTTATTTTCATTTATTTTCATTTATTTTCATTTATTTTAATTTATTTTCATTTATTTTCATTTATTTTCATTTATTTTCATTTATTTTCATTTATTTTCATTTATTTTCATTTATTTTCATTTATTTTCATTTATTTTCATTTATTTTCATTTATTTTCATTTATTTTCATTTATTTTCATTTATTTTCATTTATTTTCATTTATTTTCATTTATTTTCATTTATTTTCATTTATTTTCATTTATTTTCATTTATTTTCATTTATTTTCATTTATTTTCATTTATTTTCATTTATTTTCATTTATTTTCGTTTATTTTCATTTATTTTCATTTATTTTCATTTATTTTAATTTATTTTCATTTATTTTCATTTATTTTCATTTATTTTCATTTATTTTCATTTATTTTCATTTATTTTCATTTATTTTTATTTATTTTTATTTATTTTCATTTATTTTCATTTATTTTCATTTATTTTCATTTATTTTCATTTATTCATTTATTTTCATTTATTTTCATTTATTTTCATTTATTTTCATTTATTTTCGTTTATTTTCATTTATTTTCATTTATTTTCATTTATTTTCATTTATTTTCATTTATTTTCATTTATTTTCATTTATTTTCATTTATTTTCATTTATTTTCATTTATTTTCATTTATTTTCATTTATTTTCATTTATTTTCAATTATTTTCATTTATTTTCATTTATTTTCATTTATTTTCATTTATTTTCATTTATTTTCATTTATTTTCATTTATTTTCATTTATTTTCATTTATTTTCATTTATTTTCATTTTTTTCGTTTATTTTCATTTATTTTCATTTATTTTCATTTATTTTCATTTATTTTCATTTATTTTCATTTATTTTCATTTGTTTTCATTTATTTTCATTTATTTTCATTTATTTTCATTTATTTTCATTTATTTTCATTTATTTTCATTTATTTTCATTTATTTTCATTTATTTTCATTTATTTTCATTTATTTTCATTTATTTTCATTTATTTTCATTTATTTTCATTTATTTTCATTTATTTTCATTTATTTTCATTTATTTTCATTTATTTTCATTTATTTTCATTTATTTTCATTTATTTTCATTTATTTTCATTTATTTTCATTTATTTTCATTTATTTTCATTTATTTTCATTTATTTTCATTTATTTTCATTTATTTTCATTTATTTTCATTTATTTTCATTTATTTTCATTTATTTTCATTTATTTTCATTTATTTTCATTTATTTTCATTTATTTTCATTTATTTTCATTTATTTTCATTTATTTTCATTTATTTTCATTTATTTTCATTTATTTTCATTTATTTTCATTTATTTTCATTTATTTTCATTTATTTTCATTTATTTTCATTTGTTTTCATTTATTTTCATTTATTTTCATTTATTTTCATTTATTTTCATTTATTTTCATTTATTTTCATTTATTTTCATTTATTTTCATTTATTTTCGTTTATTTTCTTTATTTTCATTTATTTTCATTTATTTTCATTTATTTTCATTTATTTTCATTTATTTTCATTTATTTTCATTTATTTTCATTTATTTTCATTTATTTTCATTTATTTTCATTTATTTTCATTTATTTTCATTTATTTTCATTTATTTTCATTTATTTTCATTTATTTTCATTTATTTTCATTTATTTTCATTTATTTTCATTTATTTTGATTTATTTTCATTTATTTTCATTTATTTTCATTTATTTTCATTTATTTTCATTTATTTTCATTTATTTTCATTTATTTTCATTTATTTTCATTTATTTTCATTTATTTTCATTTATTTTCATTTATTTTCATTTATTTTCATTTATTTTCATTTATTTTCATTTATTTTCATTTATTTTCATTTATTTTCATTTATTTTCATTTATTTTCATTTATTTTCATTTATTTTCATTTATTTTCATTTATTTTCATTTATTTTCATTTATTTTCATTTATTTTTATTATTTTCATTTATTTTCATTTATTTTCATTTAAATTCATTTATTTTCAGTTATTTTCATTTATTTTCATTTATTTTCATTTATTTTCATTTATTTTCATTTATTTTCATTTATTTTCATTTATTTTCATTTATTTTCATTTATTTTCATTTATTTTCATTTATTTTCATTTATTTTCATTTATTTTCATTTATTTTCATTTATTTTCATTTATTTTCATTTATTTTCAATTATTTTCGTTTATTTTCGTTAATTTTCATTTATTTTCATTTATTTTCATTTATTTTCATTTATTTTCATTTATTTTCATTTATTTTCATTTATTTTCATTTATTTTCATTTATTTTCATTTATTTTCATTTATTTTCATTTATTTTCATTTATTTTCATTTATTTTCATTTATTTTCATTTATTTTCATTTATTTTCATTTATTTTCATTTATTTTCATTTATTTTCATTTATTTTCATTTATTTTCATTTATTTCATTTATTTTCATTTATTTTCATTTATTTTCATTTATTTTCATTTATTTTCATTTATTTTCATTTATTTTCATTTATTTTCATTTATTTTCATTTATTTTCATTTATTTTCATTTATTTTCATTTATTTTCATTTATTTTCATTTATTTTCATTTATTTTCATTTATGTTCATTTATTTTCATTTATTTTCATTTATTTTCATTTATTTTCATTTATTTTCATTTATTTTCATTTGTTTTCATTTATTTTCATTTATTTTCATTTATTTTCATTTATTTTCATTTATTTTCATTTATTTTCATTTATTTTCATTTATTTTCATTTATTTTCATTTATTTTCATTTATTTTCATTTATTTTCATTTATTTTCATTTATTTTCATTTATTTTCATTTATTTTCATTTATTTTCATTTATTTTCATTTATTTTCATTTATTTTCATTTATTTTCATTTATTTTCATTTATTTTCATTTATTTTCATTTATTTTCATTTATTTTCATTTATTTTCATTTATTTTCATTTATTTTCATTTATTTTCATTTATTTTCATTTATTTTCATTTATTTTCATTTATTTTCATTTATTTTCATTTATTTTCATTTATTTTCATTTATTTTCGTTTATTTTCGTTTATTTTCATTTATTTTCGTTTATTTTCATTTATTTTCATTTATTTTCATTTATTTTCATTTATTTTCATTTATTTTCATTTATTTTCATTTATTTTCATTTATTTTTATTTATTTTCATTTATTTTCATTTATTTTCATTTATTTTCATTTATTTTCATTTATTTTCATTTATTTTCATTTATTTTCATTTATTTTCATTTATTTTCATTTATTTTCATTTATTTTCATTTATTTTCATTTATTTTCATTTATTTTTATTATTTTCATTTATTTTCATTTATTTTCATTTATTTTCATTTATTTTCATTTATTTTCATTTATTTTCATTTATTTTCATTTATTTTCAGTTATTTTCATTTATTTTCATTTATTTTCATTTATTTTCATTTATTTTCATTTATTTTCATTTATTTTCATTTATTTTCATTTATTTTCATTTATTTTCATTTATTTTCATTTATTTTCATTTATTTTCATTTATTTTCATTTATTTTCATTTATTTTCATTTATTTTCATATATTTATTTTCATTTATTTTCATTTATTTTCATTTTATTTCATTTATTTTCATTTGTTTTCATTTATTTTCATTTATTTTCATTTAGTTTCATTTATTTTCATTTATTTTCATTTATTTTCATTTATTTTCATTTATTTTCATTTATTTTCATTTATTTTCATTTATTTTCATTTATTTTCATTTATTTTCATTTATTTTCATTTATTTTCATTTATTTTCATTTATTTTCGTTTATTTTCGTTTATTTCCATTTATTTTCATTTATTTTCATTTATTTTCATTTATTTTCATTTATTTTCATTTGTTTTCATTTATTTCCATTTATTTTCATTTATTTTCATTTTATTTCATTTATTTTCATTGTTTTCATTTATTTTCATTTATTTTCATTTAGTTTCATTTATTTTCATTTATTTTCATTTATTTTCATTTATTTTCATTTATTTTCATTTATTTTCATTTATTTTCATTTATTTTCATTTATTTTCATTTATTTTCATTTATTTTCATTTATTTTCATTTATTTTCATTTATTTTCATTTATTTTCATTTATTTTCATTTATTTTCATTTATTTTCATTTATTTTCATTTATTTTCGTTTATTTTCGTTTATTTTCATTTATTTTCATTTATTTTCATTTATTTTCATTTATTTTCATTTATTTTCATTTATTTTCATTTATTTTCATTTATTTTCATTTATTTTCATTTATTTTCATTTATTTTCATTTATTTTCATTTAGTTATATTCATTTATTTTCATTTATTTTCATTTATTTTCATTTATTTTCATTTATTTTCATTTATTTTCATTTATTTTCATTTATTTTCATTTATTTTCATTTATTTTCATTTATTTTCATTTATTTTCATTTATTTTCATTTATTTTCATTTATTTTCATTTATTTTCATTTATTTTCATTTATTTTTATTTATTTTCATTTATTTTCATTTATTTTCATTTATTTTCATTTATTTTCATTTATTTTCATTTATTTTCATTTATTTTCATTTATTTTCATTTATTTTCATTTATTTTCATTTAGTTATTTTCATTTATTTTCATTTATTTTCATTTATTTTTATTTATTTTCATTTATTTTCATTTATTTTCAATTATTTTCGTTTATTTTCGTTTATTTTCATTTATTTTCATTTATTTTCATTTATTTTCATTTATTTTCATTTATTTTCATTTATTTTCATTTATTTTCATTTATTTTCATTTATTTTCAATTATTTTCGTTTATTTTCGTTAATTTTCATTTATTTTCATTTATTTTCATTTATTTTCATTTATTTTCATTTATTTTCATTTATTTTCATTTATTTTCATTTATTTTCATTTATTTTCATTTATTTTCATTTATTTTCATTTATTTTCATTTATTTTCATTTATTTTCATTTATTTTCATTTATTTTCATTTATTTTCATTTATTTTCATTTATTTTCATTTATTTTCATTTATTTTCATTTATTTTCATTTATTTTCATTTATTTTCATTTATTTTCATTTATTTTCATTTATTTTCATTTATTTTCATTTATTTTCATTTATTTTCATTTATTTTCATTTATTTTCATTTATTTTCATTTATTTTCATTTATTTTCATTTATTTTCATTTATTTTCATTTATTTTCATTTATTTTCATTTATTTTCATTTATTTTCATTTATTTTCATTTATTTTCATTTATTTTCATTTATTTTCATTTATTTTCATTTATTTTCATTTATGTTCATTTATTTTCATTTATTTTCATTTATTTTCATTTATTTTCATTTATTTTCATTTATTTTCATTTGTTTTCATTTATTTTCATTTATTTTCATTTATTTTCATTTATTTTCATTTATTTTCATTTATTTTCATTTATTTTCATTTATTTTCATTTATTTTCATTTATTTTCATTTATTTTCATTTCTTTTCATTTATTTTCATTTATTTTCATTTATTTTCATTTATTTTCATTTATTTTCATTTATTTTCATTTATTTTCATTTATTTCATTTATTTTCATTTATTTTCATTTATTTTCATTTATTTTCATTTATTTTCATTTATTTTCATTTATTTTCATTTATTTTCATTTATTTTCATTTATTTTCATTTATTTCATTTATTTTCATTTATTTTCATTTATTTTCATTTATTTTCATTTATTTTCATTTATTTTCATTTATTTTCATTTATTTTCGTTTATTTCGTTTATTTTCATTTATTTTCATTTATTTTCATTTATTTTCATTTATTTTCATTTATTTTCATTTATTTTCATTTATTTTCATTTATTTTTATTTATTTTCATTTATTTTCATTTATTTTCATTTATTTTCATTTATTTTCATTTATTTTCATTTATTTTCATTTATTTTCATTTATTTTCATTTATTTTTATTATTTTCATTTATTTTCATTTATTTTCATTTATTTTCATTTATTTTCATTTACTTTCATTTATTTTCATTTATTTTCAGTTATTTTCAATTATTTTCATTTATTTTCATTTATTTTCATTTATTTTCATTTATTTTCATTTATTTTCATTTATTTTCATTTATTTTCATTTATTTTCATTTATTTTCATTTATTTTCATTTATTTTCATTTATTTTCATTTATTTTCATTTATTTTCATTTATTTTCATTTATTTTCATTTATTTTCATTTATTTTCATTTATTTTCATTTATTTTCATTTATTTTCATTTATTTTCATTTATTTTCATATATTTATTTTCATTTATTTTCATTTATTTTCAATTATTTTCGTTTATTTTCGTTTATTTTCATTTATTTTCATTTATTTTCATTTATTTTCATTTATTTTCATTTATTTTCATTTATTTTCATTTATTTCCATTTATTTTCATTTATTTTCATTTATTTTCATTTATTTTCATTTATTTTCATTTGTTTTCATTTATTTCCATTTATTTTCATTTATTTTCATTTTATTTCATTTATTTTCATTTGTTTTCATTTATTTTCATTTATTTTCATTTAGTTTCATTTATTTTCATTTATTTTCATTTGTTTTCATTTATTTTCATTTATTTTCATTTATTTTCATTTATTTTCATTTATTTTCATTTATTTTCATTTATTTTCATTTATTTTCATTTATTTTCATTTATTTTCATTTATTTTCATTTATTTTCATTTATTTTCGTTTATTTTCGTTTATTTTCATTTATTTTCATTTATTTTCATTTATTTTCATTTATTTTCATTTATTTTCATTTATTTTCATTTATTTTCATTTAGTTATATTCATTTATTTTCATTTATTTTCATTTATTTTCATTTATTTTCATTTATTTTCATTTATTTTCATTTATTTTCATTTATTTTTATTTATTTTCATTTATTTTCATTTATTTTCATTTATTTTCATTTATTTTCATTTATTTTCATTTATTTTCATTTATTTTCATTTATTTTCATTTATTTTCATTTATTTTCATTTATTTTCATTTATTTTCATTTATTTTCATTTAGTTATTTTCATTTATTTTCATTTATTTTCATTTATTTTTATTTATTTTCATTTATTTTCATTTATTTTCAATTATTTTCGTTTATTTTCGTTTATTTTCATTTATTTTCATTTATTTTCATTTATTTTAATTTATTTTAATTTATTTTCATTTATTTTCATTTATTTTCATTTATTTTCATTTATTTTCATTTATTTTCATTTATTTTCATTTATTTTCATTTATTTTCATTTATTTTCATTTATTTTCATTTATTTTCATTTATTTTCATTTATTTTCATTTATTTTCATTTATTTTCATTTATTTTCATTTATTTTCATTTATTTCCATTTATTTTCATTTATTTTCATTTATTCATTTATTTTCATTTATTTTCGTTTATTTTCGTTTATTTTCATTTATTTTCATTTATTTTCATTTATTTTCATTTATTTTCATTTATTTTCATTTATTTTCATTTATTTTCATTTATTTTCATTTATTTTCATTTATTTTCATTTATTTTCATTTATTTTCATTTATTTTCATTTATTTTCATTTATTTTCATTTATTTTCATTTATTTTCATTTATTTTCATTTATTTTCATTAATTTTCATTTAGTTATTTTCATTTATTTTCATTTATTTTCATTTATTTTCATTTATTTTCATTTATTTTCATTTATTTTCGTTTATTTTCATTTATTTTCATTTATTTTCATTTATTTTCATTTATTTTCATTTATTTTCATTTATTTTCATTTATTTTCATTTATTTTCATTTGTTATCATTTATTTTCATTTATTTTCATTTATTTTCATTTATTTTCATTTATTTTTATTTATTTTCATTTATTTTCATTTATTTTCATTTATTCATTTATTTTCATTTATTTTCATTTATTTTCATTTATTTTCATTTATTTTCATTTATTTCCATTTATTTTCATTTATTTTCATTTATTTTCATTTATTTTCATTTGTTTTCATTTATTTCCATTTATTTTCATTTATTTTCATTTTATTTCATTTATTTTCATTTGTTTTCATTTATTTTCATTTATTTTCATTTAGTTTCATTTATTTTCATTTATTTTCATTTATTTTCATTTATTTTCATTTATTTTCATTTATTTTCATTTATTTTCATTTATTTTCATTTATTTTCATTTATTTTCATTTATTTTCATTTATTTTCATTTATTTTCATTTATTTTCATTTATTTTCATTTATTTTCATTTATTTTCATTTATTTTCATTTATTTTCGTTTATTTTCGTTTATTTTCATTTATTTTCATTTATTTTCATTTATTTTCATTTATTTTCATTTATTTTCATTTATTTTCATTTATTTTCATTTATTTTCATTTATTTTCATTTAGTTATATTCATTTATTTTCATTTATTTTCATTTATTTTCATTTATTTTCATTTATTTTCATTTATTTTCATTTATTTTCATTTATTTTATTTATTTTCATTTATTTTCATTTATTTTCATTTATTTTCATTTATTTTCATTATTTTCATTTATTTTCATTTATTTTCATTATTTTCATTTATTTTCATTTATTTTCATTTATTTTCATTTATTTTCATTTATTTTCATTTATTTTCATTTATTTTCATTTATTTTCATTTATTTTCGTTTATTTTCATTTATTTCATTTATTTTCATTTATTTTCATTTATTTTCATTTATTTTCATTTATTTTCATTTATTTTCATTTATTTTCATTTATTTTCATTTATTTTCATTTATTTTCATTTATTTTCATTTATTTTCATTTATTTTCATTTATTTTCATTATTTTCATTTATTTTCATTTATTTTCATTTATTTTCATTTATTTTCATTTATTTTCATTTATTTTCATTTATTTTCATTTATTTTCATTTATTTTCATTTATTTTCAGTTATTTTCATTTATTTTCATTTATTTTCATTTATTTATTTATTTTTATTTATTTTCATTTATTTTCATTTATTTTCATTTATTTTCATTTATTTTCATTTATTTTCATTTATTTTCATTTATTTTCATTTATTTTCATTTATTTCATTTATTTTCATTTATTTTCATTTATTTTCATTTATTTTCATTTATTTTCATTTATTTTCATTTATTTCATTTATTTCATTATTTTCATTTATTTTCATTTATTTCATTTATTTTCATTTATTTTCATTTATTTTCATTTATTTTCATTTATTTTCATTTATTTTCATTTATTTTCATTTATTTTCATTTATTTTCATTTATTTTCATTTATTTTCATTTATTTTCATTTATTTTCATTTATTTTCATTTATTTTCATTTATTTTCATTTATTTTCATTTATTTTCATTTATTTTCATTTATTTTCATTTATTTCATTTATTTTCATTTATTTTCATTTATTTTCATTTATTTTCATTTATTTTCATTATTTTCATTTATTTCATTTATTTTCATTTATTTTCATTTATTTTCATTTATTTTCATTTATTTTCATTTATTTTCATTTATTTTCATTTATTTTCATTTATTTTCATTTATTTTCATTTATTTTCATTTATTTTCATTTATTTTCATTTATTTTCATTTATTTTCATTTATTTTCATTTATTTTCATTTATTTTCATTTATTTTCATTTATTTTCATTTATTTTCATTTATTTTCATTTATTTTCATTTATTTTCATTTATTTTCATTTATTTTCATTTATTTTCATTTATTTTCATTTATTTTCATTTATTTTCATTTATTTTCATTTATTTTCATTTATTTTCATTTATTTTCATTTATTTTCATTTATTTTCATTTATTTTCATTTATTTTCATTTATTTTCATTTATTTTCATTTATTTTCATTTATTTTCATTTATTTTCATTTATTTTCATTTATTTTCATTTATTTTCATTTATTTTCATTTATTTTCATTTATTTTCATTTATTTTCATTTATTTTCATTTATTTTCATTTATTTTCATTTATTTTCATTTATTTTCATTTATTTTCATTTATTTTCATTTATTTTCATTTATTTTCATTTATTTTCATTTATTTTCATTTATTTTCATTTATTTTCATTTATTTTCATTTATTTTCATTTATTTTCATTTATTTTCATTTATTTTCATTTATTTTCATTTATTTTCATTTATTTTCATTTATTTTATTTATTTTCATTTATTTTCATTTATTTTCATTTATTTTCATTTATTTTCATTTATTTTCATTTATTTTCATTTATTTCATTTATTTTCATTTATTTTCATTTATTTTCATTTATTTTCATTTATTTTCATTATTTTCATTTATTTCATTTATTTTCATTTATTTTCATTTATTTTCATTTATTTCATTTATTTTCATTTATTTTCATTTATTTTCATTTATTTTCATTTATTTTCATTTATTTTCATTTATTTTCATTTATTTTCATTTATTTTCATTTATTTTCATTTATTTCATTATTTTCATTTATTTTCATTTATTTTCATTTATTTTCATTTATTTTCATTTATTTTCATTTATTTTCATTATTTTCATTTATTTTCATTTATTTTCATTTATTTTCATTTATTTTCATTTATTTTCATTTATTTTCATTTATTTTCATTTATTTCATTTATTTTCATTTAGTTATTTTCATTTATTTTCATTTATTTTCATTTATTTTCATTTATTTTCATTTATTTTCATTTATTTTATTTATTTTCATTTATTTTCATTTATTTTCATTTATTTTCATTATTTCATTTATTTTCATTTATTTTCATTTATTTTCTTTATTTTCATTTATTTTCATTTATTTTCATTTATTTTCATTTATTTTCATTTATTTTCATTTATTTTCATTTATTTTCATTATTTCATTTATTTTCATTTATTTTCATTTATTTTCTATTTATTTTCATTTATTTTCATTTATTTTCATTTATTTTCATTTATTTTCATTTATTTTCAATTATTTTCGTTTATTTTCATTTATTTTCATTTATTTTCATTTATTTTCATTTATTTTCATTTATTTTCATTTATTTTCATTTATTTTCGTTATTTTCATTTATTTTCATTTATTTTCATTTATTTTCATTTATTTTCATTTATTTTCATTTATTTTCATTTATTTTCATTTATTTTCATTTATTTTCATTTATTTTCATTTATTTTCATTATTCATTTATTTTCATTTATTTTCATTTATTTTCATTTATTTTCATTTATTTTCATTTATTTTCATTTATTTTCATTTATTTTCATTTATTTTCATTTTTTCATTTATTTTCATTTATTTTCATTTATTTTCATTTATTTTCATTTATTTTCATTTATTTTCATTTATTTTCATTATTTTCATTTATTTTCATTTATTTTCATTTATTTTCATTTATTTTCATTTATTTTCATTTATTTTCATTTATTTTCATTTATTTTCATTTATTTTCATTTATTTTCATTTATTTTCATTTATTTTCATTTATTTTCATTTATTTTCATTTATTTTCATTTATTTTCATTTATTTTCATTTATTTTCATTTATTTTCATTTATTTTCATTTATTTTCATTTATTTTCAGTTATTTTCATTTATTTTCATTTATTTTCATTTATTTTCATTTATTTTCATTTATTTTCATTTATTTTATATTTCATTTATTTATTTCATTTATTTTCATTTATTTTCATTTATTTTCATTTATTTTCATTTATTTTCATTTATTTTCATTTATTTTCATTTATTTTTATTTATTTTCATTTATTTTCATTTATTTTCGTTTATTTTCATTTATTTTCATTTATTTTCATTTATTTTCATTTATTTTCATTTATTTTCATTTATTTTCATTTATTTTCATTTATTTTCATTTATTTTCAATTATTTTCATTTATTTTCATTTATTTTCATTTATTTTCATTTATTTTCATTTATTTTCATTTATTTTCATTTATTTTCATTTATTTTCATTTATTTTCATTTATTTTCATTTATTTTCATTTATTTTCATTTATTTTCAATTATTTTCATTTATTTTCATTTATTTTCATTTATTTTCATTTATTTTCACTTATTTTCAATTATTTTCATTTATTTTCATTT
>CAUJLB010000120.1:0-30582 GCA_963243735.1 Neocrepidodera transversa | reverse complement strand
TTATAACCAACTCTAAAAATTGCTATTTTTAATGAAGCACGTTTAGAGCTGACTTATTTTAAATCTTCAAGTATGAATGGGTACCAAGTATCGGAAACTCTATGAACAAGTTTTAGAGCATTTTTTAAACATTTATAAGAGCGCTAGTAAAATTCATCAAGATCCAAAACATTTGTACGGCCCGCCAAATTTTATGAGAAATATGGACGAATTATGAGGGTATATTCAAAATTGTAAAACTGACTTTAGGTGGGTAACATTAATTTCGATGTTTGTCTATGTTCTATAGATATATTAAATTTGAAACTTCTTGATCACGGAAGTGTATTCTTCATTATAATCGTTGGAATTTAATTTTAGAGATTTGTCTCCAACTAACAGAAGATGCATTTTTATTGCATGTGAAAAGGGCGTTTTTACAATGAACGATCTATAAGAGCGATAGTAAAATTCATCAACAAGATCCAAAACCTACAGATTGCGGCTATTACATCGAAAGCAATGTTCTTGTACCAAAGATGACACTAAAAGAAGCAAAGCTAAGCTTTTTAGAAATTACAGTCAACTGCAAGTGCAATTTTTTACTTGTACAAATAAATGTAAATGCCTTAAAGCGAATGTGCCTTGCAACATTTGTTGTTCGTGCCAAGGGAAATGTGGAACTCAATAGTATTAGATAAGAACCTTATAAATATAAAGTATCATCATCCCTTTTTACAAATGTGTTAACTATCTCTTAGATATTGTTGCTTCTATACGAGTAGAAGTTAAAAAATGTGAAAATGAAATGAGTATGTCTAAATTGCCTATTTCAAAATTGAAATCTTTTTTATATATTTTTCTCCTTTTTGAAAATTAAAATTTAATGAATAGACTTCGAAATAAACTCACGAATCGTAAATAGGTTTTAATTAATACAATACAAATCCTGGCGTTCTCACCGGCCGCTACCGGCATAGTTTTTTCTATATTGCCACATTGTGACACCGTTACATTAAAAAGCAAGCTAGTTATCAAAAAATCACTGAAATAAAAAAGTTTCTTTGATTCTTTGGCTACAACTTTGTCGCTTACTATATACATCTATCTTTAAAAACAAAAAAGTTTTCTCGATCGAGTATTTGTTGCTACATTTTTACCAAATTTCTTGTCACCAACTTTTTAAAAACAAATTACTTGTAACACGTAATTTTTTTTGCATTTCTGTCATGAAAGTCGTGATAACAAAGGTCTAAATTGGTTCTCCTAAAAATTTCAATTCAATCGGACTTAAACTAAGAGAGATATAGGATGATAATTAAAAAATTTAAAAAAATCCCTAAAATATGAGATTTTTTGGAAATTGTCGATTTTTGCCAATTTGGCGATTCCAAATTGTCTGGTGAACTCCAAAATCGGATCCGCCAGGTCGATTTACATAAGAATATATTTTTTTAAGTGGTTGTTCGCGAGTAAGTGAATCTTAGTAAATAAATAACAGTAAATACATGATATTTTTTCTAAACATCTAAGCTCTCGCGAAGTAGATATCGGTTAGCCGTGTTGCCAGTTATACACCCAGTATCGCACTTTCGGGTAAATGCACGCCAGCAGTATAGGCAACCTCAATACATAATGGTAATTGAATTTCTATTATGTTTTTCATAATTTTAATTCTTGAATTTCTATTATGTATTTCATAATTTTAAATCGGTAATTTCTATTATGTTTTTCATAATAGAAATACGTGTATTAAAATTATGAAATACATAATAGAAATTCAAGAATTAAAATTATGAAAACATAATAGAAATACAATAATTAAAATTATGAAATACATAATTGAAATTCAATTTTCATTAAGTATTTCGTAATTTTAATTCCTGAATTTCTATTATGTTTTTCATAATTTTAATACTTGAATTTCTATTATGTATTTCATAATTTTAATTATTGAATTTCTATTATGTATTTCATAATTTTAATACACGTATTTCCATTATGAAAAACATAATAGAAATTCAAGAATTAAAATTATGAAAAACATAATAGAAATTCAAGAATTAAAATTATGAAATACATAATAGAAATTCAATTACCATTATGTATTCAGGTTGCCTATACTGCTGGCGTGCATTTACCCGAAAGTGCGAAACTGGGTGTATAACTGGCAACACCGATATCTACTTCGCAAGAGCTTAGATGTTTAGAAAAAATATCATGTATTTACTGTTATATAGGTAGGTAATTACCTTTGTATAACCAGAACAAATTTTCACAAATTCTTTGCTATCCTGTTGGAAGAGATTAACTTTTTGTTTTATAATTCTCTTAATTTCTAATTTGTCAACATGTATTTTTAGAAAAAATTCATTTAATATTAAAGTTCATTTGTATCCTTGGCTTTCGTCCAAATTTTAATTTGCATATTAAATGTTGTTACTTGCTTAATTTTCAAGACCATTTAGTATCTCTAATTTTATTGCAAATTATACAACATTTTGGGCTTTCAACGGTCTTACTTCTTTTGTCACCAGTATTAGCCACATCTGTGCTTTCTGCTTTTTGTTTATAAGCCTTTCGGGTGTAATTTCTTCTGCATATTGCATGATGGACATGACATTTTGACAAAAATAAATCTATTTTTTCGGTATAATATTTCTATCATCCGACTTTATGGAAACTGCTTAAATAGTGCTTCTTCTGTAACATTCTGTAAGTACAGTTTATTCATTATGTTGTTGGCAAAATATGTATTTAAAAAAGTTAAACTCTAGGTTTAACTTGGAAGTCATAGTTCTTCAAATTTGTTCTTTGTTCTAATTAAATATTAATTTAGTTTAAAATGTCTGGAAAAGAGACTTCGTTACTTTAATATGCACTTATTATCTATAAAGCAATAATTATTATTATTAGAGCTGAAACTCATCAATTTTCAATAATAATAAGTATCATAAACCACACAGACGATAACTATTCCCGTCCATTTATTAAAATATAACTAATCGTTACATAAAGCGATATTCACAACTACCCATTATTTGATTCCCATACGTCGGACCAACCTAACTTTTTATCATGGGCCGCGACGCGGCGGTACTATATATTGCAGCACCGTTTTCTAGAAAAGTAAGTAAGTTATCAAAAAAATCAGCGAAATAAAAAAGTTTCTTTGATTCTTTGGCTACAACTTTGTCGCTTACTATATACATCTATCTTTAAAAACAAAAAAGTTTTCTCGATCGAGTATTTGTTGCTGCATTTTTACCAAATTTCTTGTCACCAACTTTTTAAAAACAAATTACTTGTAACACGTAATTTTTTTTGCATTTCTGTCATGAAAGTCGTGATAACAAAGGTCTAAATTGATTCTTCAAAAAATTTCAATTCAATCGGACTTAAACTAAGAGAGATATAGGATGATAATTAAAAAATTTAAAAAAATCCCTAAAATATGAGATTTTTTGGAAATTGTCGATTTTGGACAATTTGGCGATTCCAAATTGTCTGGTGAACTCCAAAATCGGATCCGCCAGGTCGATTTACATAAGAATATATTTTTTTTAGGTGGTTGTTCGCGAGTGTTATAGAGGGTCCTTAAAATGCATCTAAAGATCCATCGTTCTCCTACTAAAACAGTGTTGCCAGAAAAAGATTGACTATCCTATTTCGGGTAAATGCACGCCAGCAGTATAGGCAACCTGAATACATAATGGTAATTGAATTTCTATTATGTATTTCATAATTTTAATTCTTGAATTTCTATTATGTTTTTCATAATTTTAATTCTTGAATTTCTATTATGTTTTTCATAATGGAAATACGTGTATTAAAATTATGAAATACATAATTTTAATTCATTAACAGAATAATTACGGAATTAAAATTTTTGAAGGAAAGATTATTTTTTTTTCTTGATTTTTAAACGATGTTATTAAATACCAAAACGGCGCGCCATAGTGTCACCTTGCTGCTGGTTAGGGTATCAACAGGATAACCTTTCTGATCGGTTGTCTTAGGTCCTCTAACTTAAGATAAAAATATGATATGATAAGGTTTAAATTTAAATAAAGCTTTTGTTTTAGGTACGTTAATTGTTAATTATATTTTTATTATCACACACTGTGTGGTGATGATATCCGATATGTTTATGAATCGATTGTTTGGAAATTATCAACTCATACTGACATATTTTCATTTTTCTAAAAAACTATTTACAATAAGTTATATTGTTTTGTGGGACAATAAACTGCCCTTGTTTGTCAAAAAGGTGTCGTGCGAGATGCGGTCACTTTTTTTTTACGTGGGCAGTTAACAATAGGTAATGGAAATCAGATTAAATCAATGTTGTTATAAAGACGTTTATTAATATGAAAATTTTCAATAAACATAATAATTTCAGATCTTCAAATGCATACATATTACATACATAAATATTTAGATCATTAATTAAATTACGAAAAATTTACTATTATCCTAACGTTTCGGCATTTCATATGCCATCTTCAGGATTTTTTATTATTAAAACTGAACAAGAATTAAAAATTATTTGTACATATAGCCCTATATGATCTAAGATTATTGCAGTAACTGATAGAGTTTGTTTAACCATCCTCTGCCGTTACGTCATAGATTGTCCAACTTGATCTCTCAAACATGAAATGGATGAGACGGAATTATGACGCCATTAACGTATTTCTTCACTAATGTAGATGTAAATGTTATTTATTACTTTTGACAGTTCAATTAATTTTTCATCGTCAAAATGTCTTCCCGGTATAATGTGAAGGAGAAGTTTAATTTTGAAGTTGATTAATTACTTTTCAAGAGAAAGAGATGCTGGAATACAGCTTTTACCGTTAAATACAGTCTACAACGTTTTTGTTCACCTCAAAAATATAATCGTGTAATACATTTTTAATATATTGCATAATTCGCCATTTAATCACATTCAATGACGGTAAACATCTCCAAGCTAAAAATTATAAACAAATCAGTGAAAAAAACGGAGGTTTCAAGTTAAAAAAAATTACTAAATTATGTAAAAAGGTAAGCATAAAGCAAAAAACAATTTTTGGCATTACCAATTTATTCATATAAACACACCTTAACATGCCTCATTGAAAACAATCCTTAACATATATCATTAGTTATATTTTAATTTTGAGGTTATGTGTAAAGTAACATTGTTTTGTTTTTCAGTTTATCCTGTGAGGAAAAATGCATTGTTGCTTTGTTTTATAAATTTCTGTGAGAAAAAATGCATTGTTGCTTCCGTTGTTTTTTTAAATTTGTGTGTGAAAAATGCATTTTTGCTGTTTTTTCCATTTTTTTTGTAGATAAAAATGCATTTTTGCTGTATTTTCCAACTTTTTGTGGGGAAAAATGTTTTTTTTCCAATTCATATTTGAAAATTCTGTAGCAAATATTTCCCAAAGGGAATCGTGCAAAGCATATTTTCAAAAATTCAGAATTCTGACAGTACATTGTTGATATATTTTTGAAGTTTGCTTATATGTGTTTAACATCAAAGGAAAATTAAATTTAAATAAGGATATTCATAATTATTATACAAGGCATTTGAATGATCTTGCTTTACCGTTTTCAAAGTTTACAATAACATCGCTAGCACCCAAAAATATTGGTCCACGTTTATTTAACAAATTGCCTGATGATATCGAATTGTGTAAAACGGTCCAAACATTCAAATATAAATTGAGTTTATTTAATAGGTAAGTGTTTTTACAGTGTAGACGAATATTTGGAAGGATAATTTTATTTTTATACGCAATAATGTTTTTAATTGTATCTGTTTTATTGATCTATTGATGATTTTTTTTTAATATTATTAATAGTACTCAAATTTTTCTTTTTTTTGTAATTACATAGAAGACACCTATAGGTCCATGTATAATATCTTTGGTAAATAAAGAAAGAATTAAAACTGCATTTTTGCTGTTTTTCTGTGAAATAGACCATGGCAACTCAACAATTTACCAAAAAATTAGTAATTCTAAATTTTAATTGGTGAAATTTAACTGTGAAAAATGTATTCTTGCTTATTTTTTCAAATTTAACTATGGAAAATGCATTCTTGCTTCTTTTTTTTTCAAATTCGAATATAGAAAAATGCGTTCTTGCTCCTTTTTTCCAAATTAACAATGGAAAAATGCATTATTGCTTCTTTTTAAAATTGAACTGTGGAAAAATGCATTCCTGCTTTTTTCTCAAATTCGAGTGTGGAAAAATGCATTCTTTCTCATTTTTTTCAAATTTAACTGTCGAATTCATGTGTGATTTTTTCAAAGCCTTTTTATTGTTTTCTTCTAACTTTCGTGAAAAGATTTATTTATTTTTGTAAAAAATTTCACTTTATACGTGTTTTTCTATACTTTCATTTTCATTGGAAGAATTTTAGGAAAAAGCTTCCCCCCCGGAAACTGTGGCCATTTCTATATCATTTTCCCTGATTTTCTGCGGAAAAATTCCTTTCGGCGTTTATTTCTTTTGATTTTCTGGAGATTCCATTATTTTCTCCTAACCCTCGCGAGGGCAGTGGTAATTTTGTCCCGGTGGGGGGGTAATCAAACTTTTACACAAATATATGTTTGTCCGTTTCTACATTTCATATATTTTACTTCTTCTTTTCGTTCTATTTTTTGGTATCCTGGGGGTAATTACCCCCTTACCCTCCCCATATCTACGGCCTTGCTCTCAACTTTGTGCCGATTTTTGTTATTGGGTATCGTCCCTTGTCTCTTATACTTATTTTAACAGATATTTTTATGATTAAAGGTAATGAAAAGCCCATTATTAAGACGGGGTACTTTAATTTATGTATTTGTTTTACTATCATTCAAAGAGCGACCATTTCAAAATTAATTATATTTTTCAAATAAGACAATGATTTATTTAATAAAATTGAACAAGTTCGGCAACTAGTTTCGGCAAAACTTCGCCATCATCAGGCCTATATATATTTTTACCTATCATACCCACCCAAACAATATACATTTTTTGTAGAAATGTATAAACAATAAAAATGTAAAAGGAAATAAAAAAATTATCTTCCTCTAAATACTAAGAAAAATTGTTTAGGAGTAGTTTTCAATCTTAAAATTTAATAATTTTATTCACGTCTTGTTATTTTTTCTGGATGAATACGAGTGTATTTTTTTTAAATTATTTTTCTAGGAAATATTATATATTGCTTGATTTTATTGCTAGTTTCACACAAATCTATATTTGGCCTTTTTACACAAATTCTCGCAATAATTTTAAGCGGGATTAGAGACTTCCGTGTTTGAAACCAGATACTCCTGATGAAGAAATTAAACAATTAATTGAAGAACAATTAATTATTTTAAAAGCCGATTCTGACGTCCAAAAAGTACATCTACTAAGTAATTTAGAAGTCAGGAATTGTACTACAAAATAAACAGGTTTTGGTTGACATTATAAATTAATCGTCCTGTAGAATAAAAACATAATTTTTTCTCCATCATTGTTTTGCAAGTTTATTTTAGAATGTAATTTCTTTATAATAGTAAAAAAGAGACAATTTGATTGACGATTTATTGTTATACCGAGTATTTTTTAAAAATAGCTACTTTTCGCTAAATTCACCCTCTTATATCGTTCTACACACATGTACCCTCTTGTGTTAAGAAATGTTATTTTGTATCACAAAATACGAGATATGATAAAACTATACGACATCCTTTGATCCAACTTTTTGACCTACCCTGTATAAACCCATTTTTTACATTTTACTGTACTGCTTACCCAATACATTAAAATCAAAAAGTTTAGTTTCTTTTCGATTATTATTGTCAAAACAATAAAATATTTTTTTTTGAAATTGTCTCTTTTATTTTCAAAACTATTCATATAGTTTTTATCAAATTTTAACGTTTTGTTTTTGCATTTTATACTTGGAAATTATAAATTTTTTTGATTTTTCTCCAAACGGTGACAGGAAAAATTTGGTAAAATTTTATAAAAATACCACTTAAAATCATGTGAAACTACAAAAACTTTCCAAATTTTTTAAACATGTAGTAAATTTTTATCATGGTAAGATAAACCTTAAAAAAACGAATTGTTAAAGAAAAATAGATTTGTCAAATAGATTTTGTGAAAAAAGGGATTTTTTTTAATTGTTATGGAAAATATATTTGGATAAATTGTATATGAAATATTATGGTTCGTTGATATAAAATAATTTAACTAAAGGAGTGATACAATATTATTTAATAAAATTTAAACAGAATTAACAGGATTTGATATAGCGAGATCTCGCAAAGACACAATAAATTATAAATGCGATAAAAAAAGAAAAGTAAACAGGAAAAGACTGAGAAAGACTAATATAGGGCAGAGAGGCAGAAGATATTTTTCTTTATTTATTCCTTTTGAATTTTTGTGTTATTGATTCCTCATTAAAATGTTATTGATTAAAGAGTGAAAGCGGGTCAAATTTATATGTTAATACGAAGCCATGTAGGTGTTAATGAAGTTACACCTTACAAATGTCAGTAATTTAACCCTTTCGTGTTACTCTTATTGTTTTTGTTTTATCGCTTATAATACATAGTAGGTACGTGTAAATTTTGTGCTTTACAAGTTAATTCTCATATGCAATTATTGATACAATTAATATAATCAATGAAATCATTTGCATTATTATTTATAAACTATAACATAAGAGTAATTTCCGGTGGAATCTTATATAATAAAATATATAATATTATTTATAAAAATATTATATTACAACAAAAATATGTGGTCATTCACCCTTTTAAGAGCAATGGAATCATATAGACACGTTCTAAACATACGTTAGCATTTTTCATTTGACACCATTTTCAATAAAAAAAAATAACTATTCTACTTTGTTTTAATATGTATCTTGAAAAAGGTAATCAACCTGGCTCGATTAGCAAATCATTTTATTGTTTTTATTTACGAAGAATATTGTGAAAATATTGTTCGGAATGTATCTAAACAGTACTTGTTTCTGCGTGTAGAGTAGTTTATCAAAATTAATATTTTTCCACTTATCCTTGCAAATCTGTGTAACAATTCGATAAGATGTTGTTTTTAAATTGTAAATAATTTCAAGTGAAAAATTATAAAAAAAATTGTATTTTTGTCATTAACATTTTTGGTTTTTTTTAATCATCAAAATAAAATTTTTTTTATAACTGGCTTTTCAAGTATATTTCTGTAAAAAGAATTCAACGTTCACCATCAAACACTGATTTTTAAAATAATCTACCATTTCGTTAGTATACAAAATAATGTATCCATAATTGCTGAAAATAAAAAGATTCACATGGTGCAACGTAGGGACAATACGGAGGGTTAATAATTTACTTTTCAGTTATTGCAGCTTAACCTTTTCTAAAACTTTTGACATATATAAAGAACGGCGACAGTAAGACTATTTTTAGAAAAAAGTATTTAATCGTCATTCCTTGTATACTGCCCAACTAGCAAAGTTGTTTTATAATTTTTGGCTTATATAACAATTTTATGTTGATTTATTGTTGGTTTTAAGAATTCAATTAATTATATAAAGGTTCCATAAGAGCACGTTTAGCTTTTCGTAACAAAATTGTTTTATAAATATATCACTAAAACATTTTGCCAACAAAATTATATAATATTTATAAAACAATTTTATACATGTTAACCAAGAGTTTTATAAAACATTTATTGTTTATGAAATTGAGTTGTTTTATAACGTTTTTTTAAGAGTTTGGTAGCATTTATAAATCAGGTATAAATGAAACTATTGTTATAAAAACTTTTAACAGCTTAAAATATAATTTTATTAAAGCAGCAGATGCCGAAATTTTATTGCCATTGAAAATTGTAGTCACAGAAACGGCTATAAAATAATTATATAATTATTACAGTGGAAGCTGTTATATAGCTTTTATAAATAACTTGACTTGGCAGTTTTAGGGAAACAAACCGCGTAGAACTCTATGAAAATGTCGGGATTAATTAAGGGAGTGGAAGAAAATTAAAAGGAGTGGAGCGTTTCGGAGAAAAATAAAGAAAAACTTTAAAAATATTATGATTAGCAATATAAAAATTTCTAATGAAACGCCTGCTTGTTCAGATAGTCGTCCACAAGAAGTAATGACGAATCGTTTTTGAGTAAAATACAAAAAACTGGATAGGATTAAGATTTAGATTTGCGGTTTCCACTAGCTATCTCTTATTTTTTTGTCCTCTTTTTATCTGAATTTAAAAAAAATGTATCATTTACATGTGAAATTTACGAAAAAAATGAGAAAATTGTCGACTTTTTGACATAGCGCTCCCTAGGATAAAATTGTTCAATTTTGATATTTTTGTTGTGCATCTTATTAAACAGGAAGGAAAAACTCTTTTAAATGGGGCCAAAATTATTGAAATCGGTTGAAAAATAAAAAAGTTATATGACATTTATTTATAACAAATTTGAACCTTCCCCCACCCCTTATTTGAACAGTAGGATTAAAAAGTCCTAAACAAATTTTTTTCATAATCTCATTACGATATCAAATAGTGTATTTTTAGGAAAACTTTGTTATGCATTTTTTGAGATAATCACAGTATTATGTTTTCGCGTGTTAGTCGCGCCTTAGCGGCCACCCTGCGTACTTAAAAATAATTTCCAGCCATTTCTCTTGGCCATTTTTATTAAGATTTTTTTTTCGCAAAGCTGTACGACTATTAGTTACAGCCGCTTACCTGGCTTAACTGGCTTTGACAGGTCACGAAGTTGTCAGTGACTGCTTATCCTCTTAAATGTAACTTTTCAGATGTGATGAGCGTAAGTCTGTATGAATACATTTTGAATATTTAAGATGTTTTCCAGGGGCTTGCATCCCTTCGTTCAGTCGTATTTACACTTTAAACTGTTATAGAAAAAGCTATACTAATTAATATAATCATGTTTAAATTTAAATCGAAGAGGTTATCCATATCTCAAATGTGGTCCAAGTATTTTTCAAAAATAAAACACGAAGTCAGTACCACAACGTAATATATTATAAAAGGATGATAACAGGCAACTAGTTTCGGCTAAATAGCCATTATCAGGCCTAAAAGGTTCAGAACAATGAATAGTAGTAGAAAAAAAAATGTTTAAATTTGTTTATCAATTCCTTTATTCATTATATTTTTAAAATACGGTCCTGCTTTGTAGGGTTCTTCTGCAAATGAAGTATATTTTATAACAATTTTTAAATTATCACAAACGTTGGTAAATTATTTTATAAAACCTATTTTGTCCACTAAACTGTTATATTACTGGCAGCAGATATAGATAAAATTTTAGTAAAATATGTTTCACTCAAATGTAAAAATAACATCGAGTAAAAACAAAGAATAGAAGAATACAACTAGTAATTTCAAACTACTACAAAAACATTTTTTTTTAAATTTTTTAACTTCTAAAATTATTAAAAAACCTTAATAAAATTGAAGCGAAAGAAAAATTCACTGCATTTATAACTTATAAATCACAATAAAATTTGTTTCGCATCAAAATTTTCCTTCTGTAAGAAACGAACACTTGAACAAAAATCAAAATTTAAGTGACAAAAGTCGGACATACTTAATTTTCTAAAAAGTTGGTGCTATTCATATGGAATATAATCATTTGAAAACAATTTAGCTTTTTACAAACATATTAATAAAACAAAGTTGATTTATTAATTTTGCTACAATAGCAATAAAGTGGTATGTAATTCAATTATGAAACATTATATAATATTTTTTTAAGTATTATATAAGTATCGCATAATTAAATTTAGGGGATTTTCTAACCCAGTTATTAAACACTTATAAATCTTATATAAAACAACTTTATTGTATTTTTATAAACACTATAACTGTTTTATACTAGTCGCTATATCACTTGTAAAATATATTATATAAACAAAATGTTTTATGAACCTTTATTTTACCTGATATAGCAGCAATTCTTTTTCACTGCTTTCGTATACGAAGTTCACATTTCTTAACTTTTTCTTTTCCTAAAATATTTTTCCCAAGTCAAATTTCATCCACTTTCAATTTTTTTTCAATTGGTCATGAATGAATTACCAAATATAAGTTCAACGGTGCCAAATCAATTTAAATCACAAAAAAATTACAAAAGTAGTAACAATAAATCTATTAAAATTTAAGTTAAATTGATTAAAGAATTTTAAAATAATAAAAATTTAATGCATCAACTAATTGTAAAACATGAATAAAAAATTATAAAGAAATTTGAGTATACCTAATTAATAACGAGTGATAAAGTGAACGAATTTCTTTTGATTTATACCCACTATTACAGTACGGTGGTATCCAGGAGAGTTTCTGAAGTAGAAACGACGATGAGTGGTTTAAGCGTGGTTAAGTGCTACTATCTCGTCTTTGTCCTTGCACGGATTCCTTCTTGGTATGCTGAAAAGCTACGAGACTGGACTGTCTCCGGGAAATTGTATTATCAGGTCGAAAACATGAACAGAATTTTTCTACGCTGATAAATTTCTCCTAAAATTAGCAATCAATGTTGGTAGACATGTACGTTGAGAAAAGGATATTTAAGCGGTGAAAATAATGATATTTTTGTCCAATAAATTAAACTTTTATCTCTTAAAAACAATGTATATGTATATAATAATAAGCATGGGTACGACGTGAGTATCTGAAAAGGGAGGGAGCCGAAAAAAAAAATAGGAAAAATTGGGAAAATAAATAAATTTTCCTGTTTCTCCTGTTTTTTTCCTATTTTCTCCTATTTCTTGATATTTTTTCCTATTTTTTCTATTTTTTCCTATTTTTCCATCAAACGTGGCATTGAAATTCATTGCATTATGATCGATATTTTATCCCTTTTTTCCTATATCAGCCTGTTATAACAAACCAATAGAATAAAATCCGACAGTAATCGATCAACCCGTTTGCAAGATATTGCGACAACTACAGACGGACAGACGGAAACACAACACAATCTTATAAAAGCAATAATAAAGCAATAGGACTCCAAATCATGTACCACAGCATAATAAAAATTCTTTAACAAAAGTAAAATGGCAACTGGTTTCGGTTTATAGCCATCTTCAGGCTATAAGGCGCCCCCTTTTGATAAAGAATTTGTATCATACTGTACATGATTTGGAGTTTTATTTTTTAAGTTTATTTTGTTACTGTTCAGTGTTAAAATTTTATGATTTTGATGTATTTTTATTATTAATTACAATTATTTTCATTTCCATTAAACAGAATGAGAAAAACTTGAATTTGTGTTAGGAATGTGAGATTCAGGAGTCACAAAAAATAATAAATATGATGACAATTAAAATAAACAACAATGAATATTAAAATACAAAAAAATAAAAATAACTAATTTAAATATATATAAACTGTCTATTAATTTTTTTAACCTAGTGTGTTTAAAGAAATAAAATTGAAAAAGAAAAAAGTATTTTTTTCATATCGACAGCTTTCAGCAATTATAGCAACTAAGCTGTAAAATATATCAATGCCAGTTTAATGCTTTCCGAAACAGCATAAAAAATCTATCAGTAAGATTTTTTTTTTAAATTTTAGACTGAAAATATTGACTTCATAGCAGCTGGAAAATGTGTCATTATTTCTTAGATATTTTTTATGGACAATTCAAATAAAAAAAAAATCAAAATACCCTCGAATATGATACAAAAAGAACAGAAAGTTATTAAAGAAAACAAAATATACTGAAATTATGGCCATTTTCGAATATCTCTTCAAAAAAATTTAAACCTAATTTTGACTTTCTTGCTACCATAATTAAAAATTATTGTCACTGATGATGTTGCTTATTTCAAATAAAACGTCGTTAAAATGACAAGTGTGATATATCACTGAATTTGGATTTTAATGGTTTGTCAATATTTTTAATAAAAAGTACAATTATGTATTAAAAAAAATTGATTGTGGCCGTGAAGACACGAAACGTCGTATCGAAGTTTAATTAGTACAGTATAATAAGCAAATTTTAGATACAATAAAAGTTTCCTTTTACGTTTTTTGATATTCCTTGAAATAAAAATTCTATGCTAAAAAAACAAAAATAGCATTTTACAATTGATTTTTTATTTAAAAGAATACAGGGTGGCGCAAATTTAATTGAACACTAATGAGATTTCGTAAACCGTTATAGATACAAATTTCATTAAATTTGGAAAATACATGTGTATTCTCAAGAATTTATTGGTTCAAAATTAAAATATTAGGTCCTGTTTCTGAGATATTTGCGAAAACCAGAAATTGACCGTTTTATTTGATTAACACCTTAATTTTTAAAGAAAAAAAGTTTCAAAAACTTTTTTATTGAAGGCCAAATATCGCTTAACATGGCGTATCCATTTTTTTAAAACATCGTTTCGTCTTTGAAGTGCGACCCTCAACTATATTTTTTACATGCGGACTTTGAGCTTATCGTCTTAAGTATACTTAATTTCTATTAAATATCTGAATTAAATTTTCTTAAATAACTACAATCAGAAAAAATAGTTGAAGATAGTCCTTTAAAGACGAAACGTTGTATTAAAAAAAAGTGGATACGCTATATTAAACGATATTTGGCATTTCATAAACTTTTTACTTTCCCGACCCACCTCCTAGAAGGGAAAGTATTGTGAACGAGCTAAAAAAAAAATTCGAGATAAAAACAGAAATATCCATTTTCGGGTCCCCTGAGACGATTAAGACCATTTCCAGATGGAAGTCTGTCTGTCGGTCTGTGTGTATGTGTGTATTCTTCCACGATAGAGGCCACACGTTTAATCCGATTGAGCTGAAATTTGGTGTATGAGTTTGGGCTATCTGTCGAAAGAATCAATTAGTTTTTGTACGAGATCTGTCAAACGGAAGTATCACTATCAAAAAATGACAGATGCAATATGTCACGGAATTGGACATGCAATATGTCGTTTGAAAGCTCTTGAAAAACTCTACTCAGAACAGTCAAAATTATTTCTCCAACTATCACCTATCAAAAATTAAAAAATTTCAAAAGTTGAAACTTTAACATTAAATATCTGATAAAGTATTCGTGGATACTCGCCGGGAAAGTTTTGGGGCGACACAACCGATTTTTTCCATCTTTAAAAACTGAGGTGTTAATTAAATAAAACGAAAATCGTCAATTTCGGTTTTCCCAAATATGTCGGAAACCGGACCTGATATTTTAATTTTGAAAAAACCAATAAATTCGTATTGAAAATACTTGATCAACTTTTTATCCATTACGGTTTACGAAATCCCAATAGTGTTGAATTAAATTTGCTCCACCCTATATATAGTTTGTCAATATTTAAATGACCAATTCTTTTTGTAAAATTAAAAATTTTAATATTAGTGAAATCCTCAAATTTATAGTCGGTCAAAAGATAATTTGTCATTGTGATAATGCAAATAATTATGTAAAAAAATATAGTTCATCAACAGATTAATGACCATCGTGACAATTGAATTTTTAAAAGAATTTATAGTTTGTCAATATTTAAACGGCCAATTCCTTTTGCAAAAAAAAAATTGGAATATTAGTGAAATCCTCATATTTATAATTTGTCATTGTGATAATGCAACTAATTATGTAAAAAATATAGTTCTTCAACAGATTAATGACCATCGTGACGATTGATTTTTTATTTAAAAGAATTTACAGTTTCTCAATATTTAAACGGCCAATTATTTTTGTAAAAATAAAAATTTTAATATTAGTGAAATCCTCAAATTTATAGTCGGCCAAAATATAATTTGTCATTGTGATAGTGCAAATAATTATGTAAAAAAATATAGTTCGTCAACAGATTAATGACCATCGTGACAATTGAATTTTTATTTAAAAGAATTTATAGTTTGCCAATATTTAAACGGCCAATTCTTTTTGCAAGAATAAAAATTGGAATATTAGTGAAATCCTCATATTTATAGTATGTCAAAAGATAATTTCTCATTGTGATCGTGCAAATAATTATGTAAAAAATATAGTTCGTCAAGAGATTAATGACCATCATGACAATTGGATTTTTATTTAAAAGAATTTATAGTTTGACAAATAGTTAAACGGCTAATTCTTTTTGCAAAAATACTAATTGGAATATTACTGAAATCCTCAAATGTATAGTCTGTCAAAAGATAATTTGACATTGTGTTAATGCAAATAGTTATGTAAAAAAATATAGTTCGTCAACGGATTAATGACCATGGTGACAATTGGCTTTTTATTTAAAAGAATTTATAGTTTGTCGATATTTAAATGGCCAATTCTTTTTGCAAAAATAAAAACTGGTATATTAGTGAAATCCTCAATATTATAGTTTGTCAAAAGATAATTTGTCATTGTGATAATGCAAATAATTTATAAAAAAGTATAGTTCGTCAACAGATTAATGACCATCATGACAATTCACTTTTTATTTGAAAGAATTTATAAATTGTCGATATTTAAATGGCCAATTCTTTTTGTATGAAATATTCAAGCTCATGGTTTGTCATAAATTAAATGGTTATTGGGATAATGCAAACAATTACGAAAAAATAAATAGTTCGTCACGTTAGGTTATGTAAATAATTTTTTTCTAATCCTTTATTACTAAATTGCTCATTATATACTGCTGTTTATTAAATTAGTAAATTCATATTAAAAACACAGTTACGTTATAACTAACACGTAATTTTTTTTATTACGTAACAGTTATAATTTCGAAGTCAAATCACAGCTGATCTTTGGCAATATCATTGTAATGCTCATTCCGGACCACGGACCTTGACCTCGACATTAACATGACCTTGACATTGTTTTGAGTAGACACGACCTTGACATTGACCTAGGCCCTGACCTTGACATAAATTCGACATGACTTTGAGTTTGATATTGACCTTGTGCACGGCAAATACGAACACATACGACTGTTAAAATTGTTGAGGGAGGGGAGCATGAGGTGTATATAAAAGCAGTTGACGTAACTTATTAATAGTATATTCTGGCTGTGAAAGTCGTTTTTTATTTAGAACATAATTTAATTTAGTAACAATTTATACACTGAAAAAATAGTTGTAGAAAAAGTATAGGACATTACTCCAATTCTAAGGCAATTACGGACTCCCCGAATTACGTTACTCGCCGCTACGCGGCTTGTACGCAAACTGGTACGTAATATGCTTCTTACAATTCTTGTTATGTAATATATTATTGCATTACTTTAAACCTTGTAATTTAATTTTAAATAAAAAATTACTGTCCACATTTGTCCAGATTTCAAAAACATTAATAGATGAATCTATTTCCTTTTTTCCCCATAGTCTTTCAGGAGGCTGCCGAGACCGATTCGCAGATGGGATTTGCTTTATTGGGTCCGGTTCGCTCTATTTGTTTCTTATTGCAGGATTCGATGTAATTCCTATCGCGTATTGATTGCTCGGATGATTCCTGTTTAGCTCTTCGGAGAATGGAGCTTTTCTACTGTTTTGTGCATCAGAAAAAATAAAATTTTATTCATTTTTCTTATACAGTATAGGTCATAAGTTTATTTATTTATCTTTTCATATAAATCAGTAGTTAGAGCTATGTTCGTTCTGGAGCGGAAGTGAGCTGTCAAAGTCTTTATAATGGCGGGAAATTCAAATAGGGCTGCGCGTGCGCGTGAGAGGGACTGCGCAGGGTTCCCCACCTCCCCTCCCTCCATCTGCCAATCATGAATAAGGCCCCATCTGTCATTAAGCCCATCTGTCATATCGTTTTCCCGCCTGTTGCCCACCGCCATCGAGCCATCTATCATTAAGCCCATCTGTCAATCTATCATTCTGTCATTAAGCCCATCTGTCAACCTTTCACTCGTGACCAACATCAGCTATGACGTTATTCTCCATCTGTCAATCTTTCACTCGTGGCCAACTTCACCTATGACGTAATTCCCCATCTGTCAATCTGTCACTCGTGGCCAAGTTCAGACAGCCACTAAATGACAGCCTCCCAATCTGGCACGTGTTGTAAGTAACAGCTAAGGTCCTATTCTAAGTGTTATAATTCGTAATAAATTTTACAAGTATTTAATATAATAAAAATATTTCAAAGTCCATCAATCGATAAGGTATTAAAAATAATATTAATTTGTAAACACACTTGTTTTGATAAAAGTCTAGACATATCTTTTAAAATAAACAACTGATAACGTGCTGACATGCGCTACGTCATTGGCGCGAAAAGTTGACGTGATTCTTGGCGCGAAAATATTGACAGCGCGCGAAATCGTTGAGCTATTTGAAATTAAAATGCACATATTAAAAAAATCAACAGATGTTAATAATTCAATGACAAGGTGGTGCATATGGCGCGAAATGACAAGATGACAGCCCACGAAAATATTGACAGCTCCTATTGGCGTGATATGACAGCGCGTGAAATCGTTGAGCTATTTGAAATTAAAACTGTAAAATCAACAGCTGTTAATAATTCAATGAGAAGGTGGTGCATATGGCGCGAAATGATAAGATGACAGCGCGCGAAGTCGTTGAGCTATTTGAAATTAAAACTGTAAAATCGACAACTGCTAATAATTTGGTGACAGATAGTCGTGATGAATGTTGACAGCACGTTTACAAGCGCGCGAAAATATTGACAGCTCCTATTGGCGCGATATGGCTGCGCGCGAAAGGTGTGGAGATGAACGATTATTTGTGAAATAATAATACTTGACGTAATTCCTCGCCTCCCAATCTTGCACATAATGTCAAGCTAAGCTAGTTCTTAAAATTTTTAAGTATTTAATATAATAAAAATACAACAATCAAAAATATAATAATGAAAACATGTTTACGAAAACACTATGACCAAAAATAAAAAATAATAATAATAATTAACAATAAATACGAACAAAGTTATAATAAGAACCTATTAATAAATCAAGGGAAATGTGTGTGAATAAGAACGAGCGCAGATAATAGTTGATTGGAAAATAACTTTAACAAAAGAAAACATACCTTTGTTTAAAAACCTGCACTAAAATCACACACACAACACAATCATCATTTTTAGGATAACACGGTGTCTAATTTCACAAAATCCACAATATCACAATGATGAGATTACCTATTTTTAGAAAAACTGTCTACAGATTGAACAAAATAAGCTGAGCATTCAACCATATAGACAGCATCTCGGGAAATAAGTTCCTTGCTAATATTTCCATGTAAAAAAACACAACATTCTACTTTCTCGCACCTAATACTAGCGTAATTCACAACCATGATAGAAGTATAAAATTATCGAATGTTGATATTATCGGTTTCATGCAGGAAGTTTCATTGATAAGGTGTTTACAATTTTTGAAATAATTCTAGCATACTGGGTGTTTAAAACTTAAGAAGAGAATGTTTATTAAAATTTTAGAAAAAAATATGCAAAAAAATCCAACTACCACCCACGGGAAAAATTCATAAAATATACCTCATATCGAAGATGTAGATTAAGTGAAAACTATACAAAAAATTCCAACTAGCCCCAACCATCCCATGTTTACGTAATATTAAAATGTATCACGTGACATTTAAAATATAATTTTCAATACTACGTTACCAACATAGCACTTTCTCGCGATGGAATAATTTTTACTTTCCCATTAAATTTCTTTCTCGCTATAATATTTAAATTTCTGCCATTTAATAATTTACCCGCATTGTACTTTTTTCAAAATATAAATATAACATCATAATTTAATCAACTAGCTTTACCAACATGATACTTCCCCGCCAATAATTTACCAACATGATACTTTTTTATCAAATTTATATCAATAATGAACAGTGTCACCAACATGATACTTTCCCTCCATTTCATACATTTAGACGTTATTTTTAATTGGAATAAAGTTCAAAGATTTTACATGGGCGGGCTTCAGGGGTAAAAGGTTCAAAAATTATCAGCATAATCTAACATTTCAACAGCTGTTCACAACATAACACTTTCTCGCGATGCAATAATTTTTATTTTCCCACTGTAATATTCAAATACAACGTCACCAACATAGTACTTTCTCATCAAATTCATGTCCCTCTATAATATTTTAATACAACGTTACCAACATAGTACTTTTTCATCAAATTTATTTACCGATATAATGTTTAAATTTCTGTCATTTAATAATTTACCCACATGATACTTTTTTCATCAAATGTATTTCTTTCACTCATTTAGACATCATTTTTAATCGGAATAAATTTCAAAGATTTTACATGGGTGGGCTTCAGGGGATAAAAGGTTCAAATATTATCACAACATAATCTAACATTTCAACAGCTGTTCACAGTGTTACCAACATGATACTTTCCCTAAATTTCATACATTTAGACATCATTTTTAATTGGAATAAATTTTACATGGGTGGGCTTCTGGGGATAAAAGGTTCAAAAATTAGCGACATAACCTAACATTTCAACAGCTGTTCACAGTGTTACCAACATGATACTTTCCCTAAATTTCACACATTTAGACATCATTTTTAATTAGAATAAAGTTCAAAGATTTTACATGGGTGGGCTTCAGGGGGTAAAAGGTTCAAATATTATCACAACATAATCTAACATTTCAACAGCTGTTCACAGTGTCACCAACATGATACTTTCCCTAAATTTCACACATTTAGACGTTATTTTTAATTGGAATAAATTTTACATGGGTGGGCTTCAGGGTAAAAGGTTCAAAAATTATCAACATAATCTAACATTTCAACAGCTGTTCACAGTGTCACCAACATGATACTTTCCCTAAATTTCACACATTTAGACGTTATTTTTAATTGGAATAAATTTTACATGGGTGGGCTTCATTGGTAAAAGGTTCAAAAATTAGCGATATAACCTAACATTTCAACAGCTGTTCACAGTGTTACCAACATGATACTTTCCCTAAATTTCACACATTTAGACATCATTTTTAATTAGAATAAAGTTCAAAGATTTTACATGGGTGGGCTTCAGGGGGTAAAAGGTTCAAATATTATCAACATAATCTAACATTTCAACAGCTATTCACAACGTTGCCAACATATACAATAAAACGCGTGCAATAGAGATTTTTAATAATTTAACGGTTCTTAATAGATTAACGCAGCAATAAATACAACGCTACCAACATGATACTAGGGTGTAGAATTCTTACAAATAAAAAATCCTCAATGTTTTTGAAACATGCACCGAAACGGTTTTTAGCACAATGGATAGGGTAGAATTGAGCATAGATATTAATATTTTTTACGATATATTTTATTCTTCATTTTCAAACTTAATTGTTACAATCATTTTTTCATTAATAATATTTCTATAGAGATTTAAATCAATTCTTTCCGTCTTCTCATATGACATATTATTTTTGTAATACATCCAATCATGAAAATAATAAATTTCTACTATTTCGCCAGAATCATCATTCGTAGTAATTTCCATTGTAAGTGTTGGTTCATCATCAGCATCTACATATTCAGCCTGAAAACATGCCGCGACATCTATTGTTGGGAAATTTCCAAATTCATCTTTAAAATATTCTTTGGAGAAACATGTGTCATACTCATAAACATCCACAGTTATATTATCAACAGTAATATATGCCTCTATTTGGTTAAGATCAAGACTTCCCATGACGTCAACGTTCGTGATGAAAATGATTAGGGTGAATATTGTTTAGTTTATTACATATTAGCTTCACTCCTATTGTTGTGGGAATGTCAAAAGGTTAATGGGTCACGGGATCATCCAGCAGTAACTTCATCGGACTAAAATCAAGCGTAGAATTCAACATCAAAGGGAATTATAACCTCATTATTATTAGTTCAAATTGAACGCGGAAAACAATATTTGAAATGTAACGTAGAATATATAGGTTCATATTGTTCCAATTTTTATGGGAAAAACAGTAATGTATTTCAAATGTGGATATCCTCGCACACACTAAACGATGTTCAAAAAATCTCCAGACTGATCAAGGTACAGAATTTTCCAACGCAAAATTTCAAAGTATAATGAAAAAACATATTACAAACCACTATAATACATGGTCTGTTATAAAGGCTTCAATGCCAGAGAGAGTAATAAAGACGTTAAAATCCAAAATATACAAATATTTCAGTTTAAATGAGTCGTACAAGTGGTTAGATGAATTACCGAAAATTACAAATCATACAACGAGACTAGGCATAATAGCAAAACCAAATTCAAGCCAATCAACGTCAACAAATCCAACGAACAGAAAATTATTAATAAATGTTATAGTCATTTGAAAATTGCTGGACCACGTAAATTAAAAGTTGGTGATGTCGTACGCATAAGTAAAGCAAAACATGTTTTCGAAAAAGGTTATACGCAAAAATTGGACTACTGAACTATTTAAAATTAGCAAAGTTAAAATAACCAGCCCCCCGCTTCATATCTCATAGAAGATATGCACTGATCAAAGGGGCATTCTACGAAGAGGAATTACAAAAAACAACCAATCCCGACATATATCTAGTGGAAAAGTTCTAAGACGTAAAGGCAAAAAAGATGTACGTTAAATGGCTCGGACTCACCAAAAAACATAATAGTTCGATTGACAATGATGATGTCGTCTAAGAAGTGCTACAAACCAGAGAGAAATCGAGAAATACACTAGTTTTACATGTAATCTTATGGCAACACAAACACAAATTCCAACATTTAGGGGACCTTTTTGAACAACAGTTCGTTCAAGTTTTTACCGTAGTGGGGTAACGTTATAAATATGACAAAGCATCTCAGTTCATAATAGTTAGTCAAAATGTTTACTCCAACTTCGAGTGGTTACATTTCTGAAGGTAGTGAATTTGACGTTCCCCTAACTCCATCACCGCTATCATCGGTGCTCAGCGAAGACTATGATCGTGAACTTGATGCTGTTTTGGAAAAGTACGAAGAAGCAGCTAAGAACGAAGAACATTATCTTCTCTACACGCAATTCCTGCACGGTTTTTGTCGAATTGGGTGTGGTCTAAGTCCAGCAAGATTGTTTACTCCAGCTGTCGTCATGCACAAAGACCAATGGGAAAAAATATCTTTTAGTTCGTTTGAATGGGATCAATTGATATCCCAACTTCATGAAAATACGTTCAACGACGAAGAGGAGATCGTGTGCAGTGACTACTGCAAAATCCGTCAAGTCATCTACGACAATATAAAATTTATCAAAATTACCAAGCACAGCCTAGACTTTTTCCTGTCAGAAATGGACGTGATGAATCTTGTACATATAAATAGTGAACTTTTAGTGCCATATATAAGAATGCTCGAAAAACTTGAATTTCCTAGTTATTATTATAATATACTTAATTTAGTTAAAAGTAGTTTTTTCAATGAAAATTATACGTTTTCAAGTGCTTTTAATAAATTGCAAACTTTTAAATATGTACAGAATAATTTAGAAAATATCGCTTTAAGTCAATTTATGTATTATTATAAGCATCGAATTGTAAATGATTTGGAGAGAATTCCATAAATATGTTCAAAAAATTATTGTGTTTTATTTAAAAAAAGTGAAAATAGCTGAACGACAGTGCTTTAAACCGTTCGATTATCTCCACTTTGCTAATGTAGAAGCAAAAATTGGTAGTAATGCTTCAACTGTCAACATTGTAACGTCAGTAAACGCTATCAATTTCGTTATTTTTCATCGTTTTCATCGTTTTCATCGTTTTTTCCATCGTATGTTGGAGAACGATAAAGGTCGAATATTGATGATGTTTGAATGTTTTCGTTGACTCGTCTTTTTATCGACATTGATTGAATATCTTCATTGACTCGCCTTTTCACGCTTCTTTGTTGTTTACAGTTTCATCGTAAACATGTTTTTCACTCTCACAGTTAGTCTTGCGATCTTTATCACTTACGGTGTCCACACATTATCGTAAACATGTTTTTCATTTTCACACTTCTTTGTGGTTTCATCGTAAACATGTTTTTCGCTATCACGCTTCGTCTCGCAGCCTTCATCACTTGCGGTGTCCACACATTATTGTAAATATGTTTTTTCATTCTCACGCTTCTTTGTGGTTTACTTCATCGTAAACATGTTTTTTATTTTGATAATCCATATCAGTTGTGGTGTCAACACATTATCGTAAACATGTTTTTTCATTCTCACGCTTCTTTGTGGTTTACGGTTTCATTGTAAACATGTTTTTCGCTCTCATGCTTCGTCTCACAACCTTCATCAGATCAAAGGGGTCTTTTGACGCATGACCAATGTGCGGTTGGAGGCATATAACTTCAGATCTAACGCTTCTCGAGCGTTAGTTTCAACATGAGCAGTCAAGACTCCAACATGTCGCAACAATTCAACGATATTAGTGAATTCAATATAACGTCAACATCAGTGTACAGTGAAGATTATGGTGATATGAGCAGTCAAGACTTCAACATGTCGCAACAGTCAAACTATGACAGTGGATTCGTATCATCAGTGTCCAGCGTTCATTATAATTATGATCAAGATTTGGATAGAACGTTGAAAGTTCTAGAGAATGAAGTTAGATTAGAAACTCAACAACTAGTTCAAACAACGTATCAGTTGGACTCTTTGAAAATTAGCTGTGGTCTGAGTCCAGCAAGATCCTTCAATCCAGCAGTCATTTTAAAGCAGTATAACAACGATTCTAGTAAAATATCTTTTGATCTCTGCGAATGGAGCAACTTTATCAATATACTACGTTAAAGAAATAATGATTTTTTTGATGAACCATTAAGCCAGTTAGCCGATGAGTATGAACCTGTGACTTTTCCTTGTGGAAACCTTATTGAAATTGACCAACTCGTTCTTGACAATGTAAAGATGTTGGTAGTAAGAAAATATGAAATTAAATTTCTTCTACAACAACTTGATGTGAACCAGATAATTGACCTCGAGCAGAAGGTGATATCCCATAAACTTTCATTGTTAGAAGATCTAGCTTTTTGTGAATATTACCATGAAATTATTGATAATATTTTCAACCATAAATATACCGATCATACAGATCACACGGAGGATGCTGTAAATAGTAGACTTGAACTTTTCGATTTCTTATGTAAAACTTTAAACGATAATATGTTACACTTAGCGCTTAAAGAATACTATTACTATTATAAATTTAAAATTGTAAAATCCTTGGAGTAGTTCTTGTATAATAAAAATTTTTTAAAAATCTGTGTGTTTTTATTTCATAACGTGTTAAAAAACTGTTGAAAATTGACTATTTTGACGCATGTGTTTTTAGGTGCGTTAAATGCGTCGAAAAAATGAATTTAAAATGCTGATACTGCTTAGTTGTATAAGCGGCCGGTAAATACAACTTGACGCCGATAGATGGACCGTGCCAATCGATACTCCAACGATGATCCATAAGAAGAGCGTGAGTCACGCAATACGGTCCTCCAGGCATACGTCACGTGATACTGCGTCAACGTGTCGACGTTAACATTGACGTTCACGCTGTATCACGTCAATGATCATGTCGATGTGAACGTTAACGTTCACGTTGACGCAGTATCACGTGACGTATGCCTGGAGGACCGTATTGCGTGACTCACGCTCTTCTTATGGATCATCGTTGGAGTATCGATTGGCACGGTCCATCTATCGGCGTCAAGTTGTATTTACCGGCCGCTTATACAACTAAGCAGTATCAGCATTTTAAATTCATTTTTTCGACGCATTTAACGCACCTAAAAACACATGCGTCAAAATAGTCAATTTTCAACAGTTTTTTAACACGTTATGAAATAAAAACACACAGATTTTTAAAAAATTTTTATTATACAAGAACTACTCCAAGGATTTTACAATTTTAAATTTATAATAGTAATAGTATTCTTTAAGCGCTAAGTGTAACATATTATCGTTTAAAGTTTTACATAAGAAATCGAAAAGTTCAAGTCTACTATTTACAGCATCCTCCGTGTGATCTGTATGATCGGTATATTTATGGTTGAAAATATTATCAATAATTTCATGGTAATATTCACAAAAAGCTAGATCTTCTAACAATGAAAGTTTATGGGATATCACCTTCTGCTCGAGGTCAATTATCTGGTTCACATCAAGTTGTTGTAGAAGAAATTTAATTTCATATTTTCTTACTACCAACATCTTTACATTGTCAAGAACGAGTTGGTCAATTTCAATAAGGTTTCCACAAGGAAAAGTCACAGGTTCATACTCATCGGCTAACTGGCTTAATGGTTCATCAAAAAAATCATTATTTCTTTAACGTAGTATATTGATAAAGTTGCTCCATTCGCAGAGATCAAAAGATATTTTACTAGAATCGTTGTTATACTGCTTTAAAATGACTGCTGGATTGAAGGATCTTGCTGGACTCAGACCACAGCTAATTTTCAAAGAGTCCAACTGATACGTTGTTTGAACTAGTTGTTGAGTTTCTAATCTAACTTCATTCTCTAGAACTTTCAACGTTCTATCCAAATCTTGATCATAATTATAATGAACGCTGGACACTGATGATACGAATCCACTGTCATAGTTTGACTGTTGCGACATGTTGAAGTCTTGACTGCTCATATCACCATAATCTTCACTGTACACTGATGTTGACGTTATATTGAATTCACTAATATCGTTGAATTGTTGCGACATGTTGGAGTCTTGACTGCTCATGTTGAAACTAACGCTCGAGAAGCGTTAGATCTGAAGTTATATGCCTCCAACCGCACATTGGTCATGCGTCAAAAGACCCCTTTGATCTGATGAAGGTTGTGAGACGAAGCATGAGAGCGAAAAACATGTTTACAATGAAACCGTAAACCACAAAGAAGCGTGAGAATGAAAAAACATGTTTACGATAATGTGTTGACACCACAACTGATATGGATTATCAAAATAAAAAACATGTTTACGATGAAGTAAACCACAAAGAAGCGTGAGAATGAAAAAACATATTTACAATAATGTGTGGACACCGCAAGTGATGAAGGCTGCGAGACGAAGCGTGATAGCGAAAAACATGTTTACGATGAAACCACAAAGAAGTGTGAAAATGAAAAACATGTTTACGATAATGTGTGGACACCGTAAGTGATAAAGATCGCAAGACTAACTGTGAGAGTGAAAAACATGTTTACGATGAAACTGTAAACAACAAAGAAGCGTGAAAAGGCGAGTCAATGAAGATATTCAATCAATGTCGATAAAAAGACGAGTCAACGAAAACATTCAAACATCATCAATATTCGACCTTTATCGTTCTCCAACATACGATGGAAAAAACGATGAAAACGATGAAAACGATGAAAAATAACGAAATTGATAGCGTTTACTGACGTTACAATGTTGACAGTTGAAGCATTACTACCAATTTTTGCTTCTACATTAGCAAAGTGGAGATAATCGAACGGTTTAAAGCACTGTCGTTCAGCTATTTTCACTTTTTTTAAATAAAACACAATAATTTTTTGAACATATTTATGGAATTCTCTCCAAATCATTTACAATTCGATGCTTATAATAATACATAAATTGACTTAAAGCGATATTTTCTAAATTATTCTGTACATATTTAAAAGTTTGCAATTTATTAAAAGCACTTGAAAACGTATAATTTTCATTGAAAAAACTACTTTTAACTAAATTAAGTATATTATAATAATAACTAGGAAATTCAAGTTTTTCGAGCATTCTTATATATGGCACTAAAAGTTCACTATTTATATGTACAAGATTCATCACGTCCATTTCTGACAGGAAAAAGTCTAGGCTGTGCTTGGTAATTTTGATAAATTTTATATTGTCGTAGATGACTTGACGGATTTTGCAGTAGTCACTGCACACGATCTCCTCTTCGTCGTTGAACGTATTTTCATGAAGTTGGGATATCAATTGATCCCATTCAAACGAACTAAAAGATATTTTTTCCCATTGGTCTTTGTGCATGACGACAGCTGGAGTAAACAATCTTGCTGGACTTAGACCACACCCAATTCGACAAAAACCGTGCAGGAATTGCGTGTAGAGAAGATAATGTTCTTCGTTCTTAGCTGCTTCTTCGTACTTTTCCAAAACAGCATCAAGTTCACGATCATAGTCTTCGCTGAGCACCGATGATAGCGGTGATGGAGTTAGGGGAACGTCAAATTCACTACCTTCAGAAATGTAACCACTCGAAGTTGGAGTAAACATTTTGACTAACTATTATGAACTGAGATGCTTTGTCATATTTATAACGTTACCCCACTACGGTAAAAACTTGAACGAACTGTTGTTCAAAAAGGTCCCCTAAATGTTGGAATTTGTGTTTGTGTTGCCATAAGATTACATGTAAAACTAGTGTATTTCTCGATTTCTCTCTGGTTTGTAGCACTTCTTAGACGACATCATCATTGTCAATCGAACTATTATGTTTTTTGGTGAGTCCGAGCCATTTAACGTACATCTTTTTTGCCTTTACGTCTTAGAACTTTTCCACTAGATATATGTCGGGATTGGTTGTTTTTTGTAATTCCTCTTCGTAGAATGCCCCTTTGATCAGTGCATATCTTCTATGAGATATGAAGCGGGGGGCTGGTTATTTTAACTTTGCTAATTTTAAATAGTTCAGTAGTCCAATTTTTGCGTATAACCTTTTTCGAAAACATGTTTTGCTTTACTTATGCGTACGACATCACCAACTTTTAATTTACGTGGTCCAGCAATTTTCAAATGACTATAACATTTATTAATAATTTTCTGTTCGTTGGATTTGTTGACGTTGATTGGCTTGAATTTGGTTTTGCTATTATGCCTAGTCTCGTTGTATGATTTGTAATTTTCGGTAATTCATCTAACCACTTGTACGACTCATTTAAACTGAAATATTTGTATATTTTGGATTTTAACGTCTTTATTACTCTCTCTGGCATTGAAGCCTTTATAACAGACCATGTATTATAGTGGTTTGTAATATGTTTTTTCATTATACTTTGAAATTTTGCGTTGGAAAATTCTGTACCTTGATCAGTCTGGAGATTTTTTGAACATCGTTTAGTGTGTGCGAGGATATCCACATTTGAAATACATTACTGTTTTTCCATAAAAATTGGAACAATATGAACCTATATATTCTACGTTACATTTCAAATATTGTTTTCCGCGTTCAATTTGAACTAATAATAATGAGGTTATAATTCCCTTTGATGTTGAATTCTACGCTTGATTTTAGTCCGATGAAGTTACTGCTGGATGATCCCGTGACCCATTAACCTTTTGACATTCCCACAACAATAGGAGTGAAGCTAATATGTAATAAACTAAACAATATTCACCCTAATCATTTTCATCACGAACGTTGACGTCATGGGAAGTCTTGATCTTAACCAAATAGAGGCATATATTACTGTTGATAATATAACTGTGGATGTTTATGAGTATGACACATGTTTCTCCAAAGAATATTTTAAAGATGAATTTGGAAATTTCCCAACAATAGATGTCGCGGCATGTTTTCAGGCTGAATATGTAGATGCTGATGATGAACCAACACTTACAATGGAAATTACTACGAATGATGATTCTGGCGAAATAGTAGAAATTTATTATTTTCATGATTGGATGTATTACAAAAATAATATGTCATATGAGAAGACGGAAAGAATTGATTTAAATCTCTATAGAAATATTATTAATGAAAAAATGATTGTAACAATTAAGTTTGAAAATGAAGAATAAAATATATCGTAAAAAATATTAATATCTATGCTCAATTCTACCCTATCCATTGTGCTAAAAACCGTTTCGGTGCATGTTTCAAAAACATTGAGGATTTTTTATTTGTAAGAATTCTACACCCTAGTATCATGTTGGTAGCGTTGTATTTATTGCTGCGTTAATCTATTAAGAACGTTAAATTATTAAAAATCTCTATTGCACGCGTTTTATTGTATATGTTGGCAACGTTGTGAATAGCTGTTGAAATGTTAGATTATGTTGATAATATTTGAACCTTTTACCCCCTGAAGCCCACCCATGTAAAATCTTTGAACTTTATTCTAATTAAAAATGATGTCTAAATGTGTGAAATTTAGGGAAAGTATCATGTTGGTAACACTGTGAACAGCTGTTGAAATGTTAGGTTATATCGCTAATTTTTGAACCTTTTACCAATGAAGCCCACCCATGTAAAATTTATTCCAATTAAAAATAACGTCTAAATGTGTGAAATTTAGGGAAAGTATCATGTTGGTGACACTGTGAACAGCTGTTGAAATGTTAGATTATGTTGATAATTTTTGAACCTTTTACCCTGAAGCCCACCCATGTAAAATTTATTCCAATTAAAAATAACGTCTAAATGTGTGAAATTTAGGGAAAGTATCATGTTGGTGACACTGTGAACAGCTGTTGAAATGTTAGATTATGTTGTGATAATATTTGAACCTTTTACCCCCTGAAGCCCACCCATGTAAAATCTTTGAACTTTATTCTAATTAAAAATGATGTCTAAATGTGTGAAATTTAGGGAAAGTATCATGTTGGTAACACTGTGAACAGCTGTTGAAATGTTAGGTTATGTCGCTAATTTTTGAACCTTT
>CAUJLB010000119.1:0-18034 GCA_963243735.1 Neocrepidodera transversa | reverse complement strand
GTGTATACAGGGTGATTCACGACCGACGCCACGGAGTTTTATGGCGAAATGGCATATATTCGTTAACTTTTATTGAGGTGGTATTATGTAAGTCAATAAGGACTACATTTTAAAAATATTTATAAACATACAGGGTGCTCCAGGAAAGTGATTCATATGAAGGTCATATTTTTTTTTAAATGGAACACCCTATATTTTATTACATTTTTAGATTCGTTCAGAAAAGCTGATTTCAAAAACCTATTACACCTATATTATAAAATGAATTGTTTTGAAGTTATAGACAATTGAAAAACGCATTTTTTCAACTTTAAATAATTGCTACGGCCAAACGACATCAAATCGGATAAAACGGCTTACATGTCCCTATCCTAACTTTTGAGTTCTACTTGGTGGCATAAGAATAAAATGTATACAGGGTGATCAAAATTTGCGTACTTTTGATCACACTGTATACATTTTGTTCTTATGCCACTAAGTAGACCTAAAAAAGTAAGGATAGGGACATGTAAGCCGTTTTATCCGATTTGATGTCGTTTGGCCGTAGCAATTATTTAAAGTTGAAAAAATGCGTTTTTCAATTGTCTATAACTTCAAAACAATTCATTTTATAATATAGGTGTAATAGGTTTTTGAAATCAGCTTTTCTGAACGAATCTAAAAATGTAATAAAATATAGGGTGTTCCATTTAAAAAAAAATATGACCTTCATATGAATCACTTTCCTGGAGCACCCTGTATGTTTATAAATATTTTTAAAATGTAGTCCTTATTGACTTACATAATACCACCTCAATAAAAGTTAACGAATATATGCCATTTCGCCATAAAACTCCGTGGCGTCGGTCGTGAATCACCCTGTATATATTGTAATGAAATCAAGTTGTATGAGTTATAGAAGTTAATTTATTATTGTTATTAGTATAAAGAAGTTTGTATTATAAAATTATATTCCAAGTTTTTATAGTTGAATATAATGATACAATTTAAAATAATTGGGTATATAAATAAAAATTATGGTATAATCAACAAATTTTGATATTGAGGGAAGATTTTACAATGTTAATAGAAAAATTTTTTTTTATAATTAGAAAATTATTTAAAATTTAATTTTGAAAATTAAAAATCATTCAGTATAAAAAATTTTGGGATAAGGTTTTTGAATCAAGTAAGGGTAGAAAAAAAGAAAAAAAAAATTAATTAGATACGAAAAAAAGTCATAAGATTTTTTTGATACTTTTGTCAAATAAATATAGAGAGTTGGAAAGGAGGGTATCGTTTTAAATGGGTGTTTTGGGTTTCTCACAAAAACAATTTTTATGTTTCAAAAACTTGAAAATCAAAGAGAGGAAAATGAAAATTTGTTTTTATATTAAAACTATGAGCTTAAAATGAATTTCCATTGTGTGAAATTCTAAATTACCTGATATTTAGGGTGTATACGCGACGGCTAAAATTATTAATAAATTAAACATATTTAATGCAAGAAATCTCTTTGTAATGGAAAAAAATAAATCACTAATATTTTTAAAAATATTACATCTGCCTGAAATGGCTCTAATATTTAACAATTGTAAACTGAAAAATCCAAGAACTATGGAGAAGTTTGACATTTATTATTAAAATCTCAGTTGTTAAGCCAATTTGTAAATATGGCAACAACGCATGTCTTAACACAGAACCACAGTATATGGAACAAGAAGAATAAGCATTCGTAATAAGAAATAAATATTTCTCCAAATAGATGTAAATATTTTTTTTAGGTTATACCTTAAACCTAAACAACGTTTAAATAATTCAATCCAGAACACGTGACCAAACATCATTTTGTATGTGTTTTATGTTTATTTGATGTATTTTGTGCTTTTAGAAAGTGTTTAAAATAAAAATAATTGCTGTTTCAAATAATAAGCAAATAAGAAAAAAAGATAACAGCTTATAACATACATAATGAGAGTATAAAAAAATACATATACAATACTCCTGGAATTGATGTAAAACTCGAGAAGATGACTTTCCATCATCAGTGACTGCTTTACTTGACTGCTTTACTGCTTTCCACATAATCTAATATTTGGTCCTCACACATAGTTTTTACAGCAAAGAACAAGTCAAGGTCTACAAGAGTTTGTCAGCATATAAATATTTTTCATGGTTTTTGAGAGATAATTCCGTTCTGGTTTTTTGTGAAAAATGTAGTTCACTAGGTATTCTATAAAATCTAACAGTTTCACGACCTCTTCGACTCCCACAATTGACTACAGAACAAGTAGTGTGCATGTTTAGTTCTTTCTAACAAACAATATTTTTTCTGTACATTTTCACTTCATTAAATATCAATAATGCATCCCGAGTAGTTAGTCACAAAACTATTCTAAATTAAAATGTCCGTTTTAAGCTCCAATAATTTCATATGTTAAAATAAACTGCTCTTTTCATGTTAACTACGTGAAAGACATGGGTTTGTGTGCCTACCAGCGGCCATCTTGAATTTCATCTGGCAGCATCTTGGATTGGTCTATAGATGATAATATATGTCAATTTATTTACCCCTTGTACTTAACATTTCTATAGTTCACTTTTGAACAATTTTTGCGGGTGGAGCAGCATCTGTAAATGGAAAGTGATTCAGATCGGATAAATTCCGATTATTTTACAAAGAAAACTGTATCTGAAGTAATCTAGATCAGAAGTGAACTGATCAGACTGCAAATAAAATTCAGCTACTATAGTAGTCTTATACTGTGGCAGAAATAACCTTTTTATTATTGTTCTGACAGGAGTACCTTGTAACGTCAAATAAAATATTACCAACACATTTTTTAAAAGCTTTATTCAAATATTTAACAATCATAATTTTTTAATTTAACCTAAAAAGTATAGTTAGTGTAAGATTCAGTTTAATTGGTTATTATTGAAACCCACTAGTCTTTAAACAAAATAACACTTTAATGAACTATAAATATAATTATTATCAATATCGCGATCGATACAACATGAATGAGAACAGAAATATATCGAATGCCGCTTTTATCTCTGCCTACCATCTGTCACCGGCTGTCAATCTCATGACAAAAGTCATCCGCCCGGTGGCTTTGTTTCGTAAGCAGTTTCAGACTATTTTCTACATTCGGCCATCCTGATAGATAACCTGTCCTCAGGCGATTCAAATCTGAAAAAAGAAAGAGGTAAAATTATCAACTCATTACAGAGATCCGTTGATCTCCTTAGAAAGGTCCGTTGACCTTATGAGATCCGTCGATCTCGATATTTCATAGCAAAGGCCCTTTGGCCTTTTGAGATCCGTTGATCTCCGTACTATTGTAATAAAGGTCCGTTGACCTTTTGAGATCCGTTGATCTCTTGAGATCCGTTGATCTCCGTATTATTGTAGTAAAGGTCCGTTGACCTTTTGAGATCCGTTGATCTCTTGAGATCCGTTGATCTCCGTATTATTGTAGTAAAGGTCCGTTGACCTTTTGAGATCCGTTGATCTCTTGAGATCCGTTGATCTCCGTATTATTGTAGTAAAGGTCCGTTGACCTTTTGAGATCCGTTGATCTCCGTGAAATAAGAATAGAGGTCCGTTGACCCTTTGAGATCCGTTGATCTCTTGAAATTATAATACAGGTCCGTTGACCTTTTGAGATCCGTTAATCTCTGTGAAATTATATCACATTCTTACTCACTCATCGTCATGTTGGAACGTAACCCATCGCTTCATGTGGTCTGGCGAAACCACCGTTCTTCGTTTGCCCTTGATACCTTGTCGTAGGTCTTCTATCTCATAGCGGTCGTTGATTAGCACCCTGGTAATTCGGAACGGTCCTTTGAACTTTGGTAATAGTTTTTTACTAGTTCCAGTTGAAACTTCGCTTATTATGCGTACCAGTACCAATTCTCCCTTATTGTATTTAGTGGCTTCTTTTCTCGTTTTATCGTACCGTTCTTTCTGTTTCCTTTGATCTTCGGTAATATGATCAGAAATTCGTTGACGTAGTGAATTTAGATCTAACCTGTCAACTTCAAGTTGGGTTTCATTCAAAATCCATGCGTCAGCAACATTCTTAGAATTACAGCCTATTAGAGCTTCCATCGGTGTAACGTTGATAGCTTTGCTAACAGTAGTATTAAGAGTACACTGTATTTGCTTAATAAATTCATCCCATCTATCAGGCTCCTTTTCTACCGCAGATGTGGCAAGTGCATTAACAATGGTCTTGTTATATCTTTCGCATTGACCGTTTCCTCTTGGCGTGGCTACTGCGTTTAGGATATGTTTAATACTATACGTACGGCAAAACAACTCAAATGAATCTGACGTAAAAGATGTTCCCCTATCACTTATTATTCTATTGGGTACACCAAATAAGTGTACTAGATCCGTTAATACTGTAATGACATGTCGACTTTTTTGATTACGTACAGGTTCTATGACGCAAAACTTTGTAAAGGCGTCAACTATTACAAGTAGGAATTTATTTTTCTTTTTGCTTGTTACAAATGGTCCAACGTGATCTAAGTGTATTGTGTGAAAAGGTATCGCCACTTTTTCTATAGGGTGTAGCTTTCCCTACTTTCTTACATCAGATTTCTTATAGTAAGCACAATTCAGACAAGCATTGACATATTTTGTAACAAACCTTCTCATCTTAGCAAACCAGTAATTCTCCTGAATGCGTTTTATAGTCTTTTCTATACTTAAATGACCTGAATTGTCATGACAGAGTCTGCATATTTGCATTTTTGCCATTCGAGGTACCACCCATGCCATTTTTCCCTGAGCTAGTTTTCTGTATAACTTGTTGTTTTTCAATTGATATTCATCAAAATATTGCTTAGTTTCGTTGTTACGCTCGCCTTTCTCTAACATATTTCTAACGTGATTGATTTGTGGATCTTGTATTTGAGCTGCTATTATCCAATCTGCTTCTGTTAAATCTATTTGGCACACTTCTAATAAGGGCGAATTTATTGGATTACGGCTAAGAGCATCCACATGTGTCATTCTTGAGCCAGGTCTATATTCAATATCAAATGTAAATTCTAATACTTCTAACCACCATCGTCCTACCCGTGGTTGCAGATCTTTCTTCGAGAATGTTGTTTTTAATGCATTACAGTCCGTTACCACCTTAAATTTAATACCCAATAAATATACTCTAAAATATCTTAGTGCCAATACAACTGCCATTGTCTCTAATTCATACGAATGGTAGCATCGTTGGTCGTTTGTCGTCTTTTTGCTGAAGTATGACACAACATGCCGTTTTTGATCATCATCAAACTGTAATAATATTGCACCGACTCCTATTGAACTTGCGTCGGTATGTAATTCTGTTCTCCTCGACGAGCTAAATATGGATAAGATCGGATTTTTCGTGAGATGTTCTTTTATTCGAAGGAAGGCTTCTTGTTGTGAAACTCCCCACTCCCACTTGACATTTTTCCTTACTAACCGGGTTAATGGTTCTGCAATGGACGAATAATTGCGAATAAATTTTCGAAAATATCCAGATAACCCTAGAAATTGGCGTACTTGTTTTACTATCTTTGGTTCGTGCATGTCAAGTACGGCATTTAATTTGTTTTTTCCTGGTCTTACACCTTCTGCGCTTATCTCACGGCCTAGGTAAGACACATCTTCTTTAAAAAATGAGCATTTACTTAGTTTCAAAGTGAGGTTGTTATCTCGTAACTTTTGCAGCACCATACGTAGTCTCTCAAGTCCTTGCTCAACTGTCGTACTTGGGATAATAATATCGTCTATGTAAGGGAAAGCAATGGAATTTTTAAGTTTGCCTAATACTTTATCAATTAAATATTGGAATACAGCAGGAGCGTTTGTCAAGCCAAAAGCCATGCGCAAGAACTCGAAATGTCCATCAGGTGTTACAAATGCCGTCTTTTCTATTGAATTGTTATGCATAGGAACCTGGTAGTATCCAGAGGCCAGATCCAAGGTAATAAAATATGTGTTTCCTCCTAATCGGTCGATCTGGTCTTCAATTAGTGGCAGGGGATATTTATTTTTAATAGTAATAGCATTCAGTTTTCTAAAATCAATGCACATTCTAAAATCATTCGTCTTTTTCTTCACCAAGATAACTGGGCTAGCATAAGGTGATTGGGATTCCCTGATTATACCATTTTCCAAAAGGTCCTTTATAATATTATCCAAAATTTTCTTCTCGGTTTCTGGCATTCGGTATGGACGGTACACAATTGGTTCATCTGTGGTGCATTTGATTTCCATTGCAACAGTTTTTGTGTTCCCTAGAGTGCTCAATGATAACGAAATTCTATCTGAGAATTCATTAAGTAACGCAACACACTCGTTTTTGGATTTATTATCAATATTCCCAATATCTATGTTTTGGCAACTAATAACACCTCCGTTGATTTTATCTATTACTTCACTGGCCACAAAACACTCGGTTAAAGTAGAAAGCATTTTTAGAGAAACTAACTGATCGCGTTTTTCCATGATAATGTGAGGTAAGTCTAGAAAGTCTCTTCCGATTATTACATCATATGACAAATAATTATCATTGACCACGATGGCATCTACGTTTGCTACAGCTTCCATAACGCGCATTGACAGTTTTATACGAGTGTTACAGGTTATGGTAGTGCCCATGAAACTTTTTAGTAAGACGTCATTTGACGTTGTTAACATATTTCCCACTAACTGTGCCAACGACATTTTACATAATGTAGTGGAACACCCCGTATCAATTAAACACTGACGCTTATAACCATTTATAGTTCCCTTTTTTATATACATATTAGGTACACTTTGTCCTACACTAACTACATTAACGTCTTTTTGAGATTGTCTAAGAGGGCATTTTTCTTGTAAATGTCCCAATTTTTTACATTTGCGACACTATAATTTAGGTTTTCTACAGTCTTTAGCATAATGCCCGCTTATTCCACAATTGAAACATGAAATATACTTGTTATCTTGAGAAAAAGACTTGCGATACACAAAATTTGACTTAGATTTATGATTACTATTTTTAGGTAAATTAGCAAAGTTAGATGTGGAAGGAGTCGCAACTTTCATTTTTTCCGGCATATCACCCATAGTATTAAGGTAGGAATATAGCATATTAACATCATCATGACGTGCAGATCTAATAGTACGTGCAATATTTTCATCCTTTATGCCACCAATTACTGCATCGATAAGACATTCGTCTGAAATTTGTAGCCCTAATGCTCTTAATTTTGATAATTTTTGAAAACAATAGTCCGCTAAATTTTGACCAGGACTAGTCTCATAATTAGCAGCATCACGGAGTAATTTAGAAAATGGAATGGACTTACGAAATTGTTGTGTCATGTTATGTTTCATCTCGTTCCAAGAAATATCATATTTTGCCTGTTCATCATACCACTGTCTTGCGTTTCCAATTAATCTTCCTGCTATCAAACGCATAATGGAATCGTCATCCCATTTGTATCGTTCCGCCAGTTTATCTACGCGTTGTACCCATTTTTCTATCACTATCTCATCCTTTTTCGGATCATACAACGGAATCAAAAATTCATCTCTCGAACAAGCGGTAGAAGTCGACGCTCTACTTCGTAACTCAATAACTTCTTTTTGTAGCTTCTTAAATGCTGTTTTCAAATCGCTGTTATTCAAGCACGACGATGATGAAGTTGCAGAACTACTACTTGAAGACCGCTGTCTTTTGGAACGGCTTCCTTTTCTTGTTGATTTTCTTTTTCCCATTTTAGAACAAACACTTTTTTTTAAGAGCATAAAAGTCACAAACAGTTTTAGGTAATATCCCACTTCTGATATTTGTAAGATTCAGTTTAATTGGTTATTATTGAAACCCACTAGTCTTTAAACAAAATAACACTTTAATGAACTATAAATATAATTATTATCAATATCGCGATCGATACAACATGAATGAGAACAGAAATATATCGAATGCCGCTTTTATCTCTGCCTACCATCTGTCACCGGCTGTCAATCTCATGACAAAAGTCATCCGCCCGGTGGCTTTGTTTCGTAAGCAGTTTCAGACTATTTTCTACATTAGTATTGTTTGAAATATTAAAACTTCGGTATTTTAAATTAGAGGAAATGCTATTCAAATTAATACCTTTTGCTCTTCCATCCATGTGATGAACTTGTCGTATTCTTTTTTATAAGCTTCTTCCGATTTTTGCTGTATTAACCGCGATCCAATGTTAGAACTTATTTTTAAGCAATATACAACCAATAACAACTGTGGTGACAACAATACATCTTATGTGACAGATTGCAAATTAATTTTTGTATTTATCATTTGATGACATCACGAATTCAACCATTTTACATTATTAGTTCTTTATTTCCATTTTTTGTAGTAATAATACCAGTATTTATGGTTTTAAAGTGTAACAATAAAAAAAATAGAATTCGTGGATAACTGGTCTATTTCGGGCACTCCGGTATACTATTATGCTAAATGACAGCCGGTCGCCATGTTGCCAAATCCTCCTTGTCAGTCCTTGTGATTTTGTCATAAAATAGATTTCAAAATTAAAAAAAAGTATGTTCCGGGACGTTTTAAAGAAAAAAAATTTGGGAAATTCATTTTTTTTTAAATATCTTTTAGTGAGAAAAACTTCGTACGGGGTCGCAAAAAACCCAAAAAACGATACCCTCCTTTGTCACTTTTCGTCTTAAATCTCCCCTCTTTTCTCTCAAATATGTCAACATTTTTAGTAAAATTTCTTATTCTTGTCTCAATTTCTACTCTTTTCTCTGAAACATTTTCATTCTTTTCTCTAAAACCTGTCAATTTTTTAGTGATTTTTTCTTTCTTCTTAAATTTGTCACTTTTCTTTTTAAATTTCCCCTCCTTTCTCTCAAATTTGTCACCTTTTTAGTAAAATTTCTTATTTTTGTCTCAATTTCTCCTCTTTTCTCTGAAACATTTACTATACTATACTATACTATACTAGTGCCTTTATTTTGCATTGTTATATATACAATACATAATATATGAAGAGGCGAAGTCTAGCTTGCGCTACTCTACTTAACCTCTCCTCACATATTTTATGGTTTGAGAATTTTTTGTATATGATGTAATATATAATATTATGTAACTCATTTTATAAGATTTGACATTATAAAATATCATAAAGTGTAAGAAAGATAAAAATAAAAATATACTGTAAAATTAAAAAAAAATTAAATGATATTAAATATTAAATATGCAAAGTAAATTACTGGGTGGACAGCAACAGAAGTTTAAAATATTTTTTAAAAGATCTTTCAGATTTAGTTTTGAAGTCATTTGGTATATTATTAAAAATATTAACCGCATTGTAAGTGAATGAACGCCGAAACAAGGTTAGATTGTATCTGGGCAGCATTAGAGTATTCGGGTATCTTAAGGGCAAATTGTGAGCATTGCCTCTAAATTGCAATTTCTCTATAAGATACGGAGGTTTGGAAGTTGCTATAGTTCGAAATACTAAGGATGACATATGGTACTTAAACATGTTTCCGACTTTAAGCCATTGGAGTTCATTAATTTTGAAGGACACCCTGTCATATCGTTTTAGACCGTAAACTAATCTACAACAAAAATTTTCAATCTTTTGTAATCTGTATTTAGTAATTTGATCTAAACAACCCCTCTTTCCTCTCAAATATGTCACTTGTTTAGTAATTTTCTCTTTTTTCTCAAATTAGTCACTTTTCGTCTGAAATTTCCCCTCTTTTCTCTTAAATTTGTCACTTTTTTTAGTAATTTTCGTTATTTTTGTCTCAAGTTCCCCCTATTTTCTCTCGAAAAATTCCCATCTTTTCTCTCAAAAATTTCCAGTCATTTCTTTTTAATTTGTCATTTTTTTGAATATTTTTTCTTTTTTCCTCTCCTACCACCCCCTCGAGAACATTTTTCCACTTTTTCCCCTTTCTCCATTAAATTACCTCTTTGTCCTCATTTAGCAGTGTTACTTCAATAAATTGAGGGTTTTTTTTACCAAAAACTGTATTATAAAAAAATGGTTAAGCTTCCAAATGTTTTTTTCAACTGCTTTAATTAAATTGTTTTATTGATTTTAATTTTTATTTTCTACACTCAAACAGACAGAAATTTTTTGAAGGTATTTAAGAAAGTTAAACGAACTTAAAATTCTAAAATGAACCAGTCTCAAAATCAGTGTAAGAGAATTATTAATATTAATATAACGAAATAACTATAAATTCATCTAAATATCCTCAAGTAGGCGTTTGAAAACCCGTTTTTAAATCGTATAATCTGTGAGTAAAAATTAAAAAATTAATCGACTTACCTTAAGGAAGATTAATTATAATTTTCCGAGCTTGTCCGAAGATATAATTATGACATTGTAGTTTCCATGAAACATACTCGTCAGCACGATTTTTTCTAGACTAAACAAAAAGATCCCGGTATCTCCGCTCCCTGTCGCATTCCACTCATTCCATTATAGTGCGAGTTAAGGAAATCGCCTAAAAACCTGGGAACTAAATAATATGTATCCACATATATTAGGGTGGGAAGGGTAATAATTATATCTTCGGACAAGCTCGGAAAATTATAATTAATCTTCCTTAAGGTAAGTCGATTAATTTTTTAATTTTCCTTCGCTTGTCCTCGATATAATTATGACATTGTAGATGTTCAGAGCAAAAAGGGCGATTTTCTGAATATATATTTATTTATGTAAACATAACAAACATAAATAAACGAAAAACAATCTTTACCCTAAAACTAGTGTTATAAAAAAAAACTTACTAGCTAAAATATGGAGAACCACATGATATATCTTTAATTCATTAGGCCTATAACTCAAGAATAGTGTTAGCGAATTTGTCATTTGGTTGTATGAGAGGGCGATTATAATATTTAAAAAAAATATTAGAAGAAGGTGTCCAAACTGCTGTAGTCCTTATTTGGTCAATAGTTACGCCTGCTCTAAAGGCAGCGGAAGTTGATGCGTGGCGTACACTGTGAGCAGAGAATATAGATGTGTCTATTCCAGCTTTATTTAGCGTCTTTCTGATCCAACGACTTATTGTCTGTGAAGACGCCTTATGGATTGGTTTTTTATGTGTCAGTATTAGATGTTGTTCTGCCTTACGACACGATTGAGTTTTCTTAATATATGCTTCGATAGTGGACGCCACGCATAATTGTGGTTTACTCTTAAAATAAGGGAAAATTAAAAGAGGTTGTCTTTTACCTGAGGCAGTTGTCTTTATTGTATCTGGAATTTTAATCTCTATTCTTTCTGATAATATGTTGATATATTGAAGTCTAATTAGAGAAAGTGTCTGTACTCTGCTGGCTGATGTTAGAGCCATTAGAGTAACAAGTTTGTGTGTCAAGTCTTCTAAACACAGAGTTTCTAAGGGATGAAATTTTTCCAGATGTCTTAAAACAGGATCGGGGTTCCATGTTGAAGTGTATTTTGGCCTTGACGGACGAATGTTGGACACCCCTTTTAAAAATCTATTTATTATTTTATCATCATTGGGCTCTAGTGGGTTAAATATTAAATTTAGCGCTGACCTATATGAATTCACAACTGAAAATGAATTTCCATTATTTAAACTATATAATAAAAAGTTTAAATAATTCTGTAACTTATATACACTAGGGTCTTGTTGCTCACTCATACAAAATGTCCAATATTTTCTAAAACAGGCTGTATATTGTTTTAGGGTACCTTCTGTTAGAGATGCTATCATTACTTCGATTGCACTCTCAGGAATACCTTTTTTCAAGAAAGACCTCCGAATAATCTCCCTGCCACCAGGGAAATCTTGTTGTGGAGTGGATGATTCTTCCTAAAAGGAGAAATAAGTAAAAATTTTTCTGGTTTGAAATTAAGGGGTTTTTTGGTTAACAATTTATTAAATAATGGAAACCATGGTTGTGTTGGCCAGTAAGGGACAACCAGGATTCCTGAAGCCCTTTCTTGTATTATTCTCTCTAAAACTCTTGTGATCATAGCAAAAGGAGGAAAAGCATAAAAGTAATATCTTGACCAGTCTAGGGTAAATGCATCCACTGAAAAGGATTCGGGGTCTGGAAACCAAGAAATAAATTTTTCACATTTTTTGTTTATTCTTGTGGCAAACAAATCTATTTCCGGATAGCCAAAGTTGTTTACAATCTCCTTAAATACTCTGTCGTTTAGTTCATATTCTGTGTCTATGACCATTGACCTTGATTCCTTATCTGCATTTGTGTTTGCTATCGAAGAGATATAACTGGCGAAAACTAAGATCTGCCTTTCTTCACACCATTTCCACAACTTTTTAACAATATTATTCAAATTTAAATATTTAATGCTTCCACCTCGATTTATACAAGAAATAGCAGTTTGGTTGTCTACCCTCAATAATATGCGAACATTTGTTTCGTTTTTAGCAAAGGATTTTAAGGCATAGTATGCTGCTTTAATTTCTAAGGAGTTAATGTGCATTTTGGATTCATGATTATCCCAAAAACCGTGACATTTAATTCCGTTGGAAAAAGCCCCCCAACCGGTTTGTGAAGCATCTGAAAATATTTCTCGCGAGAAGGATAGTGGTTTTATAGCTTGGCCTAGTCCAACATTTTTCTGCCACCACTCTAATTCTTCTGATAATGAATTCGGAATGATAATTTTCCTATGGTAATTACGATAATCTCCTTCTAGTGAAACATGTTTTATTCTCTCGAAAGGTTTTATGTGAGTGAAACCGTAACTTGTAGCAGGACAGGAAGATACGAATTTACCTATTAATCTGGCAAAATCCTTGACAGTGTGTTTTTTGTTTTTCTTTTTAAATGTATTAATTAATTCTTTTATAAACTTAATTTTTTCACTGGGGAGAAAAATCCGCATATTTATGGTATCGTAGTTAAAGCCTAAAAATTTTATATATTGTTGAGGTTCTAATGTACTTTTCTCCCGATTTATTCTGAAGCCTAAACTTTTAAGTAGCCTTAGTGTTGTTAGAGTATCTTTTAAACATTGTTTCTTGGTTTCATTTATTATTAGAATATCATCCAGGTAAAAAACTGTAAGTATACCTGAAAGTCGAAGGCTCTTCGTTACTGGCTTCAAGAGTTTGGTAAATATGTAAGGGGCTATATTAAGACCAAAAGGTAAACAATTAAATTGAAATAAGATATTATTAAATCTAAACCTTAGGTATTTTTTATATTTCCCTTTCACCGGGACTAAAAAATATGCGTCTTTTAGGTCAATATTTGAAAGAAAACAATTTTTATTCAAAAGCTTCAGAACAGTTCTGTAGTCCTCCAATTTAAAATGAGGAGCTTGAATAAAGGTATTAAGATTTTTTAAGTTTAAAATGAATCTGTAGCTTTTATTTGGCTTTTTAATTAAAAAATAAGAGGATATAAATTGTCCTTTTACTGGACAACATTCTTCAATGGCTCCTATTTTTAATAATTTTTTAACTGACTGTTCATAATTTTTAATTAATTTTTTTGGGATCTTAACAGATGGTTCGATTGTTTGTATGGGTTTTAAGGTAAATGGTATAGATATTCCTTTAACCCAGCCTAAGACCGCTCGGTCCTGTGTCAAGTTCTTCCAAGTCTTTCTGAAACCCGAAAGACACCCAGCATAGCGGCTTACCTCTGGAGTGGAAGTTACTTCCGATAGTAGTGCTTCTTGGTCTCTCTCTTCTGCCTGCGGTAACGGTCTGGGTAACGGTCCGACGGTCTCTCTTCTTTTTTCTTGTCCTTCATTCTCCCTTTGTACTGATGGCGCTGGTAGTTTAAATGATACGTTGATTGTATACCTGAAGGTCCTGGTAAGGGAAGAGCTGGTTGCCAAGTTTTCTTTTGAAAATCTGCGCTTGCTTTTTTTATAGTCTGTTCATTTTTTACTGCTTCTGCGAATTTTTTGTTGAATAAAAATTCATCCATATTTAACGTCTTTGCGACTTTTTGACAATCGTTATTTAAGTGTGGAATTATTTTATATTTTCTGTGAGCTGATATGGCGTAGTGGACATTGCTAAATAATTGGCAGGCATCCGCCAAAATCTTCAGATTTTCTGAATGTTCGGGGATAGGTAGCATTTTATCCATGACAATTCCCGCTGCTGATAGTCCATGCGCTAGTTGTTGTTGTAGTGCCATCATGTATTTGTCGTGTTCCTGCGCTGGTTTTGGTAGGCAGGCGTGAATTTCGCCATTAATCTGGGGAGGAACTAAGGATCTACAGTTGGTTGGAATTTTGTAATTGGTATAAAGTTCCTTTCGTTGTTCCTTCGCTATGCCTTTTGTCAAATATGAATTCCAACGAACAAGGATTTCTTCATGAATAGGCTTTCCTTCTGTCTCATAGCAATCTGGTTTTTCGCCCAAGACAGTAATGTTTTGTTCTGGTAGACCATCAGCCGGTTGGTCACAGTTTCCTTCGATTGTTATTGTGTGCGAGTCTAAAGGCGCCTGCGTTTCAATTACTGGTGCCTGCGCTGGATCGAAGTTTCTAAAAACCTCACCCTGTGATTCGCTGTCTGAAGAGTCTGTAAAGAGAAAAGACATGTTCTATTTTATCTCCTCTCCATTAAAGACAATACCGCCCGGTATTTTTAATATGTATATTCTGTTTACTAATGTATGTGACAATACTGAAAGGATCGCATGATCTTATTCCAGTAAGTATTCAGAAGAATTAACGCACGTTATTCCCCCTCCTTTTTTTTTTTTTTTTTTTTTTTTTTTTTTTTTTTTTTTTTTTTTTTTTTTTTTTTTTTTTTTTTTTTTTTTTTTTTTTTTTTAGGTAAAGGAATAACGCACGTTATTCACTTTACACACAAGACATTGCTCTTATAAACACGTAAAGGAATAACGCACGTTATTCACTTTACACACAAGACATTGCTCTTATAAACACGTAAAGGAATAACGCACGTTATTCACTTTACGCACAATACAATGCTTTTTATAAACAGGTAAAGGAATAACGCACGTTATTCACTTTACACTCAATAATTAGCTTTTATAATTAGGTAAAGGAATAACGCACGTTATTCACTTTACGCATAATACAATGCTTTTTATAAACAGGTAAAGGAATAACGCACGTTATTCACTTTACACACAAGACATTGCTCTTATAAACACGTAAAGGAATAACGCACGTTATTCACTTTACGCACAATACAATGCTTTTTATAAACAGGTAAAGGAATAACGCACGTTATTCACTTTACACACAAGACATTGCTCTTATAAACACGTAAAGGAATAACGCACGTTATTCACTTTACGCACAATACAATGCTTTTTATAAACAGGTAAAGGAATAACGCACGTTATTCACTTTACACACAAGACATTGCTCTTATAAACACGTAAAGGAATAACGCACGTTATTCACTTTAGGCACAATACAATGCTTTTTATTATTAGGTACAGGAATAACGCACGTTATTCACTTTACACACAGTACAATGATTTTTTTAAAACAGGTAAAGGAATAACGCGCGTTATTCACTTTAAACGCAATAAATTGCTTTTATAATTAGGTAAAGGAATAACGCACGTTATTCACTTTACACACAGTACAATGATTTTTTTTTTTTTTTTTTTTTTAAACAGGTAAAGGAATAACGCACGTTATTCACTTTACGCTTTGGAATGATATTTATAAGTTGGTATAAAAAACAGTTTACGGAGTACACTCTGTATATTTCGACTACTTGGTGTTGGAATATTTACCAAAACTAATTCAAATGTTTATTTTACTGATCGAAAAAGAATTAATAATTAATACACTATTCTGTATATATGTTTTTAAGTGTACGAACGATGTCTGGGTCCTATGACCTGAATGTTTGTTTTTCTTACAGTGTGTTATTATTATAAGAATATGAGTGCATTCGTCGTATGAAGAATTAAATTTAATTAAAACCGAATCCACTTTTTTGATTTATTTATCCCATTAACCAGTATTCAGAAGGAATAACGCACGTTTTTTTCCTTTACGAATAATAGTTAATGTTTATAACTAAGTATACACAAAAAGAACATACCTTTTGAGCTTTCATTAGCACTAGATTCACTACTCTGCATTCTGTTTAATTGTTCTTGCATTTCACGTAACTGCTTTTTAAACTTTTTTATTGCACTATTTTTACCTCTATCTGGAGAAAAATGTCCCCGTTTTGGCATTTTGAACTTTCAAAAACACTTAACACTTTTTAAACCGCGGCTGACGAGCACGAAAATGGAATGAGTGGAATGCGACAGGGAGCGGAGATACCGGGATCTTTTTGTTTAGTCTAGAAAAAATCGTGCTGACGAGTATGTTTCATGGAAACTACAATGTCATAATTATATCGAGGACAAGCGAAGGAAAATAAGGTAGAAACCATCGTAGAAAAATTGTAACTATTAACTTTCTACATAATAATAAACCTCTGCTTCAATATTGATGTTAAAATTATCGATAAATTAAATAAACGTAGCCTATAAACTTTGATGACTTAGCAGGACACTGATTTTTATCGTTAAAACTGTTTAGATATCGTAAATTTTAGATAATTTCTATGTTGAAATTTAATAAACGACGCGACGGTAAGCAAAATCATCAAAGGTAATAAATTTTAATAACAAAATTTTTATTTATTACTTGTAACTTAGCGGAATGGTTTTATATGAAGTTAGAATAATTTTAAAATTAATTATTTGGTTGTATTTCAAATTTATTACATTGTAAATGATTATTCTACTTACAATTAATTATGTAATTTAATATACCAAAATAATTTCTATATTTTTTAATATTAAATTACCGATGTGTTCAAAATATACAGCAAACCTCCTCCCCCCTCCCCCGACGATATTTTTGTTCATGTGTGGCATTAATTTGACCCCTAAAACCCATCCTGCTTAGGTATCACAAATCATAACAATATACCAAAGGCATCTGTTAGGACAAGATCTACGATTTTTAAGAATTTTTTAAGGATCTTTAAGGATTTTTATGACTTTTAAAGGATTTTTATGACTTTTAAAGGATTTTTTCGATTTTAAGGATTTTCAAGGACTATTAAGGATTTTTATGATCATTTAAACGATTTTAGGGATTTTTGGGATCATTAAGGATTTCAAGGACTATTAATGATTTTTAAGGATTTTAATGAATTCTTATGCCTTTTAAAGGATGTTTAAGGATTTTTGGGAACATTAAGGATTTTCAAGGACTATTAAGGATTAAGGATTTTTATGAATTTTTAAGGATTTTCAAGGACTATTAAGGATTTTTAAGGATTTTTATCCATTTTTATGCCTTTTAAAGGATTTTTATGAGTTTTTATGCCTTTTAAAGGATTTTGAAGGATTTTTGGGACTTTTGAGGATTTTCAAGGACTATTAAGGATTAAGGATTTTTATGCCTTTTAAAGGAAATTTAAGGATTTTTGGATTTTTAAAGATTTTCAAGGACTATTGGGGATTTTTATGAATTTTTATGCCTTTTAAACGATTTTTAAGGATTTTTGGGATTTTAAGGATTTTCAAGAACTATTAAGGATTTTTATGCCTTTTAAAGGATGTTTAAGGGTTTTTAGGATTTTTAAGGATTTTTATGAATTCTTATGCTTTTAAAGGATGTTTAAGGATTTTTTGATCTTTAAGGATTTTCAAGGAGTATTAAGGATTTTTGAGATCTTTAAGGCTTTTTAAGGACTTTTAAGGATTTATAAGAATTTTAAACTATTTTTAGGGATTTTAATGTGTTTTAAGGATTATTTTAGGATCTTTAAGAATTGCTTAAGATTTTTAAGTAATTTTATATCTTTAAGAATTTTTAAGTGTTTTTAGGGATTTTAATGAATTTTTAAGGATTTTAAATTATTTTTAAGATTCTCTAAAGATTTTTAAGAATGTTTTAGGATTTTTAAGGAATTTTATGGATTTTTATGCCTTTTAAAGGATTTTGGCGATTTTTAAGGATTTTTAAGGACCTTTTAGGACTTTTAAGGATTTTTATGCCTTTTAAAGGATTTTTAAGG
>CAUJLB010000118.1:0-60199 GCA_963243735.1 Neocrepidodera transversa | reverse complement strand
ACTTTCATGTATTTACATGTATCCTCATTTATTTTCATTTATTTACATGTATTTTCATTTATTTTCATTTAATTTCATGTATTTACATGTCTTTTCATTTGTTTTCTTTCATTTTCATTTATTTACATGTATTTTCATTTATTTTCATTTATTTTCATTTTTTTATTTTCATTTATCTTCATTTATTTTCATCTATTTTCATTAATTTTCATTAATTTTCATTTATTTTCAACTACTTCCATTTATTTTCATTTACTTTTATGTATTTACATGTATTTTCATTTATTTTTATTTATTTACATGTATTTTCATTTGTTTTCATTTACTTACATGTATTTTCATTTATTTTCATTTTCTTTCATGTGTTTACATATTGATATGGTTTTTAGTTATATTGGTAGTTTTAGTTCTGTTTTTGTATGTATGGTGGTTGACAGTGATGGAAAGGTGGAAGGTTATTGTCAAATGTAAGTTTGACAATGAAAATGAGGTTATGAAAAAGTTTAAGGTGCGTGTGAATGTATGTAAATGTGTTAAGATTTATTTAAGAATGTTTGTTAGAAGATTATTTTTATTGAATGTAATAATGAGTTCTCAACAATTGTGGTACAAGTAAAAAAAAAAAAAAAAAAAATCTTAGTGTGTTTAGTCATTCGAATTTAGAGATCAAAAAAATATCTAGTTAGGGGGAGAAAAGAAACAAATGAAAGAAAAAAATAATAAACAGTTTTTAGTTTTGGATTTTGATGGATAGGAAAAATAAAAATGTCAAAGATAAAAATAGGAAATTAATTATAAAAAAGGTGATATTAATAGAATGAGATGTTATAAAAAGGATTATTGTAAATATAATAGAAATCGTTTTATAGAAGAATAAAAAATTTACATATAAAAAAAAAGTTTATTAATAGAAAAAGAAATGTGACAAAGAAGACAAAGAACAAATTGGTTTGTAGGAGGACGAGGTGGTGGTGAAGATTAGTTTAGACAGGAAGACAGAAATAGGTGGGGATTAAAAAAAATTACAGAAGACATAAGAGGGAAATAACTAGGTAGTGATACGGGAAAAGAAAAGAAAACAGCTGATTGGAGGAAGGACAAGAGAGAGAAGATCAATTTAAGGCGCCCAAAATTATAATTTTTTTTTATTTAATTTTTTGTAAAGTTTATTATTTTTTTTAAAGGAACCTAACCCTAAGAGAAAATAAGAGTTTTCACAATAGCCAGTCTAATATAATATATTTTTATTTATTTTCATTTATTTTCATTTATTTTCATTTATTTTCATTTATTTTCATTTATTTTCATTTATTTTCATTTATTTTCATTTATTTTCATTTATTTTCATTTATTTTCATTTATTTTCATTTATTTTCATTTATTTTCATTTATTTTCATTTATTTTCATTTATTTTCATTTATTTTCATTTATTTTCATTTATTTTCATTTATTTTCATTTATTTTCATTTATTTTCATTTATTTTCATTTATTTTCATTTATTTTCATTTATTTTCATTATTTTCATTTATTTTCATTTATTTTCATTTATTTTCATTTATTTTCATTTATTTTCATTAATTTTCATTTATTTTCATTTATTTTCATTTGTTTTCATTTATTTTTATGAATTTTCATGTATTATCATTTAGTTTCATTTATTTTCATGTATTATCATTTATTTTCATTTATGTTCATTTATTTTCATCTACTTTCAATTGTTTTCATTTACTTTTATGTATTTACATGTATTTTCATTTATTTTTATTTACTTTGATGTATTTACATGTATTTTCATTTGTTTTCATTTATTTTCATTTGTTTTCATTTACTTACATGTATTTTCATTTACTTTCATGTATTTACGTGTATTATTTTCATTTATTTTCATTGACTTTAGTGTATTTACAGGTATCTTCATTTATTTTCTTTTATTTACATGTATTTTCATTTATTTTCATTTAATTTCATGTATTTACATCTCTTTTCATTTGTTTTCATTCATTTTTATTTATTTACATGTATTTTCATTTATTTTCATTTTCTTTCATGTGTTTACATATATTTTCATTTATTTTCATTTATTTCTAATTATTTTTATTTATTTTAATTTATCTTCTTTTATTTTCATCTATTTTCATTAATTTTCATTAATTTTCATTTATTTCATTTATTTTCATTTATTTTCATTTATTTTCATTTATTTTCATTTATTTTCATTTATTTTCATTTATTTTCATTTATTTTCATTTATTTTCATTTATTTTCATTTATTTTCATTTATTTTCATTTATTTTCATTTATTTTCATTTATTTTCATTTACTTTCATGTTTTTTCATTTGTTTTCATTTATTATCATGTATTATTATTTATTTTCATCAATTTTTATTTATTTTCATTTACTTTCATGTATTTCCATGAATTTTCATTTGTTTTTATTTATTTTTATGTATTTACATGTATTTTCATTTGTTTTCATTTATTTTCATTTGTTTTCATTTACTTACATGTATTTTCATTTATTTTCATTTATTTTCATGTATTATCATCTGTTCTCATTTCCTTTAATGTATTTACATGTATTTTCATTTGTTTTCATTTTTTTACATGTATTTTCATTTACTTTCATGTATTTCCATGAATTTTCATTTGTTTTCATTTATTTTCATCTATTTTCATTTGTTCTCATTTACTTTAATGTATTTACATGTATTTTCATTTGTTTTCATTTATTTACACGTTTTTTCATTTACTTTCATGTATTTCCATGAATTTTCATTTGTTTTTATTTATTTTTATGTATTTACATGTATTTTCATTTATTTTTATTTACTTTGATGTATTTACATGTATTTTCATTTGTTTTCATTTATTTTCATTTGTTTTCATTTACTTACATGTATTTTCATTTATTTTCATTTACTTTCATGTATTTACGTGCATTATTTTCATTTATTTTCATTGACTTTAGTGTATTTTACATGTATTTTCATTTATTTTCATTTATTTACATGTATTTTCAGTTATTTTCATTTAATTTCATGTATTTACATGTCTTTTCATTTGTTTTCATTCATTTTCATTTATTAACATGTATTTTCATTTATTTTCATTTTCTTTCATGTATTTACATATATTTTCATTTATTTTCATTTATTTCTAATCATTTTTATTTATTTTAATTTATCTTCATTTATTTTCATCTATTTTCATTAATTTTCATTAATTTTCATTAATTTTCATTAATTTTCATTAATTTTCATTAATTTTCATTAATTTTCATTAATTTTCATTAATTTTCATTAATTTTCATTTATTTTCATTTATTTTCATTTATTTTCATTTATTTTCATTTATTTTCATTTATTTTCTTTTATTTTCATGTATTATCATTTGTTCTCATTTCCTTTAATGTATTTACATGTATTCTCATTTATTTTCATTTACTTTCATGTATTTACGTGTATTATTTTCATTTATTTTCATTGACTTTAGTGTATTTACATGTATTTTCATTTATTTTTATTTATTTACATGTATTTTCATTTATTTTCATTTACTTTCATGTATTTACGTGTATTATTTTCATTTATTTTCATTGACTTTAGTGTATTTACATGTATCTTCATTTATTTTCATTTATTTACATGTATTTTCATTTATTTTCATTTAATTTCATGTATTTACATCTCTTTCCATTTGTTTTCATTCATTTTTATTTATTTACATGTATTTTCATTTATTTTCATTTTCTTTCATGAATTTACATATATTTTCATTTATTTTCATTTATTTCTAATTATATTTATTTATTTTAATTTATCTTCTTTTATTTTCATCTATTTTCATTAATTTTCATTAATTTTCATTTATTTTCATTTATTTTCATTTATTTTCATTTATTTTCATTTATTTTCATTTATTTTCATTTATTTTCATTTATTTTCATTTATTTTCATTTATTTTCATTTATTTTCATTTATTTACGTGTATTTTCATTTATTTTCATTTACTTTCATGTATTTACATGTATTTTCACTTGTTTTCATTTATTTTCATTTATATTCATTTATTTTCATCTACTTTCATTTATTTTCATTTGCTTTCGTGTATTTACTTGTATTTTCATTTATTTTCAATTATTTTTATATATTTTCATGTATAATCATTAATTTTCATTCATTTTCATGTATTATCATTTATTTTTATTTATGTTCATTTATTTTAATCTACTTTCATTTACTTTTATGTATTTACATGTATTTTCATTTATTTTCATTTATTTTCATTTATTTTCATTTATTTTCATTTATTTTCATTTATTTTCATTTATTTTCATTTATTTTCATTGACTTTCATGTATTTTCATTTATTTTCATTTATTTTCATTTATTTTCATTTATTTCATTTATTTTCATTTATTTTCATTTATTTTCATTTATTTTCATTTATTTTCATTTATTTTCATTTATTTTCATTTATTTTCATTTATTTCATTTATTTTCATTTATTTTCATTTATTTTCATTTATTTTCATTTATTTTCATTTATTTTCATTTATTTTCATTTATTTTCATTTATTTTCATTTATTTTCATTTATTTTCATTTATTTTCATTTATTTTCATTTATTTTCATTTATTTTCATTTATTTTCATTTATTTTCATTTATTTTCATTTATTTTCATTATTTTCATTTATTTTCATTTATTTTCATTTATTTTCATTTATTTTCATTTATTTCATTTATTTTCATTTATTTTCATTTACTTTCATGTTTTTTCATTTGTTTTCATTTATTATCATGTATTATTATTTATTTTCATCTATTTTTATTTATTTTCATTAACTTTCATGTATTTCCATGAATTTTCATTTGTTTTTATTTATTTTTATGTATTTACATGTATTTTCATTTATTTTTATTTACTTTGATGTATTTACATGTATTTTCATTTGTTTTCATTTATTTTCATTTGTTTTCAATTACTTACATGTATTTTCATTTATTTTCTTATACTTTCATGTATTTACGTGTATTATTTCCATTAATTTTCATTTGTTTTTATTTATTTTTATGTATTTTCATGTATTATCATTTATTTTCATTTATTTTCATGTATTATCATCTGTTCTCATTTCCTTTAATGTATTTACATGTATTTTCATTTGTTTTCATTTTTTTACATGTATTTTCATTTACTTTCATGTATTTCCATGAATTTTCATGTGTTTTCATTTATTTACACGTTTTTTCATTTACTTTCATGTATTTCCATGAATTTTCATTTGTTTTTATTTATTTTTATGTATTTACATGTATTTTCATTTATTTTTATTTACTTTGATGTATTTACATGTATTTTCATTTGTTTTCATTTATTTTCATTTGTTTTCATTTACTTACATGTATTTTCATTTATTTTCATTTACTTTCATGTATTTACGTGTATTATTTTCATTTATTTTCATTGACTTTAGTGTATTTACATGTATTTTCATTTATTTTCAGTTATTTTCATTTAATTTCATGTATTTACATGTCTTTTCATTTGTTTTCATTCATTTTCATTTATTAACATGTATTTTCATTTATTTTCATTTTCTTTCATGTATTTACATATATTTTCATTTATTTTCATTTATTTCTAATCATTTTTATTTATTTTAATTTATCTTCATTTATTTTCATCTATTTTCATTAATTTGATTAATTTTCATTAATTTTCATTTATTTTCATTTATTTTCATTTATTTTCATTTATTTTCATTTATTTTCATTTATTTTCTTTTATTTTCATGTATTATCATTTGTTCTCATTTCCTTTAATGTATTTACATGTATTTTCATTTGTTTTCATTTTTTTACATGTATTTTCATTTACTTTCATGTATTTCCATGAATTTTCATTTGTTTTTATTTATTTTTATGTATTTTCATGTATTATCATTTATTTTCATTTATTTTCATGTATTATCATTTGTTCTCATTTACTTTAATGTTTTTACATGTATTTTCATTTGTTTCATTTTTTTACATGTATTTTCATTTACTTTCATGTATTTTCATGAATTTTCATTTGTTTTTATTTATTTTTATGAATATTTATGTATTATCATTTAGTTTCATTTATTTTCTTGTATTATCATTTATTTTTATTTATGTTCATTTATTTTCATCTACTTTCATTTGTTTTCATTTACTTTTATGTATTTACATGAATTTTCATTTATTTTTATTTACTGTGATGTATTTACATGTATTTTCATTTGTTTTCATTTACTTACATGTATTTTCATTTATTTTCATTAGTTTCATGTATTTACGTGTATTATTTTCATTTATTTTCATTGACTTTAGTGTATCTACATGTATTTTCATTTATTTTCAGTTATTTTCATTTAATTTCATGTATTTACATGTCTTTTCATTTGTTTTCATTCATTTTCATTTATTAACATGTATTTTCATTTATTTTCATTTTCTTTCATGTATTTACATATATTTTCATTTATTTTCATTTATTTCTAATCATTTTTATTTATTTTAATTTATCTTCATTTATTTTCATCTATTTTCATTAATTTTGATTAATTTTCATTAATTTTCATTTATTTCATTTATTTTCATTTATTTTCATTTATTTTCATTTATTTTCTTTTATTTTCATGTATTATCATTTGTTCTCATTTCCTTTAATGTATTTACATGTATTTTCATTTGTTTTCATTTTTTTACATGTATTTTCATTTACTTTCATATATTTCCATGAATTTTCATTTGTTTTTATTTATTTTTATGTATTTTCATGTATTATCATTTATTTTCATTTATTTTCATGTATTATCATTTGTTCTCATTTACTTTAATGTTTTCACATGTATTTTCATTTGTTTTCATTTTTTTACATGTATTTTCATTTACTTTCATGTATTTTCATGAATTTTCATTTGTTTTCATTTATTTTTATGAATATTTATGTATTATCATTTAGTTTCATTTATTTTCTTGTATTATCATTTATTTTTATTTATGTTCATTTATTTTCATCTACTTTCATTTGTTTTCATTTACTTTTATGTATTTACATGAATTTTCATTTATTTTTATTTACTGTGATGTATTTACATGTATTTTCATTTCTTTTCATTTACTTACATGTATTTTCATTTATTTTCATTAACTTTCATGTATTATCATTTGTTCTCATTTACTTTAATGTATTTACATGTATTTTCATTTATTTTCATATATTTTCATTTATTTTCATATATTTTCATTTATTTTCATTTATTTTCATTTATTTTCATTTATTTTCATTTATTTTCATTTATTTTCATTTATTTTCATTTATTTTCATTTATTTTCATTTATTTTCATTTATTTTCATTTATTTTCATTTATTTTCATTTATTTTCATTTGTTTTCATTTATTTTCATTTGTTTTCATTTATTTTCATTTATTTTCATTTATTTTCATTTACTTTCATTTATTTTCATTTATTTTCATTTATTTTAATTTATTTTCATTTATTTTCATTTATTTTAATTTATTTTCATTTATTTTCATTTATTTTCATTTATTTTCATTTATTTTCATTTATTTTCATTTATTTTCATTTATTTTCATTCATTTTCATTTATTTTCATTTATTTTCATTTGTTTTCATTTATTTTCATTTATTTTCATTTATTTTCATTTATTTTCATTTATTTTCATTTATTTTCATTTATTTTCATTTATTTTCATTTATTTTCATTTATTTTCATTTATTTTCATTTATTTCATTTATTTTCATTTATTTTCATTTATTTTCGTTTATTTTCATTTATTTTCATTTATTTTCATTTATTTTCATTTATTTTCATTTATTTTCATTTATTTTCATTTATTTTCATTTATTTTCATTTATTTTCAATTATTTTCATTTATTTTCATTTATTTTCATTTATTTTCATTTATTTTCATTTATTTTCATTTATTATCATTTATTTTCATTTAGTTTTATTTATTTTCATTTATTTTCATTTATTTTCATTTATTTTCATTTACTTTCATTTATTTTCATTTATTTTAATTTATTTTCATTTATTTTCATTTATTTTAATTTATTTTCATTTATTTTCATTTATTTTCATTTATTTTCATTTATTTTCATTTATTTTCATTCATTTTCATTTATTTTCATTTATTTTCATTTATTTTCATTTATTTTCATTTATTTTCATTTATTTTCATTTATTTTCATTTATTTTCATTTATTTTCATTTATTTTCATTTATTTTCATTTATTTTCATTTATTTTCATTTATTTTCATTTATTTTCATTTATTTTCATTTATTTTCATTTATTTTCATTTATTTTCATTTATTTTCATTTATTTTCATTTATTTTCATTTATTTTCATTTACTTTCATGTTTTTTCATTTGTTTTCATTTATTTTCATGTATTATTATTTATTTTCATCTATTTTTATTTATTTTCATTTACTTTAATGTATCTACATGTATTTTCATTTATTTTTATTTACTTTCATGTATTTACATGTATTTTCATTTGTTTTTATTTATTTACATGTTTTTCCATTTATTTTAATTTACTTTCATTTATTTACGTGTATTTTCAACTGTTTTCATTAATTTTCATTTATTTACATGTATTTTCAGTTATTTTCATTTATTTTCATTTACTTTCATGTAATTACATGTATTTTCACTTGTTTTCATTTATTTTCATTTATATTCATTTATTTTCATCTACTTTCATTTATTTTCCTTTGCTTTCGTGTATTTACATGTATTTTCATTTATTTTCAATTATTTTTATATATTTTCATGTATAATCATTAATTTTCATTCATTTTCATGTATTATCATTTATTTTTATTTATGTTCATTTATTTTTATCTACTTTCATTTACTTTTATGTATTTACATGTATTTTCATTTATTTTCATTTATTTTCATTTATTTTCATTTATTTTCATTTATTTTCATTTATTTTCATTTATTTTCATTTATTTTCATTTATTTTCATTTATTTTCATTTATTTTCATTTATTTTCATTTATTTTCATTTATTTTCATTTATTTTCATTTATTTTCATTTATTTTCATTTATTTTCATTTATTTTCATTTATTTTCATTTATTTTCATTTATTTTCATTTATTTTCATTTATTTTCATTTATTTTCATTTATTTTCATTTATTTTCATTTATTTTCATTTATTTTCATTTATTTTCATTTATTTTCATTTATTTTCATTTATTTTCATTTATTTTCATTTATTTTCATTTATTTTCATTTATTTTCATTTATTTTCATTTATTTTCATTTATTTTCATTTATTTTCATTTATTTTCATTTATTTTCATTTATTTTCATTTATTTTCATTTATTTTCATTTATTTTCATTTATTTTCATTTATTTTCATTTATTTTCATTTATTTTCATTTATTTTCATTTATTTTCATTTATTTTCATTTATTTTCATTTATTTTCATTTATTTTCATTTATTTTCATTTATTTTCATTTATTTTCATTTATTTTCATTTATTTTCATTTATTTTCATTTATTTTCATTTATTTTCATTTATTTTCATTTATTTTCATTTATTTTCATTTATTTTCATTTATTTTCATTTATTTTCATTTATTTTCATTTATTTTCATTTACTTTCATGTTTTTTCATTTGTTTTCATTTATTATCATGTATTATTATTTATTTTCATCTATTTTTATTTATTTTCATTAACTTTCATGTATTTCCATGAATTTTCATTTGTTTTTATTTATTTTTATGTATTTACATGTATTTTCATTTATTTTTATTTACTTTGATGTATTTACATGTATTTTCATTTGTTTTCATTTATTTTCATTTGTTTTCAATTACTTACATGTATTTTCATTTATTTTCTTATACTTTCATGTATTTACGTGTATTATTTCCATTAATTTTCATTTGTTTTTATTTATTTTTATGTATTTTCATGTATTATCATTTATTTTCATTTATTTTCATGTATTATCATCTGTTCTCATTTCCTTTAATGTATTTACATGTATTTTCATTTGTTTTCATTTTTTTACATGTATTTTCATTTACTTTCATGTATTTCCATGAATTTTCATGTGTTTTCATTTATTTACACGTTTTTTCATTTACTTTCATGTATTTCCATGAATTTTCATTTGTTTTTATTTATTTTTATGTATTTACATGTATTTTCATTTATTTTTATTTACTTTGATGTATTTACATGTATTTTCATTTGTTTTCATTTATTTTCATTTGTTTTCATTTACTTACATGTATTTTCATTTATTTTCATTTACTTTCATGTATTTACGTGTATTATTTTCATTTATTTTCATTGACTTTAGTGTATTTACATGTATTTTCATTTATTTTCAGTTATTTTCATTTAATTTCATGTATTTACATGTCTTTTCATTTGTTTTCATTCATTTTCATTTATTAACATGTATTTTCATTTATTTTCATTTTCTTTCATGTATTTACATATATTTTCATTTATTTTCATTTATTTCTAATCATTTTTATTTATTTTAATTTATCTTCATTTATTTTCATCTATTTTCATTAATTTTGATTAATTTTCATTAATTTTCATTTATTTTCATTTATTTTCATTTATTTTCATTTATTTTCATTTATTTTCATTTATTTTCTTTTATTTTCATGTATTATCATTTGTTCTCATTTCCTTTAATGTATTTACATGTATTTTCATTTGTTTTCATTTTTTTACATGTATTTTCATTTACTTTCATGTATTTCCATGAATTTTCATTTGTTTTTATTTATTTTTATGTATTTTCATGTATTATCATTTATTTTCATTTATTTTCATGTATTATCATTTGTTCTCATTTACTTTAATGTTTTTACATGTATTTTCATTTGTTTTCATTTTTTTACATGTATTTTCATTTACTTTCATGTATTTTCATGAATTTTCATTTGTTTTTATTTATTTTTATGAATATTTATGTATTATCATTTAGTTTCATTTATTTTCTTGTATTATCATTTATTTTTATTTATGTTCATTTATTTTCATCTACTTTCATTTGTTTTCATTTACTTTTATGTATTTACATGAATTTTCATTTATTTTTATTTACTGTGATGTATTTACATGTATTTTCATTTGTTTTCATTTACTTACATGTATTTTCATTTATTTTCATTTAGTTTCATGTATTTACGTGTATTATTTTCATTTATTTTCATTGACTTTAGTGTATCTACATGTATTTTCATTTATTTTCAGTTATTTTCATTTAATTTCATGTATTTACATGTCTTTTCATTTGTTTTCATTCATTTTCATTTATTAACATGTATTTTCATTTATTTTCATTTTCTTTCATGTATTTACATATATTTTCATTTATTTTCATTTATTTCTAATCATTTTTATTTATTTTAATTTATCTTCATTTATTTTCATCTATTTTCATTAATTTTGATTAATTTTCATTAATTTTCATTTATTTTCATTTATTTTCATTTATTTTCATTTATTTTCATTTATTTTCTTTTATTTTCATGTATTATCATTTGTTCTCATTTCCTTTAATGTATTTACATGTATTTTCATTTGTTTTCATTTTTTTACATGTATTTTCATTTACTTTCATATATTTCCATGAATTTTCATTTGTTTTTATTTATTTTTATGTATTTTCATGTATTATCATTTATTTTCATTTATTTTCATGTATTATCATTTGTTCTCATTTACTTTAATGTTTTCACATGTATTTTCATTTGTTTTCATTTTTTTACATGTATTTTCATTTACTTTCATGTATTTTCATGAATTTTCATTTGTTTTCATTTATTTTTATGAATATTTATGTATTATCATTTAGTTTCATTTATTTTCTTGTATTATCATTTATTTTTATTTATGTTCATTTATTTTCATCTACTTTCATTTGTTTTCATTTACTTTTATGTATTTACATGAATTTTCATTTATTTTTATTTACTGTGATGTATTTACATGTATTTTCATTTCTTTTCATTTACTTACATGTATTTTCATTTATTTTCATTAACTTTCATGTATTATCATTTGTTCTCATTTACTTTAATGTATTTACATGTATTTTCATTTATTTTCATATATTTTCATTTATTTTCATATATTTTCATTTATTTTCATTTATTTTCATTTATTTTCATTTATTTTCATTTATTTTCATTTATTTTCATTTATTTTCATTTATTTTCATTTATTTTCATTTATTTTCATTTATTTTCATTTATTTTCATTTATTTTCATTTATTTTCATTTGTTTTCATTTATTTTCATTTATTTTCATTTATTTTCATTTATTTTCATTTATTTTCATTTACTTTCATTTATTTTCATTTATTTTCATTTATTTTAATTTATTTTCATTTATTTTCATTTATTTTAATTTATTTTCATTTATTTTCATTTATTTTCATTTATTTTCATTTATTTTCATTTATTTTCATTTATTTTCATTTATTTTCATTCATTTTCATTTATTTTCATTTATTTTCATTTGTTTTCATTTATTTTCATTTATTTTCATTTATTTTCATTTATTTTCATTTATTTTCATTTATTTTCATTTATTTTCATTTATTTTCATTTATTTTCATTTATTTTCATTTATTTTCATTTATTTTCATTTATTTTCATTTATTTTCATTTATTTTCGTTTATTTTCATTTATTTTCATTTATTTTCATTTATTTTCATTTATTTTCATTTATTTTCATTTATTTTCATTTATTTTCATTTATTTTCATTTATTTTCAATTATTTTCATTTATTTTCATTTATTTTCATTTATTTTCATTTATTTTCATTTATTTTCATTTATTATCATTTATTTTCATTTATTTTTATTTATTTTCATTTATTTTCATTTATTTTCATTTATTTTCATTTACTTTCATTTATTTTCATTTATTTTAATTTATTTTCATTTATTTTCATTTATTTTAATTTATTTTCATTTATTTTCATTTATTTTCATTTATTTTCATTTATTTTCATTTATTTTCATTCATTTTCATTTATTTTCATTTATTTTCATTTATTTTCATTTATTTTCATTTATTTTCATTTATTTTCATTTATTTTCATTTATTTTCATTTATTTTCATTTATTTTCATTTATTTTCATTTATTTTCATTTATTTTCATTTATTTTCATTTATTTTCATTTATTTTCATTTATTTTCATTTATTTTCATTTATTTTCATTTATTTTCATTTATTTTCATTTATTTTCATTTATTTTCATTTACTTTCATGTTTTTTCATTTGTTTTCATTTATTTTCATGTATTATTATTTATTTTCATCTATTTTTATTTATTTTCATTTACTTTAATGTATCTACATGTATTTTCATTTATTTTTATTTACTTTCATGTATTTACATGTATTTTCATTTGTTTTTATTTATTTACATGTTTTTCCATTTATTTTAATTTACTTTCATTTATTTACGTGTATTTTCAACTGTTTTCATTAATTTTCATTTATTTACATGTATTTTCAGTTATTTTCATTTATTTTCATTTACTTTCATGTAATTACATGTATTTTCACTTGTTTTCATTTATTTTCATTTATATTCATTTATTTTCATCTACTTTCATTTATTTTCCTTTGCTTTCGTGTATTTACATGTATTTTCATTTATTTTCAATTATTTTTATATATTTTCATGTATAATCATTAATTTTCATTCATTTTCATGTATTATCATTTATTTTTATTTATGTTCATTTATTTTTATCTACTTTCATTTACTTTTATGTATTTACATGTATTTTCATTTATTTTCATTTATTTTCATTTATTTTCATTTATTTTCATTTATTTTCATTTATTTTCATTTATTTTCATTTATTTTCATTTATTTTCATTTATTTTCATTTATTTTCATTTATTTTCATTTATTTTCATTTATTTTCATTTATTTTCATTTATTTTCATTTATTTTCATTTATTTTCATTTATTTTCATTTATTTTCATTTATTTTCATTTATTTTCATTTATTTTCATTTATTTTCATTTATTTTCATTTATTTTCATTTATTTTCATTTATTTTCATTTATTTTCATTTATTTTCATTTATTTTCATTTATTTTCATTTATTTTAATTTATCTTCTTTTATTTTCATCTATTTTCATTAATTTTCATTAATTTTCATTAATTTTCATTTATTTTCATTTATTTTCATTTATTTTCATTTATTTTCATTTATTTTCATTTATTTTCATTTATTTTCATTTATTTTCATTTATTTTCATTTATTTTCATTTATTTTCATTTATTTTCATTTATTTTACTTTATTTTCATTTATTTTCATTTATTTTCATTTACTTTCATGTATTTACATGTATTTTCATTTGTTTTTATTTATTTACATGTTTTTCCATTTATTTTCATTTATTTTCATGTATTATCATTCATTATTATTTATCTTCATCTATTTTCATTTATTTTAATTTACTTTCATTTATTTACGTGTATTTTCAACTGTTTTCATTAATTTTCATTTATTTACATGTATTTTCATTTATTTTAATTTATTTTCATTTACTTTCATGTATTTACATGTATTTTCACTTGTTTTCATTTATTTTCATTTATATTCATTTATTTTCATCTACTTTCATTTATTTTCATTTGCTTTCGTGTATTTACATGTATTTTCATTTATTTTCAATTATTTTTATATATTTTCATGTATAATCATTAATTTTCATTCATTTTCATGTATTATCATTTATTTTTATTTATGTTCATTTATTTTTATCTACTTTCATTTACTTTTATGTATTTACATGTATTTTCATTTATTTTCATTTATTTTCATTTATTTTCATTTATTTTCATTTATTTTCATTTATTTTCATTTATTTTCATTTATTTTCATTTATTTTCATTTATTTTCATTTATTTTCATTTATTTTCATTTATTTTCATTTATTTTCATTTATTTTCATTTATTTTCATTTATTTTCATTTATTTTCATTTATTTTCATTTATTTTCATTTATTTTCATTTATTTTCATTTATTTTCATTTATTTTCATTTATTTTCATTTATTTTCATTTATTTTCATTTATTTTCATTTATTTTCATTTATTTTCATTTATTTTCATTTATTTTCATTTATTTTCATTTATTTTCATTTATTTTCATTTATTTTCATTTATTTTCATTTATTTTCATTTATTTTCATTTATTTTCATTTATTTTCATTTATTTTCATTTATTTTCATTTATTTTCATTTATTTTCATTTATTTTCATTTATTTTACTTTATTTTCATTTATTTTCATTTATTTTCATTTATTTTTATTTATTTTCATTCATTTTCATTTATTTTAATTTATCTTCTTTTATTTTCATCTATTTTCATTAATTTTCATTAATTTTCATTTATTTTCATTTATTTTCATTTATTTTCATTTATTTTCATTTATTTTCATTTATTTTCATTAATTTTCATTTATTTTCATTTATTTTCATTTGTTTTCATTTATTTTTATGAATTTTCATGTATTATCATTTAGTTTCATTTATTTTCATGTATTATCATTTATTTTCATTTATGTTCATTTATTTTCATCTACTTTCATTTGTTTTCATTTACTTTTATGTATTTACATGTATTTTCATTTATTTTTATTTACTTTGATGTATTTACATGTATTTTCATTTGTTTTCATTTACTTACATGTATTTTCATTTACTTTCATGTATTTACGTGTATTATTTTCATTTAATTTCATTGACTTTAGTGTATTTACATGTATCTTCATTTATTTTCATTTATTTACATGTATTTTCATTTATTTTCATTTAATTTCATGTATTTACATCTCTTTTCATTTGTTTTCATTCATTTTTATTTATTTACATGTATTTTCATTTATTTTCATTTTCTTTCATGTATTTACATATATTTTCATTTATTTTCATTTATTTCTAATTATTTTTATTTATTTTAATTTATCTTCTTTTATTTTCATCTATTTTCATTAATTTTCATTAATTTTCATTTATTTTCATTTATTTTCATTTATTTTCATTTATTTTCATTTATTTTCATTTATTTTCATTTATTTTCATTTATTTTCATTTATTTTCATTTATTTTCATTTATTTTCATTTATTTTCATTTATTTTCATTTATTTTCATTTATTTTCATTTATTTTCATTTATTTTCATTTATTTTCATTTATTTTCATTTATTTTCATTTATTTTCATTTATTTTCATTTATTTTCATTTATTTTCATTTATTTTCATTTATTTTCATTTATTTTCATTTATTTTCATTTATTTTCATTTATTTTCATTTATTTTCATTTATTTTCATTTATTTTCATTTATTTTCATTTATTTTCATTTATTTTCATTTATTTTCATTTATTTTCATTTATTTTCATTTATTTTCATTTATTTTCATTTATTTTCATTTATTTTCATTTATTTTCATTTATTTTCATTTATTTTCATTTATTTTCATTTATTTTCATTTATTTTCATTTATTTTCATTTATTTTCATTTATTTTCATTTATTTTCATTTATTTTCATTTATTTTCATTTATTTTCATTTATTTTCATTTATTTTCATTTATTTTCATTTATTTTTATTTATTTTCATTTATTTTCATTTATTTTCATTTATTTTCATTTATTTTCATTTATTTTCATTTATTTTCATTTATTTTCATTTACTTTCATTTATTTTCATTTATTTTCATGTATTTTCATTTATTTTTATTTATTTTCATTTATTTTCATTTATTTTCATTTACTTTCATGTTTTTTCATTTGTTTTCATTTATTATCATGTATTATTATTTATTTTCATCTATTTTTATTTATTTTCATTTACTTTCATGTATTTCCATGAATTTTCATTTATTTTCATTTATTTTCATTTATTTTCATTTATTTTCATTTATTTTCATTTATTTTCATTTATTTTCATTTATTTTCATTTATTTTCATTTATTTTCATTTATTTTCATTTATTTTCATTTATTTTCATTTATTTTCATTTATTTTCATTTATTTTCATTTATTTTCATTTATTTTCATTTATTTTCATTTATTTTCATTTATTTTCATTTATTTTCATTTATTTTCATTTATTTTCATTTATTTTCTTTTATTTTCATGTATTATCATTTGTTCTCATTTCCTTTAATGTATTTACATGTATTTTCATTTGTTTTCATTTTTTTACATGTATTTTCATTTACTTTCATGTATTTCCATGAATTTTCATTTGTTTTTATTTATTTTTATGTATTTTCATGTATTATCATTTATTTTCATTTATTTTCATGTATTATCATTTGTTCTCATTTACTTTAATGTTTTTACATGTATTTTCATTTGTTTTCATTTTTTTACATGTATTTTCATTTACTTTCATGTATTTTCATGAATTTTCATTTGTTTTTATTTATTTTTTTGAATATTTATGTATTATCATTTAGTTTCATTTATTTTCTTGTATTATCATTTATTTTTATTTATGTTCATTTATTTTCATCTACTTTCATTTGTTTTCATTTACTTTTATGTATTTACATGAATTTTCATTTATTTTTATTTACTGTGATGTATTTACATGTATTTTCATTTGTTTTCATTTACTTACATGTATTTTCATTTATTTTCATTTAGTTTCATGTATTTACGTGTATTATTTTCATTTATTTTCATTGACTTTAGTGTATCTACATGTATTTTCATTTATTTTCAGTTATTTTCATTTAATTTCATGTATTTACATGTCTTTTCATTTGTTTTCATTCATTTTCATTTATTAACATGTATTTTCATTTATTTTCATTTATTTCTAATCATTTTTATTTATTTTAATTTATCTTCATTTATTTTCATCTATTTTCATTAATTTTGATTAATTTTCATTAATTTTCATTTATTTTCATTTATTTTCATTTATTTTCATTTATTTTCATTTATTTTCTTTTATTTTCATGTATTATCATTTGTTCTCATTTCCTTTAATGTATTTACATGTATTTTCATTTGTTTTCATTTTTTTACATGTATTTTCAGTTACTTTCATGTATTTCCATGAATTTTCATTTGTTTTTATTTATTTTTATGTATTTTCATGTATTATCATTTATTTTCATTTATTTTCATGTATTATCATTTGTTCTCATTTACTTTAATGTTTTTACATGTATTTTCATTTGTTTTCATTTTTTTACATGTATTTTCATTTACTTTCATGTATTTTCATGAATTTTCATTTGTTTTCATTTATTTTTATGAATATTTATGTATTATCATTTAGTTTCATTTATTTTCTTGTATTATCATTTATTTTTATTTATGTTCATTTATTTTCATCTACTTTCATTTGTTTTCATTTACTTTTATGTATTTACATGAATTTTCATTTATTTTTATTTACTGTGATGTATTTACATGTATTTTCATTTCTTTTCATTTACTTACATGTATTTTCATTTATTTTCATTAACTTTCATGTATTATCATTTGTTCTCATTTACTTTAATGTATTTACATGTATTTTCATTTATTTTCATATATTTTCATTTATTTTCATATATTTTCATTTATTTTCATTTATTTTCATTTATTTTCATTTATTTTCATTTATTTTCATTTATTTTCATTTATTTTCATTTATTTTCATTTATTTTCATTTATTTTCATTTATTTTCATTTATTTTCATTTATTTTCATTTGTTTTCATTTATTTTCATTTATTTTCATTTATTTTCATTTATTTTCATTTATTTTCATTTATTTTCATTTACTTTCATTTATTTTCATTTATTTTCATTTATTTTAATTTATTTTCATTTATTTTCATTTATTTTAATTTATTTTCATTTATTTTCATTTATTTTCATTTATTTTCATTTATTTTCATTTATTTTCATTTATTTTCATTCATTTTCATTTATTTTCATTTATTTTCAATTGTTTTCATTTATTTTCATTTATTTTCATTTATTTTCATTTATTTTCATTTATTTTCATTTATTTTCATTTATTTTCATTTATTTTCATTTATTTTCATTTATTTTCATTTATTTTCATTTATTTTCATTTATTTTCATTTATTTTCATTTATTTTCATTTATTTTCATTTATTTTCATTTATTTTCATTTATTTTCATTTATTTTCATTTATTTTCATTTATTTTCATTTATTTTCATTTATTTTCATTTATTTTCATTTATTTTCATTTATTTTCATTTATTTTCAATTATTTTCATTTATTTTCATTTATTTTCATTTATTTTCATTTATTTTCATTTATTTTCATTTATTTTCATTTATTATCATTTATTTTCATTTATTTTTATTTATTTTCATTTATTTTCATTTATTTTCATTTATTTTCATTTACTTTCATTTATTTTCATTTATTTTAATTTATTTTCATTTATTTTCATTTATTTTAATTTATTTTCATTTATTTTCATTTATTTTCATTTATTTTCATTTATTTTCATTTATTTTCATTCATTTTCATTTATTTTCATTTATTTTCATTTATTTTCATTTATTTTCATTTATTTTCATTTATTTTCATTTATTTTCATTTATTTTCATTTATTTTCATTTATTTTCATTTATTTTCATTTATTTTCATTTATTTTCATTTATTTTCATTTATTTTCATTTATTTTCATTTATTTTCATTTATTTTCATTTACTTTCATGTTTTTTCATTTGTTTTCATTTATTTTCATGTATTATTATTTATTTTCATCTATTTTTATTTATTTTCATTTACTTTAATGTATCTACATGTATTTTCATTTATTTTTATTTACTTTCATGTATTTACATGTATTTTCATTTGTTTTTATTTATTTACATGTTTTTCCATTTATTTTAATTTACTTTCATTTATTTACGTGTATTTTCAACTGTTTTCATTAATTTTCATTTATTTACATGTATTTTCAGTTATTTTCATTTATTTTCATTTACTTTCATGTATTTACATGTATTTTCACTTGTTTTCATTTATTTTCATTTATATTCATTTATTTTCATCTACTTTCATTTATTTTCATTTGCTTTCGTGTATTTACATGTATTTTCATTTATTTTCAATTATTTTTATATATTTTCATGTATAATCATTAATTTTCATTCATTTTCATGTATTATCATTTATTTTTATTTATGTTCATTTATTTTTATCTACTTTCATTTACTTTTATGTATTTACATGTATTTTCATTTATTTTCATTTATTTTCATTTATTTTCATTTATTTTCATTTATTTTCATTTATTTTCATTTATTTTCATTTATTTTCATTTATTTTCATTTATTTTCATTTATTTTCATTTATTTTCATTTATTTTCATTTATTTTCATTTATTTTCATTTATTTTCATTTATTTTCATTTATTTTCATTTATTTTCATTTATTTTCATTTATTTTCATTTATTTTCATTTATTTTCATTTATTTTCATTTATTTTCATTTATTTTCATTTATTTTCATTTATTTTCATTTATTTTCATTTATTTTCATTTATTTTCATTTATTTTCATTTATTTTCATTTATTTTCATTTATTTTCATTTATTTTCATTTATTTTCATTTATTTTAATTTATCTTCTTTTATTTTCATCTATTTTCATTAATTTTCATTAATTTTCATTAATTTTCATTTATTTTCATTTATTTTCATTTATTTTCATTTATTTTCATTTATTTTCATTTATTTTCATTTATTTTCATTTATTTTCATTTATTTTCATTTATTTTCATTTATTTTCATTTATTTTCATTTATTTTACTTTATTTTCATTTATTTTCATTTATTTTCATTTACTTTCATGTATTTACATGTATTTTCATTTGTTTTTATTTATTTACATGTTTTTCCATTTATTTTCATTTATTTTCATGTATTATCATTCATTATTATTTATCTTCATCTATTTTCATTTATTTTAATTTACTTTCATTTATTTACGTGTATTTTCAACTGTTTTCATTAATTTTCATTTATTTACATGTATTTTCATTTATTTTCATTTATTTTCATTTACTTTCATGTATTTACATGTATTTTCACTTGTTTTCATTTATTTTCATTTATATTCATTTATTTTCATCTACTCTCATTTATTTTCATTTGCTTTCGTGTATTTACATGTATTTTCATTTATTTTCAATTATTTTTATATATTTTCATGTATAATCATTAATTTTCATTCATTTTCATGTATTATCATTTATTTTTATTTATGTTCATTTATTTTTATCTACTTTCATTTACTTTTATGTATTTACATGTATTTTCATTTATTTTCATTTATTTTCATTTATTTTCATTTATTTTCATTTATTTTCATTTATTTTCATTTATTTTCATTTATTTTCATTTATTTTCATTTATTTTCATTTATTTTCATTTATTTTCATTTATTTTCATTTATTTTCATTTATTTTCATTTATTTTCATTTATTTTCATTTATTTTCATTTATTTTCATTTATTTTCATTTATTTTCATTTATTTTTATTTATTTTCATTTATTTTCATTTATTTTCATTTATTTTCATTTATTTTCATTTATTTTCATTTATTTTCATTTATTTTCATTTATTTTCATTTATTTTCATGTATTTTCATTTATTTTTATTTATTTTCATTTATTTTCATTTATTTTCATTTACTTTCATGTTTTTTCATTTGTTTTCATTTATTATCATGTATTATTATTTATTTTCATCTATTTTTATTTATTTTCATTTACTTTCATGTATTTCCATGAATTTTCATTTGTTTTTATTTATTTTTATGTATTTACATGTATTTTCATTTATTTTTATTTACTTTGATGTATTTACATGTATTTTCATTTGTTTTCATTTATTTTCATTTGTTTTCATTTACTTACATGTATTTTCATTTATTTTCTTTTACTTTCATGTATTTACGTGTATTATTTCCATTAATTTTCATTTGTTTTTATTTATTTTTATGTATTTTCATGTATTATCATTTATTTTCATTTATTTTCATGTATTATCATCTGTTCTCATTTCCTTTAATGTATTTACATGTATTTTCATTTGTTTTCATTTTTTTACATGTATTTTCATTTACTTTCATGTATTTCCATGAATTTTCATTTGTTTTCATTTATTTTCATCTATTTTCATTTGTTCCCATTTACTTTAATGTATTTACATGTATTTTCATTTGTTTTCATTTATTTACACGTTTTTTCAATTACTTTCATGTATTTCCATGAATTTTCATTTGTTTTTATTTATTTTTATGTATTTACATGTATTTTTATTTGTTTTCATTTATTTTCATTTGTTTTCATTTACTTACATGTATTTTCATTTATTTTCATTTACTTTCATGTATTTACGTGTATTATTTTCATTTATTTTCATTGACTTTAGTGTATTTACATGTATTTTCATTTATTTTCATTTATTTACATGTATTTTCAGTTATTTTCATTTAATTTCATGTATTTACATGTCTTTTCATTTGTTTTCATTCATTTTCATTTATTAACATGTATTTTCATTTATTTTCATTTTCTTTCATGTATTTACATATATTTTCATTTATTTTCATTTATTTCTAATCATTTTTATTTATTTTAATTTATCTTCATTTATTTTCGTCTATTTTCATTAATTTTCATTAATTTTCATTAATTTTCATTAATTTTCATTAATTTTCATTAATTTTCATTTATTTTCATTTATTTTCATTTATTTTCATGTATTATCATTTGTTCTCATTTCCTTTAATGTATTTACATGTATTTTCATTTGTTTTCATTTTTTTACATGTATTTTCATTTACTTTCATGTATTTCCATGAATTTTCATTTGTTTTCATATATTTTCATCTATTTTCATTTGTTATCATTTACTTTAATGTATTTACATGTATTTTCATTTGTTTTCATTTACTTACACGTTTTTTCATTTACTTTCATGTATTTCCATGAATTTTCATTTGTTTTAATTTATTTTTATGTATTTACATGTATTTTCATTTATTTTTATTTACTTTGATGTATTTACATGTATTTTCATTTGTTTTCATTTATTTTCATTTGTTTTCATTTACTTACATGTATTTTCATTTATTTTCATTTACTTTCATGTATTTACGTGTATTATTTCCATTAATTTTCATTTGTTTTTATTTATTTTTATGTATTTTCATGTATTATCATTTATTTTCATTTATTTTCATGTATTATCATTTGTTCTCATTTCCTTTAATGTATTTACATGTATTTTCATTTGTTTTCATTTTTTTACATGTATTTTCATTTACTTTCATGTATTTCCATGAATTTTCATTTGTTTTCATTTATTTTTATCTATTTTCATTTGTTATCATTTACTTTAATGTATTTACATGTATTTTCATTTGTTTTCATTTATTTACACGTTTTTTCATTTACTTTCATGTATTTCCATGAATTTTCATTTGTTTTTATTTATTTTTATGTATTTACATGTATTTTCATTTATTTTTATTTACTTTGATGTATTTACATGTATTTTCAATTGTTTTCATTTATTTTCATTTGTTTTCATTTACTTACATGTATTTTCATTTATTTTCAGTAGATCACCTAAGCAACTACTACCGCCACTGTAGGGAATTCAATGTGTTAGAGAGAGAGGTATAGGAAATTCAGCGTGTCAGAGAGAGACGCAGATAAAAATGGCGACAGGTCAAGGTCATGTCTAGGTCATGTCAAGGTCAAGGTCATGTCAAGGTCATGACAAGGTCATGTCAAGGTCATGTCAAGGTCATGTCAAGGTCATGTCAAGGTCATGTCAAGGTCATGTCAAGGTCATGTCAAGGTCATGCCAAGGTCATGTCAAGGTCATGTCAAGTTCATGTCAAGGTCATGTCAAGGTCATGTCAAGGTCACGTCAAGGTCACGTCAAGGTCATGTCAAGGTCATGTCAAGGTCATGTCAAGGTCATGTCAAGGTCATGTCAAGGTCATGTCAATGTCATATCAAGGTCATATCAAGGTCATATCAAGGTCATATCAAGGTCATGTCAAGGTCATGTCAAGTTCATGTCAAGGTCAAAAGATCAAGGGGTCACAGGGTTAAGAGGTAATGTGTCAGTGGAGTACAGTTAAACATAAACATTAATTATTAATTAATTTTTTTTTTTACTATATAATTTATTATTCCTTCTCAAACTTAATTGTTACAATCATTTTTTCATTAATAAGATTTCTATAGCGATTTAAATCAATTTCTTCTGTCATCTTGAATGACATACTATTTTTGAAATACATCCAATCGTGAAAATAATAAATTTCTACTATGCCAGATTCATTTGTTCTAATTTCCATTGTAAGTATTGGTTCATCATCTTCATCCATATATTCAGCCTGTATACCTGCCCCGACATATATTGTTGAGAAATTTCCAATTTCATCTTTATAATATTCTTTGGAAAAATATGTGTAATACTGATAAACATCCATAGTTAAATTATCAACAGTAATATATGCGTCTATTGGGTTAAGATCAAGATTTCTTTTTCTGGAAAGAGTTCCCATGACGCCGCCGGAATTTGTCGTCAACGTTCGTGATGAAAATGATTAGGGTGAACATTGTTTAGTTTATTATATAAGATCCAATCTCGTTGGTCAAGGTCAAAAGGTTAAGTGGTCACGGGGTCATCCAGCTTGCAGATTGATTTGGAATATCCTAATCACATACATGATGCGCTTACTTTTTCAGACAATTATAGCGTATGGATATAAAGATTGAGAATTTTTCTTTGAAAAATATAAATTATTACTAGGCATTTTTCATTTTGTACTGAAAATTAGATATTATCTATAATGCGGACCTGAACAAAGTCTTTCTAGTTTAAAAAAGTAGTTACTTATCTTTAAGCTGCTGATAACCATTCTCTTATATCTTGACCGGAATAATACCATTGGGACAATTTTTATGGAAAAAACGGTTCTGTATTCAAAATGTGATGTAGAATATATATATTTTTTTCATTACTGCTATTAAAAATTGAAATATTTCATTTGTAATTTAATTCGTTTCGCAATAAGAATGCTCTGAACGAGTTTCCGTTATAACAGAGATAAGAACAGACGTGATAAAAAAGAATTAAATTACAACATAGGCAGAGAGGTATATACAAAATAATATTTATTGCATTGAGGGCTTATAAGAAATTTAGATTTGGTAGAATCTGTCAGTTGTATGATGGCATCGCCAGAACACACACGTAAATTGGAGGAATTTGGAGAGAAAGTTCGAAAATTATATCAAGACATAATACTTTACGAAGATAAAAGTAAAACGATTAAGCAATTTGGCCGTCTGTCTATAAGTTCTGCGTTTAATAAAGTATTTGAAAATCGTCAATTACCGCAGACTCAATACCCACTAAGACGAATTCAGCCTACAAAATGGCCGCATTGAAAATGTCTTTCATAATTCTAACAGCAGTGTTGAACAATATGCTCTACACAAACGTCCCTATTGGAGTAAAACATATAGCCGTATGTTTTAACGAGGAATTTGAGTGCCAGCGTTCAGAATGGAAGATGATGTCTTTAAATAAAGTTAATGATGGAAAATTACCAGTATTTTCGATTAATGTACCAGCTAATCAGACGACATACAAGTTGAAGCTCGTATTTCAAGATGGGACCGAGGGTGACGTTGAGACGTGGCAACACATCTCAACAGCTGAAGTCGATTTAAGAAGTATTAGTGGTGGTGAAGTTTCCCAGTTATCATTATGGAATAATAATAAAGTCATTCAAAATGAACTGTACAAAATATTTTCAATGTTATGTGCGATATTATCGGCACTTTCTGTTCTATTGATAAAAATTGTCATAAAAAATGTAAGAAATCGACTTTCCTTAACAAAATAAATAAATAAAAATATACAGGGTGTTTCAATAAAACCCATATATAAATAAGCATTTTTTATTTGAAAAAGTACATTATCTAGGTAATATAATATAATACAACCAATTATGTAACATATTAACGTTGCGTTCAGCACACAGAAATTTTCCAGATGCATGGTTTAGACACGGCGTATGACAAGATTCAAATCTCCTTGTTTGACAGAGCAATCCATCATATTTTGCGACATCATAAACGGCGGGATGCGGGGTACCCAATAACTGTTGGCATTTCTGAAGTAAAAAATCCTCCTTTTGATTTCCTCTAACGTAAATACAGTCTGCAGCATATAGCAAATATTTTTCCAATATATCGTTAATTTCCGTATACTCGATGTTACCCGAGCTGTAGTTTATTCCATGAATATATTTCTCTACATGTCTAACTGTTTTCTTATCACGTGCACTTAAATTAGCGTAGGGTATTGCAGGCTTGAATAGAAAGTTAGAAACATGGGATCCGATTTGAATTGACATCTCCTTTGGATGGAAACTGCCCTCAATATCGAACCCTTGGATATCACAGAGTGCTATTCTCATCGTGGCAAACGTTCAACTACTGGCATTTACTAAGTGATATCTAATTTAAACTTTTCAGTACTTCAGAGAGGGGGAAGTACTCCATTAAACAGTCGTGAATTATAATACAGTAAGCTTTAGTATTAGCGGGAAATCCAGAATCGGCTTCTATATCCAATCTCACATCAATAGTAGATGATTTCATGGTTTCTTCTTGCTTGGAACAATCAATGATGAACAAAGAACGGTTTTTAAATGCAACATAGTCCAAAAGGCAACTCTTCAAAGCAGAATTTGAATAACTAGTTTGAAAGTTGCTATAGTTGAAATGGGCTTCAGCAAAGTGATTATTTGCAAAGTCCAACTGCATACGTTCGTTGGGATAGTATTCACCATTCAATGATACTCGAATGCTAGCAGTACTCACGTGATCAAATAAAGTCGGATCTTCCCCAACAGCATCACGTTTATTAGTTTGGAAACATACGACAATGAAACGTGGCCGTTCGATTGCGGTGCTAGTTTTAACTGCCCAGATTTCTCTTCGCGCACCCGCTGTAATTGCAGGCAATTCATTCAGTTCCCATTTTCTAAACGGAATTAGTATCGGTTTGTCAGTTTGAATAGCTTTCAAAAGTTGTTCTTTCACATCATCATTCGGATAAATGTGTTTGATTTTCAGCTCGATACTTTGAATTACGATTTTTACGGTGGTAGTCGTTGCTGTAGCAGTACCAACATTTTTTTCCTTTACAATTATGCAATCGTTATCGTTTCTTGCTCTTACAAATCTAAGAGTTTGTCTGCCGCACGTAATCATAGGATAGTCGTTGAAAATGTTGAAAATATGTTTAAGCGGCATCAACAAGCTGAAAGACTTGTCGTGAGCGGCAAGGATAGGTGCTGAAGTATAATTCCAGCCAGCGATAGCCATATGATTTGAGTCTTCTTTGCTGTAACAAGTGTAAGCTCGAACAGCACTTATAATTCCAGGATCGCGTACTGTTTCAACTTCTCTAGCGGATTCGCTGTACGTGCAAGAGTCGAAAAGGAAAGCTCCAAAATTGGATGCTAAAGATACATCTCCTCCGCCGGTTATTTCCAATTTCCCTCTAATAGCCAGCAGTGATTGGTTCATGGCAAAGAACGAGTCGACTTGGTTGATGCTAAATTCCACAACATCGTTGCAATTGAATGATTTTACGAACGGTGTATAGGACCTATACTCTGCCTTACGAATAGACTCATCAAATGTTGGGGATCGATACAGATCAAACATCGGAGAAGTATGTGCTTCGTCAATTTTTCTTCGTTTGTACATAGTCACCGTTGACATGATATCCAAGTGAACGGAGAAACAATATATTTGCTGCAGGTAGATGTTGACGCTTAGACGCTTGCGGCGACAATAAAGATTTGGAAGCGCCTCTATATCTTATAACTAGTCCCATCGGCTCCTTGCTCTCAATTCCAACACAAGAGTACTAGTTTCACCTCGAAAGTTTACGGGATGGCCGTCTTGATCCAAAGCCAACACTGTAATGTTGGTTATTTCTCGTTGTGGTGTAACTGGTAAATATAGCAAATTTGAAGGTGTTTCGTCGATAGCGTAGCCAGGATCGACTTTTACAGCAAATTCGTAGATCGTGTGTGCAGGTCTGTCTCCATCAAAGGCTCCCGACGTAATGTTGGCATCAAAGTGTATGGTTGATACTTTTATAATGTTTACAGGCAAGTCCGATGAATGTATTAGACCAGGATTAAGATTTTTTTCAGAGAATCCCAATATATGCCCAATATTATTTGGCTTTTTAAACGTTATTTTATAATATTTGCTAAAGATTTCGCATTGTAGTGTATTATTGTTGGGTTTTAACGAGAAAAACAGTTCAGGATTAACTTCATTTTCAAGCCCCATCTTCGTTCGTATAAATGCTTCTATATCGGTAATTTCGTAGCATCCTGTAGGAAACTCGATAACTTTCAATTTGTTAGTTTTATCGAAATAGTAAAATTTATCGCCTTTTTCAATGTTCGGTATGGAATTGTACGAATGAAAAGATCTAAGTGCTAATTCATAATCTTTTTTCGGGTCCAACAATATTGGCGTAGAAGGACGAAAAGTGAAGACGTGAGTATTACTGTTTACTCTCAACAAGTGCGACATGATGAATGAAACAATTATATCTGTGTACAAACATTTATTGAATTATTTTTTTAAGGCTAATTTACAAAAACAACAATCTTCTTGAGCATCAGCAGGTCCGTCCCAGTGTGTTATCCAATCAGGTCTATTGTAGTGAACATAGCATGGAAGCCGTATTTGAAGATTAAACTTTGACGTGTATTCTGCAGACAGTTTATGCCATATACTCAATAGTTCTCCAGGTCTCACATTTTTTATTAAATATTCCAGCGGGATATGCTTCAACTCTTCTGATGTAAATTCCGAAAATGTTTTATTATCAGTCAGATGTGCCATTATGACTTGAACGCCCATATTATCCGCCATTATTGTGTAGAAATTTCAAACACAATTTTCCACAATTAGCTTGATTGTACGTTTGATATGGATCGTTGTTGTAGAAAATTTTTACGTTCCCCAAATAGCATACAAGTTCTCTCGGCGGTTTCAAGTTACCAAATGAATCAAAGTAGTCCACGTGATTGTTTTTCTTGTTGTAGACCACCCAATGAGTACCATTATTGTCGGAGGTATCCAAATTTACAATACCACATTCACGTTTACGGGGACTCGAAGGTAAAGTGTCTCTCATAAAAACACCTCGAAAATGCGGTATTTTAAGTTTTTTAGCATAACGTGTTAGTTCGAAATCGTACAATGGCCTATTGGGTAGCATTATTAGTTTTTTTGCTTTTTCAGAAATAGACCAAAGCCACCTTTGGCGTTTTTTCCCAAGTACAGTCCTTTACCAACGGCTTCCATTGCTTTGTTATGACGTTGATCTTCTTCGAGTTTCTTTTGAGCGTTCTTAGCATCAATAGCTGTTTTCGCAATTGCACTTGCTCCGCCTGCGAGACTGCCGAGTGCTCCAAGCGCAGCAAAAATCGGTATTAGAGGCAGAATTCCACCAGATTTGGCAATCGGAATAATTCTTGGAACTTTAACACGACGACGACCTCCAACCTTTTTCACAGCAAGTCTTGCTACCTTCAATGCATTCGAAGCAGATTTTGTTACAGTTGTTGCCGGTTTATAGGACTTTGCAATTTTCTGAAGGATCCCACGTTGAAAAGAAATAGATGGCTTTTTGATACCCATTCCAAGTTTGCGTTTACCCTTCATTCCAGTGGTAACGAACCAGGCAGCAGTTTTTTCACCAACAGAAGCGTCTTTGGACTTTACTCGTTCCCAAGCAGCGTTTTCAAGTATCTGATCGGCTTTATGACGTTGCTCTAAAGATTTGTTTTGCGAATAAGCAATGTCGTGTTGTTTACAAGCAGCGTCCAAAGGATTAATGCCGGGATCTCCGCGTGCAAGTCGCTTAAGTAGTTTTGTACCAGGTCCACAATATTGATAGCCAGGAATATGTAACTCGACTGGTAGCTTATTGATGATGGAATTCAAGACACCTTCACCCTGACACACCAACATGAAGACTGATGATGAGATGTAGCGTCATCTATATTTATTATCTGACATTTCTTCCTCGAACGACACAAGATGAAGGTCGTTCAACAAGAACAGACGCTATCCATCGTCAACTTGGACTTTACACCAAGTAAACAGAGTAAACATGCTAAATTGCTACCGGATTCGTTTCGCGCCATTATATGTGGACCTTCTGGATGCGGAAAAACAAATGTTATGCTGTCGCTGCTCTTCGATCCCAACGGCGCTAAATTTAAAAATGTGTATGTTTATTCAAAGTCTCTGTACCAGCCAAAATATCAACTACTTCAAGAAGTGATTTCCAGTGCTAAAGGGGTTGGGTACTATCCCTTTAAAGACAACGAAGAAATTGTAAGTCCCAATAAGGCTAAAAATAACTCTATATTCATATTTGACGATGTTGCCTGCGACGGTCAGCAGAAAATTCGAGAATATTACTCAATGTGCCGGCATAAAGATATTGATGCAGCATATCTCTGTCAAACTTACTCAAAAGTACCAAAACAGCTAATACGAGACAACTGCAACATTATAATCCTATTTAAACAGGATGAAATTAACCTAAAACATATATTTGATGAACATGTGTCTCCAGATGTTACCTTTGAAGAATTCAAGAAAATGTGTGCAGAGTGTTGGGCCCATCGATATGGTACGTTAGTTATTGTTAAAGACTTTCCACTCAATCACGGGCGATACAGAGTAGGCTTCGATAAATACATAAAATTGTAGAGCATATCGTCATTCGACATCATGCTGGCAAAGAATCAAGTAGCTGTAGCTACTCACAAGAGAAAAATCGCTGAACTTGCCCGGTCTATACGTAAAAAGTATCTGGCATTAAAATTGAACAAAACGGAACAAGATGAATCTATTAGGAAACTGTTCAAGCCAATATCTGAACCTCTTCAAGAAATAGTAAAAACTTCGCCAAATTACTCCGTCAAAAAAGAACAAGTAAAAAATGAGCCCAAAGTTGAAGGCCACGAAATGTCATCCATTACGTCGAATTTTAAGCCTCAAAAAGCTTCATCACCCAAAAAAACCGATTTTATTTCATTGGAAGATGTAGCTGAAGGGAACAACGACAACACCGAACAGTTTAGTGAAATTGATGAAGCCTCTGTTTCTCAAAAACCGGTAGCTGTAGAAGCTATTAACGACTATCTAGATCAGTATCCTCCAATGAGTCGACAAGTAGTTCAAGACTACTGGCAGAATAACGAGAGAATCGATCGAGTGTATGGTCCAGTGTACGAATCAGAAAATGATTGGTGGTTTTTGGGTAACAAACGTATAGAGTTTGATGCTAAAACTGAAAGTATAAACGTACTTTATGACAATCAGTGGAACGGGGTGACTGGAACTCCAGGATTGTATCAATTAATTTTTTATGATGACCCTGCTTTTGTTGCAGATGACTTAAACGCTTATAAAGCCATTCTAGAAGCAACAGGAGTTCATCGAAATTCTAAAGGACATTTGAAAGGTACAAAAAAACCCAAATATATGGACATTATCCGTCCCCTGTTGCAGCCTCGAGAAGGAGCAGGATTATCGAAACCAGCAACACGACGCGATTTGATTTATAATGAAAAACCTATAGAATACGTGTATTGGGACGATCCCAATGAATTGATCGATCGTTTAAAGTTGTTAGTTGCTTCGAAACATGCTGGAAATACTTCACAAGATAATGAAATTACAGCTATTATTAATGAGCTAAAGGAAGCCAATATAATTAAGTAACTTGGTTCCAGAAATGTCATTTGCAAGATGAGTCTCGATAAATTCGGACGTCGTTTCGGGAAACACAAAACAGTTCCGTATAATCGTGTACCTCCAAAATTAGCACTTCCTCATACTTCCGATGGAAATGTTGACTTTGAAAATGTAAAGTTGTGCAACATAAAGGAACCGACAATTGATTCAGATGCTGCAACGAAAAAATACGTTGACAAATTGAAAGTCTTGACCGAAACCGACATTAACAATAAAATGAAACGTCGCATTGAAGATGTATCGGGAAAAATGGAGCAAATATCGCAGAGACTGAAAGATCCTCCTACAACAAGTAAAGACCTAACAACAAAAATATACGTAGACGACTCCATAGTACGAGCTAAAGAGTTTTTAAGAAGGGAATTTAAACAAAGTTACGATCCGGTTACTACAGCATTATTAAATACTGAGCAGAGTTTACGTGAAAAAGCCCAAATTTCAGACGTTAATGCATTGAAAACAGAGTTATCAAATGCATCGCAGCAAACGACGACCAGATTACTTTCCGACATTGATGATTTAAGGAAACAGCTTGGAATTGAATCGAATCGTACGACATTAATTGAACCCAAATTAGTGGATTTTTCCAAACAATTGGAAGAGTTGAAAAATGTAACAGTTCAAATAATTACAAGTTTTGAAACGCTAAATACCACCGTTTCGAAGTCTAATCATGATTTGAGAACTTATATAAATGCATTAAATGATGATGTTAAAAATAGCATTGGCGATATTTATACCAAAATCGATCATTTTAAGGAGACAATTGAAAATAATGAAACAGGCATAACTACAATTAGCGGCAATGTTGAGGGTATTGTCAAAAATGTTGAAACAATGACTGCACGTCTTCATGGAGTAGAGGCAAAATTAAGTAAAATAACTGTATAGGCACCAGCAATCTCCTTTCAATCGTCAACATGTCGTCAAAGGAAAAGATTCAACTTGTTAATGAACTGCATAAACCTGCTCGAAAAAATTACCCTAGACGACGAACCATCATTAAAGGTTTGGATGATTTATGGCAAATGGACCTCATGGAAATGAGAAATTACTCGCATCAAAACAAAGGATATAAATTAATCATGGTTGTTATAGATTGCTTTTCGAAATTCATATGGACTCGACCGTTGAAAACGAAAACTGGTAAAGAAATTACCAAAACATTTAGTGATATTTTAGCACACACTAAACGATGTCCGAAAAATCTGCAGACTGATCAAGGTACGGAATTTTTCAACGCAAAATTTCAGAGTTTAATGAAAAAACATCATATTAATCACTATAATACATGGTCTGTTGTAAAGGCTTCAATGGCAGAGCGGGCAATCAGGACGTTGAAATCCAAACTATACAAATATTTTAGTTTAAACGGTAGCTACAAATGGCTGGATGAATTGCCGATAACTACAACACAATACAACGAGACTAAACATAGCAAAACGAGATTTAAACCGATCGACGTCAACAAATCCAACGAACAGAAAATTTTAAGTAAATGCTACAGCCATTTGAAAATTGCCGGGCCGCGGAAATTAAAAGTCAGTGATATTGTACGCATAAGTAAAGCCAAACATGTTTTCGAGAAAGGCTATACGCCAAATTGGACTACGGAATTATTTAAGATTAGTAAAGTTAACATCACTAACCCCATTACCTATCTCCTGGAAGATATGCATGGATCACCAATCAAAGGGGCGTTCTACGAAGAGGAGTTACAAAAAACCACGAATCCCGACATATACCTGGTGGAAAAGGTCTTGCGCCGAAAAGGAAAGAAAATGTACGTGAAATGACTTGGACTCGATAAAAAACATAACAGTTGGATCGAAAATGCTGATTTAGTATAGAAATCAATGTAAAATACGAACAAATTTGTGCCAGTCAGAGGCCTTTTCGTTTCCGGCGGTACAACTAAAAAATGTATGGTGGAAGGGGACTACATCTACAAATACCACCTCTCAGACAATTTACGCCTCATTCCTGTTTAGTAATTTTGAAAGTATCGTTTAAAAAAGTATGGCTTTCGCTAGTGTTGACCAACGTAATATGAACCTGGATGCAATTATCGAGGCTGTAGCTACTGGTGCTTCTGATGAACCCGTCAAATGTATTGCAAACGATGATGGTGATGATAGCGGTTATGAGAGTAATTATGATAAAGAAATCGACCGAGTTTTGGAGATGTATGAAAATGCCGCCAAATTTGAAAATTACTATTTGCTTAATACAGCGTTTCCACTTAAAAACTTTGACATTAGAGTGGGCCTCTGACATTCAGCCCAGCAGTAGTGTTGTGTCAACCATTAAAGCAGAATAAAATGTCTTTTGGCGTTTATGAATGGTCTATATTTATAGAAATATTACAAAATAAAATTACCGGCTTTTTCTCGAATAAAGATGGTCCAGATGTCCTTCCATGTGGAAACTATGCGACAATCACTCAATTGGTCTACGATGAAGCAAAGTTTATTCTAATATCAAAACATGGAATTGAATTCTACATCACTGAAGAGGATGCAATTCAAATTGTGGAAGCTGATTTTGGACTTGTTAGAAATAAGGTGGATTTATTGCAAAATTTAAATTTTTGTGCATATTATCACGCCGTCATAAATAGAATCAAATCTTGGTTCCAAGAAGGACATTATTTTTCGTTAAGTAAATTAGATTTATTGTATGGATTTTGTGATTGTTCAGATAATACTTTATTATCTAGTGCTCTTAGAGAATTTATTTATTATTATAAACCCAAGGCCATTAATGCGTTAGTTGAATAATCTGTATAAATAGTTAAATAAAATAAAAAAAATTTATGATTTCTTCTTTTTTTATTTATACCTTTTTTTACTCGAAAATATGCACGAAACGTCACATTTTACGACGTTTCCAGCGTTTCTTAACGCTTCAAAATATTGAACGTTAAAAAACGTTCGAAGCGTTACATTTTACAACGTTTTCATCGTTTTTTAACGTGTATTTTTTTATGTAAAAATCTTTAACTTTTTTTACCTCAAATTCAGGTATTTTCCATAAGGAAACATGTAAAAAATAACATGCTAAAATTGATGTTTGTCTTATTTATTTCGATTTAAAATTGTAATCGATAAAAAACGTTAAAAAAGGTACATTTTAATATGTTTTTAACGTTTTTTGTGTCAAGTTTTTGTCCTGTTTCAGATTACGTGAATAAAAACATATAGATAAATTTAAGTATTTTATTAAAAATATAAAAAACATGGGATTACAAAAATTATATACAATATAAAAACATAGAATATCAATATGAAAGATATGTATGAACGAAATTTCAAAACAAAGTTTTACTTTTTTTACATAATAAGTGATACAGCGAAAAACTCATATACTGTAATGCCCCCAGGGCAAAGTATCAAACGTGCCTGGTAATAAATGTCGTTTATCGTCATGAGGACTTAGACTGATTTTCGTCTGTTCCACACTAAAAACTTGATGCGCAAATGATCTTATGCAACGTTGGGTTGCCGTTTGTGTTTTGAATTCTTTTAAGCAATTTTCATAATCCTCATATGTAATATTATTTTTAACGACTCCATATTTAACCCCTTTTGATTTTTTAGTTACTCCAAAATTGTTTAATTGATTATCTATCCTTTCTTTACTGAAATTTTTCCGTTCTAATCGTTTTCTTTCTTTTTCCCTCTCCTCCAGTGATATATCTAATTTATATGTGTATATTTTTGAACGTAACCCAACAAATTTTGAAACAATTTTCCCACAGGCTTCATCTTTCATTAAACCCAACACTTTTTTATTTACTTGAGGCATGTTGTAGGGATTATCGGAAGCATAGTCAGATGTATCAAATTTCGCCAAGTCTGCTTTTATAACGTCATTATACGCGTCGTCCCATTGTATTTCGTAAATGAAACTGTATCCATGTACATTAGTTTACATTTTGCAGGACCCAATTTCGTCATCATATGACTATAATGAAAATCGTACATGCAAATTTTCGACAAATCTAAAATGGCCATGCCAATATACAGCGGTTTATTGAAAATTAGTTCAGTTTTTCGTAATTCAATGGCTACGATGTCATCGTCAAAAATTGTTCGACTGTGAAACCGAAAACTTGAAATAAAAATTTTTTGCCCCATAGCGACCATGCCATGATTTTACCAATTTTACCACACGATGTTTACGAATATTTTCCATCGTCTTGCCAAACACAGCATTGTTCATTAGCTTGTATAAATTTTTTTCAAAAGTATTGCGGGCTGCAGTCCGCAATTGAGTATTTTTCTCAATATAGGGACGCAGCCAAGTCGACTGATTAAATTGCAAAATTTTATGAACCCTTGTAATTACCAAACCATTGGCCAGTATTTGTTTTAAATTTCGATAATGTACAGTATATTTTTCTTTATTATGTAATGTCGTCATTAACTTTGGTAATTTTGAACCAGAAGGTATACGTTGTTCGGCAGCAAATGGAAAATCTTTGTGCGTATCATGTAGGTGATTAGGATATTCCAAATCAATCTGCAAAATGTAGCCTATTGGTGAATCGTCTGGTATTGTCATAACGTCAAAATTAGCACAGTCTTCGATCCATTTGAATCCTCCGTATGGGAGAGGTTCACACATGGCCCAACCATACAGATTGTTTACGTCCAAGTACATTAAATATTTTGATGGTTTTGTCGGATCATAGTCAGTCATGTATTTGTTATTAGCCTCCGAAAATCTACTACTACATACCGATATCCCTCCGCGAATAGCCTTTTCGATAAACATTATCATGTCAACATCACGTAATAATTCTAATTTACACTGAGTCATTTTCAACATTGCATCCCAAGTGTATCCAGGCATAGTGTAATACCATGCTGGATCTAAACCATAAGTTGTATGACATTTTTGTCTAAACTGTTCAAAGACATCAGCTAGAATTAATACGTCATTTACTTTTATGTATTTACATGTATTTTCATTTGTTTTCATTTATTTTCATTTATTTTCATTTATTTTCATTTATTTTCATTTATTTTCATTTATTTTCATTTATTTTTATCTATTTTCATTTGTTCTCATTTACTTTAATGTATTTACATGTATTTTCATTTATTTTCATTTACTTTCATGTATTTACATATATTTTCATTTGTTTTCATTTATTTGCATTTATTTTCATCTATTTTCATTTGTTCTCATTTACTTTATTGTATTTACATGTATTTTCATTTGTTTTCATTTACTTTCATGTATTTCCATGAATTTTCATTTGTTTTTATTTATTTTTATGTATTTTCATGTATTATCATTTATTTTCATTTATTTTCATGTATTATCATTTGTTCTCATTTACTTTAATGTTTTTACATGTATTTTCATTTGTTTTCATTTTTTTACATGTATTTTCATTTAGTTTCATGAATTTTCATTTGTTTTCATTTATTTTTATGAATTTTTATGTATTATCATTTAGTTTCATTTATTTTCATGTATTATCATTTATTTTTATTTATGTTCATTTATTTTCATCTACTTTCATTTGTTTTCATTTACTTTTATGTATTTACATGTATTTTCATTTATTTTCATTAACTTTCATGTATTTACATGTATTTTCATTTGTTTTCATTTATTTTCATTTATTTTCATTTATTTTCATATATTTTCATTTATTTTCATTTATTTTCATTTATTTTTATTTATTTTCATTTATTTTCATTTATTTTCATTTATTTTCATTTATTTTCATTTATTTTCATTTATTTTCATTCATTTTCATTTATTTTCATTTATTTTCATTCATTTTCATTTATTTTCATTTATTTTCATTTATTTTCATTTATTTTCATTTATTTTCATTTATTTTCATTTATTTTCATTTATTTTCATTTATTTTCATTTATTTTCATTTATTTTCATTTATTTTCATTTATTTTCATTTATTTTCATTTATTTTCATTTATTTTCATTTATTTTCATTTATTTTCATTTATTTTCATTTATTTTTATCTATTTTCATTTGTTCTCATTTACTTTAATGTATTTACATGTATTTTCATTTATTTTCATTTATTTTCATTTATTTTCATTTATTTTCATTTACTTTCATGTATTTACATATATTTTCATTTGTTTTCATTTATTTTCATCTATTTTCATTTGTTCTCATTTACTTTAATGTATTTACATGTATTTTCATTTGTTTTCATTTATTTACACGTTTTTTCATTTACTTTCATGTATTTCTATGAATTTTCATTTGTTTTTATTTATTTTTATGTATTTTCATGTATTATCATTAATTTTCATTTATTTTCATGTATTATCATTTGTTCTCATTTACTTTAATGTATTTTCATTTGTTTTCATTTTTTTACATGTATTTTCATTTACTTTCATGTATTTCCATGAATTTTCATTTGTTTTCATTTATTTTCATCTATTTTCATTTGTTCTCATTTACTTTAATGTATTTACATGTATTTTCATTTGTTTTCATTTATTTACACGTTTTTTCATTTACTTTCATGTATTTCCATGAATTTTCATTTGTTTTTATTTATTTTTATGTATTTACATGTATTTTCATTTATTTTTATTTACTTTGATGTATTTACATGTATTTTCATTTGTTTTCATTTAGTTTCATTTGTTTTCATTCACTTACATGTATTTTCATTTATTTTCATTTACTTTCATGTATTTAGGTGTATTATTTTCATTTATTTACATGTATTTTCATTTATTTTCATTTAATTTCATGTATTTACATGTCTTTTCATTTGTTTTCATTCGTTTTCATTTATTTTCATTTTCTTTCATGTATTTACATATATTTTCATTTATTTTCATTTATTTTCATTTATTATCATTTATTTTCATTTATTTTCATTTATTTTCATTTATTTTCATTTATTTTCATTTATTTTCATTTATTTTCATTTATTTTCATTTATTTTCATTTATTTTCATTTATTCTCATTTATTTTCATTTATTTTCATTTATTTTCATTTATTTTCATTTATTTTCATTTATTTTCATTTATTTTCATTTATTTTCATTTATTTTCATTTGTTTTCATTTATTTTCATTTATTTTCATTTATTTTCATTTATTTTCATTTATTTTCATTTATTTTCATTTATTTTCATTTATTTTCATTTGTTTTCATTTATTTGCATTTATTTTCATCTATTTTCATTTGTTCTCATTTACTTTATTGTATTTACATGTATTTTCATTTGTTTTCATTTATTTACACGTTTTTTCATTTACTTTCATGTATTTCCATGAATTTTCATTTGTTTTTATTTATTTTTATGTATTTTCATGTATTATCATTTATTTTCATTTATTTTCATGTATTATCATTTGTTCTCATTTACTTTAATGTTTTTACATGTATTTTCATTTGTTTTCATTTTTTTACATGTATTTTCATTTAGTTTCATGAATTTTCATTTGTTTTCATTTATTTTTATGAATTTTTATGTATTATCATTTAGTTTCATTTATTTTCATGTATTATCATTTATTTTTATTTATGTTCATTTATTTTCATCTACTTTCATTTGTTTTCATTTACTTTTATGTATTTACATGTATTTTCATTTATTTTCATTAACTTTCATGTATTTACATGTATTTTCATTTGTTTTCATTTATTTTCATTTATTTTCATTTATTTTCATATATTTTCATTTATTTTCATTTATTTTCATTTATTTTTATTTATTTTCATTTATTTTCATTTATTTTCATTTATTTTCATTTATTTTCATTTATTTTCATTTATTTTCATTTATTTTCATTCATTTTCATTTATTTTCATTTATTTTCATTCATTTTCATTTATTTTCATTTATTTTCATTTATTTTCATTTATTTTCATTTATTTTCATTTATTTTCATTTATTTTCATTTATTTTCATTTATTTTCATTTATTTTCATTTATTTTCATTTATTTTCATTTATTTTCATTTATTTTCATTTATTTTCATTTATTTTCATTTATTTTCATTTATTTTCATTTATTTTCATTTATTTTTATCTATTTTCATTTGTTCTCATTTACTTTAATGTATTTACATGTATTTTCATTTATTTTCATTTATTTTCATTTATTTTCATTTATTTTCATTTACTTTCATGTATTTACATATATTTTCATTTGTTTTCATTTATTTTCATCTATTTTCATTTGTTCTCATTTACTTTAATGTATTTACATGTATTTTCATTTGTTTTCATTTATTTACACGTTTTTTCATTTACTTTCATGTATTTCTATGAATTTTCATTTGTTTTTATTTATTTTTATGTATTTTCATGTATTATCATTAATTTTCATTTATTTTCATGTATTATCATTTGTTCTCATTTACTTTAATGTATTTTCATTTGTTTTCATTTTTTTACATGTATTTTCATTTACTTTCATGTATTTCCATGAATTTTCATTTGTTTTCATTTATTTTCATCTATTTTCATTTGTTCTCATTTACTTTAATGTATTTACATGTATTTTCATTTGTTTTCATTTATTTACACGTTTTTTCATTTACTTTCATGTATTTCCATGAATTTTCATTTGTTTTTATTTATTTTTATGTATTTACATGTATTTTCATTTATTTTTATTTACTTTGATGTATTTACATGTATTTTCATTTGTTTTCATTTAGTTTCATTTGTTTTCATTCACTTACATGTATTTTCATTTATTTTCATTTACTTTCATGTATTTAGGTGTATTATTTTCATTTATTTACATGTATTTTCATTTATTTTCATTTAATTTCATGTATTTACATGTCTTTTCATTTGTTTTCATTCGTTTTCATTTATTTTCATTTTCTTTCATGTATTTACATATATTTTCATTTATTTTCATTTATTTTCATTTATTATCATTTATTTTCATTTATTTTCATTTATTTTCATTTATTTTCATTTATTTTCATTTATTTTCATTTATTTTCATTTATTTTCATTTATTTTCATTTATTCTCATTTATTTTCATTTATTTTCATTTATTTTCATTTATTTTCATTTATTTTCCTTTCATTTTCATTTGTTTTCATTTGTTTTCATTAATTTTTATTTATTTTCATTTATTTTCATTTATTTTCATTTATTTTCATTTATTTTCATTTATTTTCATTTATTTTCATTTATTTTCATTTATTTTCATTTATTTTCATTTATTTTCATTTATTTTCATTTATTTTCATTTATTTTCATTTATTTTCATTTATTTTCATTTATTTTTATTTATTTTCATTCATTTTCATTTATTTTCATTTATTTTCATTTATTTTCATTTATTTTCATTTATTTTCATTTATTTTCATTTGTTTTCATTTATTTTCATTTATTTTCATTTATTTTCATTTATTTTCATTTATTTTCATTTATTTTCATTTATTTTCATTTATTTTCATTTATTTTCATTTATTTTCATTTATTTTCATTTATTTTCATTTATTTTCATTTACTTTCGTGTATTTACATGTATTTTCATTTGTTTTCATTTATTTTCATTTGTTTTTATTTATTTACGTGTATTTTCATTTATTTTCATTTACTTTCATGTATTTTCATCTGCTTTCATTTATTTTCATGTATTATCATTTATTTTCGAGGATTATCATTTATTTTCATTTATCTTCATTTATTTTCATCTATTTTCATTTATTTTCATTTACTTTCATGTACTTTCATTTTTTTTCATTTATGTTTATGTATTATCATTTCTTTTCATGTATTATCATTTATTTTCATAAATCTTTATTTATTTTCATCTATTTTTATTTGTTCTCATTTACTTTAATATATTTACATGTATTTTCAATTGTTTTCATTAATTTTTATTTATTTTCATGTATTATCATTTACTTTCATGTATTTTCATTTGCTTTCATGTATTTACGTGTATTATTTTCATGTATTTTCATTGACTTAAGTGTATTTACATGTATCTTCATTTATTTTCATTTATTTACATGTATTTTCATTTATTTTCATTTAATTTCATGTATTTACATTGTAACAAAGTTACTTTTTCCGTATTATTTAAAATTTATAAATTAATTCGCGCACGGCACTGGAGTAAGATTAAATTAAAATTGTGAATAAAAGACCAGTCGTACCATGTGATGCCATGTGATGCCGAAGTTCGTATCGAGTAGGGCAATTCAAACCGTTGTCGGCAGCTGCAGAGACAGCCCGAACAGACTTGCTGTGGCCGTCCCAATTGGAACAGCAGTGCAGTCCGTCGACCTTTAGAGACAGGTCAAGTTGAAGGTTGAAGCCAACTTCAGTTATATCCGGAGCCCAGAGCCAGCCGTCAGTCCGACTACACCACGCCGCCAAGCCAATCGTCCGTTACACACCTTTTCTCCGCCGGATTTTGGTAAAAATAAATGTTTTATTTATTGAATTTTATTTGTTTTGAGTTAACATCCCAGCAGCTAATACCCAGGTACTTAACCCAGTAGAGAGAGCCAAAACCACCGTAGAACGCTTCAGAGGACCGAAATATACGTAAATCCGTCAAAAACCGCTGACCTGTCATTTTGACAGATTGTCCAGATTTGCTCAAAGAGAGCCCGCATCGCTTCCAAACACTTCCAGAGGCCAAAATACAGGAAAACCCGTTGAAAACATCCGAGCTGTCATTTTGACAAACTGAAAAAGGATACCGAGTGACCCATCGTTTAATAGGTTTACGAGGTCGTAGAATCGATTGGCAATATCCGTTTTCAAATCTGAGAAGCCGTTCTCAAGATACAAGGGTCCAAGCCGTTATTTTTAAAACGAGAAACAGCGAGGAATTCCGAGTAATACCGAGCCAGATTGACTTCAGAGTGCGCAGAAGCACAAATATTTACCTGATAACCGCTGTTAGACACATTTTGTGCGTTGAGAGAGAGTTAGCATTAGAGACTCGACCGAGTAAGACGTCCGTATCACCGTAATGCTGCCATTGATGGTAAAGGACTGGCGAGTCACTTTCGATGGTACTGACGATCCCGCTGCATTTCTTGAAAGACTAGAGGAAATTCAAGAGTATCATGGAATCACCGCTGACCGACTCCTGCAGGTCATGCCCGACCTACTACAAGGGATGCCTGCCATGTGGTTTAGAAATAACCGACGATACTGGTCGACCTGGGAAGAATTTTGCACCGCCTTTCGAAATTTCTTCTTCCCCGTCAATTACCGCGTTGACCTAGAGGTCGCCATCAGTAGGAGGACGCAGCAGCTGGAGGAAACCGCCACCTCCTATATCACCGACCTACAGACGCTAATTCGCCGACATGGAGGCATGACGTTAGATCAAGAACTGCAGTGGCTCTATCGAAATCTGCATCCTGAATTTCGACTTCATATCCGCAGATCCGACTTTAGTAACGTGAAAGGATTTATCAAGGCCGTTAGAGAATATGAGTTACTCCGATCAGAAATCGAACTAGCCCAGTCGACCGTTTCACCCACCCCACACCGCTTCACTGCCCCACTTCCGTACATATCTTTTCCCCCTGCTCCGTCTATTCCGTATTTTACCAATTTTGCCCCTCAGTCTCTCCCGTTTAGAAATACTCCTATCCCCCTAACCCGAACATTTCCTACCGCCTCCGTCACGCCAGGAAATAACGTAGACCGTACCGAGACAAACCAGCAGATGCCAGCAACCCCAATCACTAGAGGATCCACCGAAAGGAACGAAGAGTGTTGGCGTTGTGGCCAGACGCGACATGTGAGAAGCCGATGTAGAGAGGTGCCCCGGATCTTTTGCTCGAGATGTAAAAGAGAAGGAATCATGTCCCACGACTGCCCTTGTCCGCGGTCGGAAGAACCGCTAGAACGCTGCCGAGAAATGAGACCTGTGCAGCAACGCCCTTATGATGCCGCACCCATCATACCGTATGAAGACAGTCACCCCCAGTTACCCGTCGACGTGCCAAGTGGCACCAGTGATGCTACGACTTCCTATGTAGAAGATCGGATAGCCGAACAATGGAAGTGCAGCCGAGAAGAGCCGAATGATCCCGTTGACACAAGTATTGCCCTATTGGTAAAAACAGAGACCGTAACTATTACAGAGATCCAGCAAGAGGATTGCCATGTAAAACCAGCTTCTGAAGATATTTTGGTGGACAACCGCTCCGTCGCGGTGGATGCCTGGCCCGTACCATGCTTCCCCATCAGTACCACTGAAATAGGATCAGTCTTTATCTGCACCCAGGACAATCGACAGCAAGAGATACCGCTTCAACCTCCCAGCTCCAGATACAGAGGGTGGAAGTATAGAAGAAAACAGCACCGTCAGAAACCGGATCGACTTTTCCCGAAGACAAACCTCCTGCCGACGCTGCCAGTATAGGACCTGCTCACATCCCTTCGACCGAAGACACCAGCCGAAGACGGTGTAGAAGTTTTTATTTTTAGTTATTTTGTAACAGGCGTACCTACCCCGAATATAGGGTTCGACCACTACAGGGGTAGGCACCTGATAGGATCTGTTTATTTTTGATTGATTTATTTAGTTAAGGTGTAAAAAAAAATGTATTGAATTATTTTTTTTTTCCCGAAGTAGGAAGGGTGTGTAACAAAGTTACTTTTTCCGTATTATTTAAAATTTATAAATTAATTCGCGCACGGCACTGGAGTAAGATTAAATTAAAATTGTGAATAAAAGACCAGTCGTACCATGTGAACCGTCGCCAGGCAGATGGAGACACTCTCGTCTCTGCTTCTTAGATGCCGAAGTTCGTATCGAGTAGGGCAATTCAAACCGTTGTCGGCAGCTGCAGAGACAGCCCGAACAGACTTGCTGTGGCCGTCCCAATTGGAACAGCAGTGCAGTCCGTCGACCTTTAGAGACAGGTCAAGTTGAAGGTTGAAGCCAACTTCAGTTATATCCGGAGCCCAGAGCCAGCCGTCAGTCCGACTACACCACGCCGCCAAGCCAATCGTCCGTTACACACCTTTTCTCCGCCGGATTTTGGTAAAAATAAATGTTTTATTTATTGAATTTTATTTGTTTTGAGTTAACATCCCAGCAGCTAATACCCAGGTACTTAACCCAGTAGGGCAAGTAAAGCCCGCCCTTCTGGCCACCAGTGATTTTGGTCGATACCATAACGACCCCTGGAGTATTTCTTTCTCCACTGACGCTGCCCGTGCAGTGGCCTTCACACTCTAAACGGAAGGTGGCGCCCGAGGCAATCCGAAACCTGGACAAAGGCGCCAAAGTGACCCGCAACGACCGAAGTCTCGTCGCAACATGTCTTTTCATTTGATTTCATTTATTTTCATTTATTTTCATTTATTTTCATTTATTTTCATTTATTTTCATTTATTTTCATTTATTTTCATTTATTTTCATTTATTTTCATTTATTTTCATTTATTTTCATTTATTTTCATTTATTTTCATTTATTTTCATTTATTTTCATTTATTTTCATTTATTTTCATTTATTTTCATTTGTTTTCATTTGTTTTCATTAATTTTTATTTATTTTCATTTATTTTCATTTATTTTCATTTATTTTCATTTATTTTCATTTATTTTCATTTATTTTCATTTATTTTCATTTATTTTCATTTATTTTCATTTATTTTCATTTATTTTCATTTATTTTCATTTATTTTCATTTATTTTCATTTATTTTCATTTATTTTCATTTATTTTCATTTATTTTCATTTATTTTCATTTATTTTCATTTATTTTCATTTATTTTCATTTATTTTCATTTATTTTCATTTATTTTCATTTATTTTAATTTATTTTCATTTATTTTCATTTATTTTCATTTATTTTCATTTATTTTCATTTATTTTCATTTATTTTCATTTATTTTCATTTATTTTCATTTATTTTCATTTATTTTCATTTATTTTCATTTATTTTCATTTATTTTCATTTATTTTCATTTATTTTCATTTATTTTCATTTGTTTTCATTTATTTTCATTTATTTTCATTTATTTTCATTTATTTTCATTTATTTTCATTTATTTTCATTTATTTTCATTTATTTTCATTTATTTTCATTTATTTTCATTTATTTTCATTTATTTTCATTTATTTTCATTTGTTTTCATTAATTTTCATTTATTTTCATTTATTTTCATTTATTTTCATTTATTTTCATTTATTTTCATTTATTTTCATTTATTTTCATTTATTTTCATTTATTTTCATTTATTTTCATTTATTTTCATTTATTTTCATTTATTTTCATTTATTTTCATTTATTTTCATTTATTTTCATTTATTTTCATTTATTTTCATTTATTTTCATTTATTTTCATTTATTTTCATTTATTTTCATTTATTTTCATTTATTTTCATTTATTTTCATTTATTTTCATTTATTTTCATTTATTTTCATTTATTTTCATTTATTTTCATTTATTTTCATTTATTTTCATTTATTTTCATTTATTTTAATTTATTTTCATTTATTTTCATTTATTTTCATTTATTTTCATTTATTTTCATTTATTTTCATTTATTTTCATTTATTTTCATTTATTTTCATTTATTTTCATTTATTTTCATTTATTTTCATTTATTTTCATTTATTTTCATTTATTTTCATTTATTTTCATTTATTTTCATTTATTTTCATTTGTTTTCATTTATTTTCATTTATTTTCATTTATTTTCATTTATTTTCATTTATTTTCATTTATTTTCATTTATTTTCATTTATTTTCATTTATTTTCATTTATTTTCATTTATTTTCATTTATTTTCATTTATTTTCATTTGTTTTCATTAATTTTCATTTATTTTCATTTATTTTCATTTATTTTCATTTATTTTCATTTATTTTCATTTATTTTCATTTATTTTCATTTATTTTCATTTATTTTCATTTATTTTCATTTATTTTCATTTATTTTCATTTATTTTCATTTATTTTCATTTATTTTCATTTATTTTCATTTATTTTCATTTATTTTCATTTACTTTCATTTATTTTCATTTGTTTTCATTTATTTTCATGTATTATCATTTATTTTCATCTATTTTTATTTATTTTCATTTACTTTAATGTATTTACATGTATTTTCATTTGTTTTCATTCATTTTCACTTATTTACATGGATTTTCATTAATTTTCATTGACTTTCATATATTTTCATGTATTTTTATTTGTTTTCATTTATTTTCATTTATTTTCATTTATTTTCATTTATTTTCATTTGCTTTTATTTATTTACATGTATTTTCATTTATTTTCATTTACTTTCATGTTTTTACGTGTATTTCTTCATTTATTTTCATTTATTTTCATTTATTTTCATTTATTTTCATTTATTTTCATTTATTTTCATTTATTTTCATTTATTTTTATGTATTATCATTTGTTTTTATTTCTTTTTATTTACTTTTATGTATTTTCATTTGTTTTCATTTATTTTCATGTATTATCATTTATTTTCATCTATTTTTATTTATTTTCATTTACTTTAATGTATTTACATGTATTTTCATTTGTTTTCATTCATTTTCACTTATTTACATAGATTTTCATTAATTTTCATTGACTTACATATATTTTCATGTATTTTTATTTGTTTTCATTTATTTTCATTTATTTTCATTAACTTTCGTGTATTTACATGTATTTTCTTTTGTTTTCATTTATTTTCATTTGTTTTTATTTATTTACGTGTATTTTCATTTATTTTCATTTACTTTCATGTATTTACATGTCTTTTCATTTGATTTCATTTATTTTCATTTATTTTCATTTATTTTCATTTATTTTCATTTATTTTCATTTATTTTCATTTATTTTCATTTATTTTCATTTATTTTCATTTATTTTCATTTATTTTCATTTATTTTCATTTATTTTCATTTATTTTCATTTATTTTCATTTATTTTCTTTTATTTTCATTTATTTTCATTTATTTTCATTTATTTTCATTTATTTTCATTTGTTTTCATTTGTTTTCATTTATTTTCATTTATTTTCATCTATTTTCATTTATTTTCATTTATTTTCATTTATTTTCATTTATTTTCATTTATTTTCATTTATTTTCATTTATTTTCATTTATTTTCATTTATTTTCATTTATTTTCATTTATTTTCATTTATTTTCATTTATTTTCATTTATTTTTATTTATTTTTATTTATTTTTATTTATTTTCATTTATTTTTATTTATTTTCATTTATTTTCATTTATTTTCATTTATTTTCATTTATTTTCATTTATTTTCATTTATTTTCATTTATTTTCATTTATTTTCATTTATTTTCATTTATTTTCATTTATTTTCATTTATTTTCATTTATTTTCATTTATTTTCATTTATTTTCATTTATTTTCATTTATTTTCATTTATTTTCATTTATTTTCATTTATTTTCATTTATTTTCATTTATTTTCATTTATTTTCATTTATTTTCATTTATTTTCATTTATTTTCATTTATTTTCATTTATTTTCATTTATTTTCATTTATTTTCATTTATTTTCATTTATTTCATTTATTTTCATTTATTTTCATTTATTTTCATTTATTTTCATTTATTTTCATTTATTTTCATTTATTTTCATTTATTTTCATTTATTTTCATTTATTTTCATTTATTTTCATTTATTTTCATTTATTTTCATTTATTTTCATTTATTTTCATTTATTTTCATTTATTTTCATTTATTTTCATTTATTTTCATTTATTTTCATTTATTTTCATTTATTTTCATTTATTTTCATTTATTTCATTTATTTCATTTATTTTCATTTATTTTCATTTATTTTCATTTATTTCATTTATTTTCATTTATTTTCATTTATTTTCATTTATTTTCATTTATTTTCATTTATTTTCATTTATTTTCATTATTTTCATTTATTTTCATTTATTTTCATTTATTTTCATTTATTTTCATTTATTTTCATTATTTTCATTTATTTTCATTTATTTTCATTTATTTTCATTATTTTCATTTATTTTCATTTATTTTCATTATTTTCATTTATTTTCATTTATTTTCATTATTTCATTTATTTTCATTTATTTCATTTATTTTCATTTATTTTCATTTATTTTCATTTATTTTCATTTATTTTCATTTATTTTCATTTATTTTCATTTATTTTCATTTATTTTCATTTATTTTCATTTATTTTCATTTATTTTCATTTATTTCATTATTTCATTTATTTTCATTTATTTTCATTTATTTTCATTTATTTTCATTTATTTTCATTTATTTTCATTTATTTCATTTATTTTCATTTATTTTCATTTATTTTCATTTATTTTCATTTATTTTCATTTATTTTCATTTATTTTCATTTATTTTCATTTATTTTCATTTATTTTCATTTATTTTCATTTATTTTCATTTATTTTCATTTATTTTCATTTATTTCATTTATTTTCATTTATTTTCATTTATTTTCATTTATTTTCATTTATTTTCATTTATTTTCATTTATTTTCATTTATTTTCATTTATTTTCATTTATTTTCATTTATTTTCATTTATTTTCATTTATTTTCATTTATTTTCATTATTTTCATTTATTTTCATTTATTTTCATTTATTTTCATTTATTTTCATTTATTTTCATTTATTTTCATTTATTTCATTTATTTTCATTTATTTTCATTTATTTTCATTTATTTTCATTATTTTCATTTATTTTCATTTATTTTCATTTATTTCATTTATTTTCATTTATTTTCATTTATTTTCATTTATTTTCATTTATTTTCATTATTTTCATTTATTTTCATTTATTTTCATTTATTTTCATTTATTTTCATTTATTTTCATTTATTTTCATTATTTTCATTTATTTCATTTATTTTCATTTATTTCATTTATTTTCATTTATTTTCATTTATTTTCATTTATTTCATTTATTTCATTTATTTTCATTTATTTTCATTTATTTTCATTTATTTCATTTATTTTCATTTATTTTCATTTATTTTCATTTATTTTCATTATTTTCATTTATTTTCATTTATTTTCATTTATTTCATTTATTTTCATTTATTTTCATTTATTTTCATTTATTTTCATTTATTTTCATTTATTTTCATTTATTTTCATTTATTTTCATTTATTTTCATTTATTTTCATTTATTTTCATTTATTTTCATTTATTTTCATTTATTTTCATTTATTTTCATTTATTTTCATTTATTTTCATTTATTTCATTTATTTTCATTTATTTTCATTTATTTTCATTTATTTTCATTTATTTTCATTTATTTTCATTTATTTTCATTTATTTTCATTTATTTTCATTTATTTTCATTTATTTTCATTTATTTTCATTTATTTTCATTTATTTTCATTTATTTTCATTTATTTTCATTTATTTTCATTTATTTTCATTTATTTTCATTTATTTTCATTTATTTTCATTTATTTTCATTTATTTTCATTTATTTTCATTTATTTTCATTTATTTTCATTTATTTTCATTTATTTTCATTTATTTTCATTTATTTCATTTATTTTCATTTATTTTCATTTATTTTCATTTATTTTCATTTATTTTCATTTATTTTCATTTATTTTCATTTATTTTCATTTATTTTCATTTATTTTCATTTATTTTCATTTATTTTCATTTATTTTCATTTATTTTCATTTATTTTCATTTATTTCATTTATTTTCATTTATTTTCATTTATTTTCATTATTTTCATTTATTTTCATTTATTTTTCATTTATTTTCATTTATTTTCATTTATTTTCATTTATTTTCATTTATTTTCATTTATTTTCATTTATTTTCATTTATTTTCATTTATTTTCATTTATTTTCATTTATTTTCATTTATTTTCATTTATTTTCATTTATTTTCATTTATTTTCATTTATTTTCATTTATTTTCATTTATTTCATTTATTTTCATTTATTTTCATTATTTTCATTTATTTTCATTTATTTTCATTTATTTTCATTTATTTTCATTTATTTTCATTTATTTTCATTTATTTTCATTTATTTTCATTTATTTTCATTTATTTTCATTTATTTTCATTTATTTTCATTTATTTTCATTTATTTTCATTTATTTTCATTTATTTTCATTTATTTTCATTTATTTTCATTTATTTTCATTTATTTTCATTTATTTTCATTTATTTTCATTTATTTTCATTTATTTTCATTTATTTTCATTTATTTTCATTTATTTTCATTATTTTCATTTATTTTCATTTATTTTCATTTATTTTCATTTATTTTCATTTATTTTCATTTATTTTCATTTATTTTCATTTATTTTCATTTATTTTCATTTATTTTCATTTATTTTCATTTATTTTCATTTATTTTCATTTATTTTCATTTATTTTCATTTATTTTCATTATTTTCATTTATTTTCATTTATTTTCATTTATTTTCATTTATTTTCATTTATTTTCATTTATTTTCATTTATTTTCATTTATTTTCATTTATTTTCATTTATTTTCATTTATTTTCATTTATTTCATTTATTTTCATTTATTTCATTTATTTTCATTTATTTTCATTTATTTTCATTTATTTTCATTTATTTTCATTTATTTTCATTTATTTTCATTTATTTTCATTTATTTTCATTTATTTTCATTTATTTTCATTTATTTTCATTTATTTTCATTTATTTTCATTTATTTTCATTTATTTTCATTTATTTTCATTTATTTTCATTTATTTTCATTTATTTTCATTTATTTTCATTTATTTTCATTTATTTTCATTTATTTTCATTTATTTTCATTTATTTTCATTTATTTTCATTTATTTTCATTTATTTTCATTTATTTTCATTATTTTCATTATTTTCATTTATTTTCATTTATTTTCATTTATTTTCATTTATTTTCATTATTTTCATTTATTTTCATTTATTTTCATTTATTTTCATTTATTTTCATTTTATTTTCATTTATTTTCATTTATTTTCATTTATTTTCATTTATTTTCATTTATTTTCATTTATTTTCATTTATTTTCATTTATTTTCATTTATTTTCATTTATTTTCATTTATTTCATTATTTTCATTTATTTTCATTTATTTTCATTTATTTTCATTTATTTTCATTTATTTCATTTATTTTCATTTATTTTCATTTATTTTCATTTATTTTCATTTATTTTCATTTATTTTCATTTATTTTCATTTATTTTCATTTATTTTCATTTATTTTCATTTATTTTCATTTATTTTCATTTATTTTCATTATTTTCATTTATTTTCATTTATTGTCATTTATTTTCATTTATTTTCATTTATTTTCATTTATTTTCATTTACTTTCATTTATTTTCATTTGTTTTCATTTATTTTCATGTATTATCATTTATTTTCATCTATTTTTATTTATTTTCATTTACTTTAATGTATTTACATGTATTTTCATTTGTTTTCATTCATTTTCACTTATTTACATGGATTTTCATTAATTTTCATTGACTTTCATATATTTTCATGTATTTTTATTTGTTTTCATTTATTTTCATTTATTTTCATTTATTTTCATTTATTTTCATTTATTTTCATTTGCTTTTATTTATTTACATGTATTTTCATTTATTTTCATTTACTTTCATGTTTTTACGTGTATTTCTTCATTTATTTTCATTTATTTTCATTTATTTTCATTTATTTTCATTTATTTTCATTTATTTTCATTTATTTTCATTTATTTTCATTTATTTTCATTTATTTTCATTTATTTTTATGTATTATCATTTGTTTTTATTTCTTTTTATTTACTTTTATGTATTTTCATTTGTTTTCATTTATTTTCATGTATTATCATTTATTTTCATCTATTTTTATTTATTTTCATTTACTTTAATGTATTTACATGTATTTTCATTTGTTTTCATTCATTTTCACTTATTTACATAGATTTTCATTAATTTTCATTGACTTACATATATTTTCATGTATTTTTATTTGTTTTCATTTATTTTCATTTATTTTCATTAACTTTCGTGTATTTACATGTATTTTCTTTTGTTTTCATTTATTTTCATTTGTTTTTATTTATTTACGTGTATTTTCATTTATTTTCATTTACTTTCATGTATTTACATGTCTTTTCATTTGATTTCATTTATTTTCATTTATTTTCATTTATTTTCATTTATTTTCATTTATTTTCATTTATTTTCATTTATTTTCATTTATTTTCATTTATTTTCATTTATTTTCATTTATTTTCATTTATTTTCATTTATTTTCATTTATTTTCATTTATTTTCATTTATTTTCATTTATTTTCATTTATTTTCATTTATTTTCATTTATTTTCTTTTATTTTCATTTATTTTCATTTATTTTCATTTATTTTCATTTATTTTCATTTGTTTTCATTTGTTTTCATTTATTTTCATTTATTTTCATCTATTTTCATTTATTTTCATTTATTTTCATTTATTTTCATTTATTTTCATTTATTTTCATTTATTTTCATTTATTTTCATTTATTTTCATTTATTTTCATTTATTTTCATTTATTTTCATTTATTTTCATTTATTTTCATTTATTTTCATTTATTTTCATTTATTTTCATTTATTTTTATTTATTTTTATTTATTTTTATTTATTTTCATTTATTTTTATTTATTTTCATTTATTTTCATTTATTTTCATTTATTTTCATTTATTTTCATTTATTTTCATTTATTTTCATTTATTTTCATTTATTTTCATTTATTTTCATTTATTTCATTTATTTCATTTATTTTCATTTATTTTCATTTATTTTCATTTATTTTCATTTATTTTTATTTATTTTTATTTATTTTTATTTATTTTCATTTATTTTTATTTATTTTCATTTATTTTCATTTATTTTCATTTATTTTCATTTATTTTCATTTATTTTCATTTATTTTCATTTATTTTCATTTATTTTCATTTGTTTTCATTTATTTTCATTTATTTTTATTTGTTTTCATTTATTTTAATTTATTTTCATTTATTTTCATTTATTTTCATTTATTTTCATTTATTTTCATTTATTTTCATTTATTTTCATTTATTTTCATTTATTTTCATTCATTTTCATTTATTTTCATTTATTTTCATTTATTTTCATTTATTTTCATTTATTTTCATTCATTTTCATTTATTTTCATTTATTTTCATTTATTTTCATTTATTTTCATTTATTTTCATTTATTTTCATTTATTTTCATTTATTTTCATTTATTTTCATTTATTTTCATTTATTTTCATTTATTTTCATTTATTTTCATTTATTTTCATTTATTTTCATTTATTTTCATTTATTTTCATTTATTTTCATTTATTTTCATTTATTTTCATTTATTTTCATTTATTTTCATTTATTTTCATTTATTTTCATTTATTTTCATTTATTTTCATTTATTTTCATTCATTTTCATTTATTTTCATTTATTTTCATTCATTTTCATTTATTTTCATTTATTTTCATTCATTTCATTCATTTTCATTTATTTTCATTCATTTTCATTCATTTTCATTTATTTTCATTCATTTTCATTCATTTTCATTTATTTTCATTTATTTTCATTTATTTTCATTTATTTTCATTTATTTTCATTTATTTTCATTTATTTTCATTTATTTTCATTTATTTTCATTTATTTTCATTTATTTTCATTTATTTTCATTTATTTTCATTTATTTTCATTTATTTTCATTTATTTTCATTTATTTTCATTTATTTTCATTTATTTTCATTTATTTTCATTTATTTTCATTTATTTTCATTTATTTTCATTTATTTTCATTTATTTTCATTTATTTTCATTTATTTTCATTTCTTTTCATTTATTTTTATTTATTTTCATTTATTTTCATTTATTTTCATTTATTTTCATTTCTTTTCATTTATTTTCATTTATTTTCATTTATTTTCATTTATTTTCATTTATTTTCATTTATTTTCATTTATTTTCATTTATTTTCATTTATTTTCATTTATTTTCATTTATTTTCATTTCTTTTCATTTATTTTCATTTATTTTTATTTATTTTCATTTATTTTCATTTCTTTTCATTTCTTTCATTTCTTTTCATTTATTTTCATTTCTTTTCATTTATTTTCATTTCTTTTCATTTCTTTTCATTTATTTTCATTTCTTTTCATTTATTTCATTTATTTTCATTTATTTTCATTTCTTTTCATTTCTTTTCATTTATTTTCATTTCTTTTCATTTATTTTCATTTCTTTTCATTTATTTCATTTCTTTTCATTTCTTTTCATTTCTTTTCATTTCTTTTCATTTCTTTTCATTTCTTTTCATTTCTTTTCATTTCTTTTCATTTCTTTTCATTTCTTTTCATTTATTTTCATTTCTTTTCATTTCTTTTCATTTCTTTTCATTTATTTTCATTTATTTTCATTTATTTTCATTTTTTTTCATTTCTTTTCATTTCTTTTCATTTATTTTCATTCTTTTCATTTCTTTTCATTTCTTTTCATTTCTTTTCATTTCTTTTCATTTCTTTTCATTTCTTTTCATTTCTTTCATTTCTCTTCATTTCTTTTCATTTCTTTTTCATTTCTTTTCATTTCTTTTCATTTCTTTTCATTTCTTTTCATTTCTTTTCATTTCTTTTCATTTCTTTTCATTTCTTTTCATTTCTTTTCATTTCTTTTCATTTCTTTTCATTTCTTTTCATTTCTTTTCATTTCTTTTCATTTCTTTTCATTTCTTTTCATTTCTTTCATTCTTTTCATTTCTTTTCATTTCTTTTCATTTCTTTTCATTTCTTTTCATTTCTTTCATTTCTTTTCATTTCTTTTCATTTCTTTTCATTTCTTTTCATTTCTTTTCATTTCTTTTCATTTCTTTTCATTTCTTTTCATTTCTTTTCATTTCTTTTCATTTCTTTTCATTTCTTTTCATTTCTTTTCATTTCTTTTCATTTCTTTTCATTTCTTTTCATTTCTTTTCATTTCTTTTCATTTCTTTTCATTTCTTTTCATTTCTTTTCATTTCTTTTCATTTCTTTTCATTTCTTTTCATTTCTTTTCATTTCTTTTCATTTCTTTTCATTTCTTTTCATTTCTTTTCATTTCTTTTCATTTCTTTTCATTTCTTTTCATTTCTTTTCATTTCTTTTCATTTCTTTTCATTTCTTTTCATTTCTTTTCATTTCTTTTCATTTCTTTTCATTTCTTTTCATTTCTTTTCATTTCTTTTCATTTCTTTTCATTTCTTTTCATTTCTTTTCATTTCTTTTCATTTCTTTTCATTTCTTTTCATTTCTTTTCATTTCTTTTCATTTCTTTTCATTTCTTTTCATTTCTTTTCATTTCTTTTCATTCTTTTCATTTCTTTTCATTTCTTTTCATTCTTTTCATTTCTTTCATTTCTTTTCATTTCTTTTCATTTCTTTTCATTTCTTTTCATTTCTTTTCATTTCTTTTCATTCTTTCATTTCTTTTCATTTCTTTTCATTTCTTTTCATTTCTTTTCATTTCTTTTCATTTCTTTTCATTTCTTTTCATTTCTTTTCATTTCTTTCATTTCTTTCATTTCTTTTCATTTCTTTTCATTTCTTTTCATTTCTTTTCATTTCTTTTCATTTCTTTTCATTTCTTTTCATTTCTTTTCATTTCTTTTCATTTCTTTTCATTTCTTTTCATTTCTTTTCATTTCTTTTCATTTCTTTTCATTTCTTTTCATTTCTTTTCATTTCTTTTCATTTCTTTTCATTTCTTTTCATTTCTTTTCATTTCTTTTCATTTCTTTTCATTTCTTTTCATTTCTTTTCATTTCTTTTCATTTCTTTTCATTTCTTTTCATTTCTTTTCATTTCTTTTCATTTCTTTTCATTTCTTTTCATTTCTTTTCATTTCTTTTCATTTCTTTTCATTTCTTTTCATTTCTTTTCATTTCTTTTCATTTCTTTTCATTTCTTTTCATTTCTTTTCATTTCTTTTCATTTCTTTTCATTTCTTTTCATTTCTTTTCATTTCTTTTCATTTCTTTTCATTTCTTTTCATTTCTTTTCATTTCTTTCATTTCTTTTCATTTCTTTTCATTTCTTTTCATTTCTTTTCATTTCTTTTCATTTCTTTTCATTTCTTTTCATTTCTTTTCATTTCTTTTCATTTCTTTTCATTTCTTTTCATTTCTTTTCATTTCTTTTCATTTCTTTCATTTCTTTTCATTTCTTTTCATTTCTTTTCATTTCTTTTCATTTCTTTTCATTTCTTTTCATTTCTTTTCATTTCTTTTCATTTCTTTTCATTTCTTTTCATTTCTTTCATTTCTTTCATTTCTTTTCATTTCTTTTCATTTCTTTTCATTTCTTTTCATTTCTTTCATTTCTTTTCATTTCTTTTCATTTCTTTTCATTTCTTTTCATTTCTTTTCATTTCTTCTTTTCATTTCTTTTCATTCTTCATTCTTTCATTTCTTTTCATTTCTTTCATTTCTTTCATTTCTTTTCATTTCTTTTCATTTCTTTCATTTCTTTTCATTTCTTTTCATTTCTTTTCATTCTTCATTCTTTTCATTTCTTTTCATTTCTTTTCATTTCTTTTCATTTCTTTTCATTTCTTTTCATTTCTTTTCATTTCTTTTCATTTCTTTTCATTTCTTTTCATTTCTTTCTTTCTTTTCATTTCTTTTCATTTCTTTTCATTTCTTTTCATTTCTTTTCATTTCTTTTCATTTCTTTTCATTTCTTTTCATTTCTTTTCATTTCTTTTCATTTCTTTTCATTTCTTTTCATTTCTTTTCATTTCTTTTCATTTCTTTTCATTTCTTTTCATTTCTTTTCATTTCTTTTCATTTCTTTTCATTTCTTTTCATTTCTTTTCATTTCTTTTCATTTCTTTTCATTTCTTTTCATTTCTTTTCATTTCTTTTCATTTCTTTTCATTTCTTTTCATTTCTTTTCATTTCTTTTCATTTCTTTTCATTTCTTTTCATTTCTTTTCATTTCTTTTCATTTCTTTTCATTTCTTTTCATTTCTTTTCATTTCTTTTCATTTCTTTTCATTTCTTTTCATTTCTTTTCATTTCTTTTCATTTCTTTTCATTTCTTTTCATTTCTTTTCATTTCTTTCATTTCTTTCATTTCTTTTCATTTCTTTCATTTCTTTTCATTTCTTTTCATTTCTTTTCATTTCTTTTCATTTCTTTTCATTTCTTTTCATTTCTTTTCATTTCTTTTCATTTCTTTTCATTTCTTTTCATTTCTTTTCATTTCTTTTCATTTCTTTCATTTCTTTTCATTTCTTTTCATTTCTTTTCATTTCTTTTCATTTCTTTTCATTTCTTTTCATTTCTTTTCATTTCTTTTCATTTCTTTCATTTCTTTTCATTTCTTTTCATTTCTTTTCATTTCTTTTCATTCTTTTCATTTCTTTTCATTTCTTTTCATTTCTTTTCATTTCTTTTCATTTCTTTTCATTTCTTTTCATTTCTTTTCATTTCTTTTCATTTCTTTTCATTTCTTTTCATTTCTTTTCATTTCTTTTCATTTCTTTTCATTTCTTTTCATTTCTTTTCATTTCTTTTCATTTCTTTTCATTTCTTTTCATTTCTTTTCATTTCTTTTCATTTCTTTTCATTTCTTTTCATTTCTTTTCATTTCTTTTCATTTCTTTTCATTTCTTTTCATTTCTTTCATTTCTTTTCATTTCTTTTCATTTCTTTTCATTTCTTTTCATTTCTTTTCATTTCTTTTCATTTCTTTTCATTTCTTTTCATTTCTTTTCATTTCTTTTCATTTTCATTCTTCATTTCTTTTCATTTCTTTTCATTTCTTTTCATTTCTTTTCATTTCTTTTCATTTCTTTTCATTTCTTTTCATTTCTTTTCATTTCTTTTCATTTCTTTTCATTTCTTTTCATTTCTTTTCATTTCTTTTCATTTCTTTTCATTTCTTTTCATTTCTTTTCATTTCTTTTCATTTCTTTTCATTTCTTTTCATTTCTTTTCATTTCTTTTCATTTCTTTTCATTTCTTTTCATTTCTTTTCATTTCTTTTCATTTCTTTTCATTTCTTTTCATTTCTTTTCATTTCTTTTCATTTCTTTTCATTTCTTTTCATTTCTTTTCATTTCTTTTCATTTCTTTTCATTTCTTTTCATTTCTTTTCATTTCTTTTCATTTCTTTTCATTTCTTTTCATTTCTTTTCATTCTTTTCATTTTCATTTCTTTTCATTTCTTTTCATTTCTTTTCATTTCTTTTCATTTCTTTTCATTTCTTTTCATTTCTTTTCATTTCTTTTCATTTCTTTTCATTCTTTCATCTTTTCATTTCTTTTCATTTCTTTTCATTTCTTTTCATTTCTTTTCATTTCTTTTCATTTCTTTTCATTTCTTTTCATTTCTTTTCATTTCTTTTCATTTCTTTTCATTTCTTTTCATTTCTTTTCATTTCTTTTCATTTCTTTTCATTTCTTTTCATTTCTTTCATTTCTTTCATTTCTTTTCATTTCTTTTCATTTCTTTTCATTTCTTTTCATTTCTTTTCATTTCTTTTCATTTCTTTTCATTTCTTTTCATTTCTTTTCATTTCTTTTCATTTCTTTTCATTTCTTTTCATTTCTTTTCATTTCTTTTCATTTCTTTTCATTTCTTTTCATTTCTTTCATTCTTTTCATTTCTTTTCATTTCTTTCATTTCTTTTCATTTCTTTTCATTCTTCTTTTCATTTCTTTTCATTCTTTCATTTCTTTTCATTTCTTTTCATTTCTTTTCATTTCTTTTCATTTCTTTTCATTTCTTTTCATTTCTTTTCATTTCTTTTCATTTCTTTTCATTTCTTTTCATTTCTTTTCATTTCTTTTCATTTCTTTTCATTTCTTTTCATTTCTTTTCATTTCTTTTCATTTCTTTTCATTTCTTTTCATTTCTTTTCATTTCTTTTCATTTCTTTTCATTTCTTTTCATTTCTTTTCATTTCTTTTCATTTCTTTTCATTTCTTTTCATTTCTTTTCATTTCTTTTCATTTCTTTTCATTTCTTTTCATTTATTTTCATTTCTTTTCATTTCTTTTCATTTCTTTTCATTTATTTTCATTTATTTTCATTTCTTTTCATTTATTTTCATTTCTTTTCATTTATTTTCATTTATTTTCATTTCTTTTCATTTCTTTTCATTTCTTTTCATTTATTTTCATTTCTTTTCATTTATTTTCATTTATTTTCATTTCTTTTCATTT
>CAUJLB010000117.1:45000-104226 GCA_963243735.1 Neocrepidodera transversa | reverse complement strand
GCATCTTAGCTTGAGGACGCCACTGCCTGTGGAAATATTTGACGTTGCATCGAGCAGGCTATGTAATTATAGAGTTTTAATTTTTACCTAACGCCCGGCGTTTCGAAGTGCGTCAGTTAAAAGACACCTGCGCAGTAATTGAATTAGGTAAAAAAGCTAGGAGACAAACACAACAGATTCTTATCAATTTAGAAGATATTGAATATTTTACGGTAACTTTAAACGACCCATTGGCGTGCTACGTTGTCTAAAATAATTTAAAATATTATATCATGTGTTGATACCAGATTTTTAATTCTTTAAGTTAAACGGCAAAATATTTACAATTATTATAATATTTAATTTTAATATAATTTTAATACAATTAATCTTTACCGATCTAAAAAAATTCAGAAAAAATTTTTCGCCAGATTATTTTTACCAAATTATTTATCGATGCATAATTACTATAGGGAAAAAAATAAGAAAAAAGAGACGCCACTAGCCAACTAATAAACCGACCGCTTGGTTAAAAAATCGGTTATGTCACCCCAAAACTTTCCCGACGAGTATCCACGAATACTTTTTCAGATATTTAATGTTAAAGTTTCAACTTTTGTCATTTTTTAATTTTTGACAGGTGACAGTTGGAGAAATAATTTTAACTGTTCTGAATATAGTTTATCTAGGGCTTTCAAATGATATACAGCATGTCCAATTCCGTGACATTTTGCATCTGTCATTTTTTGATAGTGGTACTTCCGTTTAACAGATCTCGTACAAAACTAACTAATTCTTCCGACAGATAGCCCAAACCCATATAATAAATTTCAGCTCAATCGGATTAATACTTCTTCAGATATTTAATGCTGAAGTTTCAAATTTTGACATTTTTTTATTGGTGACAGGTGACAGTTGGAGAAATAATTTTAACTGTTCTGAATAGAGTTTATCTAGGGCTTTCAAATGATATACAGCATGTCCAATTCCGTGACATTTTGCATCTGTCATTTTTTGATAGTGGTACTTCCGTTTAACAGATGCCGTATAAAAAAACTAATGGGTTCTTTCGACGGGTAATCCAAACACCTATACCAAATTTCAGCTCAATCGGATTAAACGTGTGGCCTCTATCGTGGAAGAATACACACATGCTGGAGACGGCGCTTTAGTTTTTGAACAATTGTTCATGGCTTATTTACTTTTAGTTGTCAATTTTTACTAACTTGGCATAAAAAATTAATATTACTGTAATAATCGACAAGTTTGATAATGCAAAATAAATAAAAATTGAGATGCGAAATAGTGTGATATTTTACACGATTTTAAGATTTATCTATACTCTGAAGCTTCAATTCATGACTTGCATTGAGTCGTTTTATTGTCCGGTTAGATTTGTTTGAATTACCGATGTTTTCTTTTGATGAATAAACTATGAAAGAATAATGTTTAACACATGATCTCATATTAATTACATAATTGTTTCTAATAATCCACCGCCGCCCCTGGTTGGTAGAATTACGACTAATTACAAATGTTGCCGCAAGTCTAAAATACATACCTCTCCATCCCTGTCTAGTTTACTTTTTCATGAACGAGTCTACATACAGCAATTGAATATCTCTACCTTACTGAAGGTCGCCTACACGTTTAAGTATTTACAAAGGGAGGGGCCAAATTCGACGACGAATAAAAAATTCATTATCTAACGAATCAGGTATAAAATGTTTCAAGTTTGAGGATCCATTATTTTTTATACTTTTAAGTACTTGCAAGGGTCGGTTAAAATTCGGCATCCCTGTTCATGAACACCATTTGTTTTTGATGAATACAATCGAGACTCGTCTAGTCTAATAGAAAATAATACGAATATATGCGGTATGAAGCCAGCGGCGTTACACAAAAAATTAATTTAAAAAAATCAAATATAGAATTTAAATTAAATTTAATCTTTTTAAATCGTTATTGCTACAATAAGGCAATTAAGAAGTAGAAAAAGAATATGAATCAACTACTTTGAGTTCGGACTTTTTTTTGGGAGTTTAAAAAAAATAAATAGAAATAAACTAATTGATACAAAAATATATAGTTGTATACGTTTGTAAGGAGTGAATAGTAAATAGAAAATTTTAATACATTGATATACATTTATTCGCTACCACAATGTAGGTCGCTCCGTAGGACTGAAAAAAAAACAGGACCTAGTGACAACTCCTAATAGGGGGCGACATAGCCCGGGAGAGTTTATTCGTTTATTCGATACATTTTTTCGAGACCTTTGAAAACATACGAGATGTAATGCCATTGAATAAACCATTCACGATAAAACTGCAGTTAAAAATCAATTAACCACTTATTTAGACTTGTATTAGGCACTGTCACCCCGGGGATAGCTGTATGCGTTGAACTACAATTTTATTGTGAGAAAACTAATAATAAATGATTTCTTCTTTTAAATTGAGGGGTGGTCGGTGTATTGGAATCTCAAAACAACTATTTTTTCATTTGTTGGCCATGGCGGCCGAGAACTGGATCATTGAGCTGATTATTCGAGGGCCTTCAATGACAAGTCCCAATGCTATGGACATTTTTCAAGTTCCTATGGAAATTGATACAGTAGCCAATTTCCGGCCACCAAAAAAAAAAAAAAAAATATATACATATATAAAATAAATATAATAATTGCATTTATATGGACGAGAAATGGTATAGTGTGCGCAAGACGACAACTAGCTTCAAAAACGACGGCTGTTTTATTGGATTTCAACAAATTTTGTGTTGAAAACAATTGTGAATAAGAATTGATGTCTTGTTAAGTAGGTATGCAACTTATTTCTTTCAAATGGTGTCAGGCAATAACATAGCGAAAAAAGTAAAATGAATTGATGATATATACATCAAAAAAAGTTGCGCACAATACCTGGAAGGATGGATTACTCCATCCCAAAGCCTATCGACCAATTAGCGTAACATCGTTTCCCATGAAGGCATTGGAAAGGTTATGCTAAAGGTACATAAGAGATGCGGTAATTACTACAATACCATTACATCCCAATTAACATGCATACACCCCAGGTAGACTCGACGATTCAGATCTCCACCTAGTGGCCGGCCGAATAGAAAGATCGCTAGACAAAACTGTGTCCGCCTTGGATGTTTTCATAGACATAGAAGGTGCTTTGACATGCCCACCTTCAACAAAATAATACACTCATTAACCAATAGGCATGTTTCACCGCAAATGATTGGTGAATGGATACACAACATACTCTCAAAATGAGCAGTTAACATAAGTGTAGAAGATATAACCATGCGAGGCTTGGTTGCGACGGGATGTCCACGGGAAGAAGTGCTATCACCTCTACTATGGAACATGGACTTGGACACTCATCACCTCTACTATGGAACATGGACTTGGACACTCTCATCAGCCGTCCCAACAACGTACATCACTACACCATAGCATAGGCGGATGACTTAGTCACCCTGTCAACAGGAAAATTCGAGAACACATTCTGCGAAAGAATGCAAGTAGCTCTCAGTATAATAGAACAGTGATGCGAGAACCACTCATTACCTATCTATCCCAATAAGACAGAAATGGGTCTTTTCATGAGAAAAAGGAAGATACTAGAACTAAAACCTCCAGAATTTCTTAAAACAAAACCAAACTTTGCAGCAGAGGTAAAGTACCTAGATCACACTTTTGACATCAAGTTAACCTGGAACTTGCATCTAGAAAACAGAGTCAAAAAAAAGCATACACTGCTTATGGATAATGCCGTCGAACTGTGGGACGCACCTGGGATTTTCCCTCAGAGCAGTTTCATGGACGTCCACACGTCCATCATAAGACCTATGCTAACATGTGGTGCGGTCGTCTGGTAGCCAAAAACCCAACAGGCGACAACTACCTGCAAATTAGAACAAATTCAAAGAACAGCATGCCCCAACATAACTGGAACCATGAAAACAACGCCAACGAAAGCGGTGGAAGTCATCCTCATTATCGTCCCCTCTTGATATTTACATCAGGGAGGGCGCTTTGGCGACTATGATAAGAATCAGCTCGGTTGGAGTAGCTGTAGGATCCTGAGAGGTGAGACGTCGCTTCTGGCTGGAGGTGCTTGACACGCTTCCACTGCTACAAGCGAACATGACCTCTATATCTCGCCGCGATATGCTTTCCACAGGCCCCACAAAGTTATCACAAAATATACAGAAGAGTCGGATGTGGAAGTTATGATTCATATTTACACTTGAAAAATTACGATAAATGGGAAAAAGAGCAAAAAATAGGAAAAAAATAGGAAAAATGGGGGAAAATAGCTAGTTCAGGTTGTGGGATATACTCCACATCCTTAAACCTACACATAAAATGGGTTATGGGAAAAAGTGCCAGCATAGCTCACATGGAGTTCACTGGCATCCTAATATCAGCAAAAGAAATTCGCAGAAATAACATTACTGGTAGAAATATGTTCACCTGTACAGATAGTCGACAGATGCCCCTCACCCCGGATAGGGTGCGAACTTGTGCAGAGTTAGTACTAGAATATCACCCCATGTATTGGTCGTTTTGCCTAGAATATTATGATTATTCAAATGTTGTATAAACCAGTTGCAGTATTTATCACGTTTATTATAGCCTGGCGGTAATAACTCTAGATGCGTTGTAACTTATATTAATAACAATCACACAGCACATTCAGAATTGAGGGTAGGTTTCTTCTTTTTTCTTTAATTTCTTCTTTTTTCATTAGGAGCCTTAGCTATACGGAAAAAAATATCACTGATCGGAAGACATCTATCTTTAACCGATTGAACGATTCGAGGTATGAACAATAAACCTATGTAGTTTGCTTATATGGATGAAAAGTGAACTTTTTTATGATATTTTATACATTGAAAGTGGTCTTTGGACGACATTTCGTGAAGGTTTGTGATTAATAAATCATACAAACTAGAAACAAACAATGCATAAAGAACTTTACAATTTTAAATGATGAAATTGTCTGGATTGCATTCGATAAATTATTCTCAATAAAATAGTCTCCCATTTGAAATTGTAAATAAAAAAAATTAAAAAAATAATTATTATGCATGTTATTAACATTGCCTCCCTCTACATGATATTTTTTTTATATAAATAGGTGTAAGTTTATACTATAATTTAGTAGTTAAAAATTGGTAAAACATGGCATTAGTAAGACAAGTTTGTGAGTTTGAAGAATTAAAACTCGAGTTTTTTTCATTTACACATCCAATCACAAAACAAATATGGCTTTCGGCCAAAGATATCGCGAAGTGTCTTGGTTTTACGAATACCACTCAAGCAATAATTAAAAATGTTAAAAATGAAAAATATAAAAAAAATTGGAATGATTTAATACAAGGACATCTCTGTCAGATAGTACCTTTCAACTGGCAGAAAAGCACGATAATGATTAATGAAGCAGGCGTTAATATGCTAATAATGGCAGCAACTTTACCTAACGCCCAAAAATATAAAGAATGGATTTGCGATACAGTTCTGCCCTCAATAAGAAAAACTGGCAAATATATGATGTCTCAAGAAAATAATAGTGCATTATCAAGCGTCGAAGTGTATGACGATAAAATGAAAATTTTATCATTGGAGAAACAATTGGTAGAATCAAAAATTGGAATGATTTAATACAAGGACATCTCTGTCAGATAGTACCTTTCAACTGGGAGAAAAGCACGATAATGATTAATGAAGCAGGCGTTAATATGCTTATAATGGCAGCAACTTGATTTATTTAGAACAACTTTAAAAAGTCATGCAAGCTTTAACTCCTTTAAATTATACTTGTTTCGCAATGGCTGATATAGTAATTGGATTATAATTTGATTTATTTGGACTTTGAAGGAAAAAAACAGTATATACTACTCGATCAAGAAGGTTTCATTATTGGTGTTTCACGCAGATTACACTGACTTGTTAGTAAACTTTGGAGCTCAACACATAATAATATAAGTAATATGATATAACTACTTTTACACTTAAACAAATATTTAGCAGTAGTTAAGAATAAAAAAATCCTTCTATTGGATATCGCCGCCTATGCATTTGACGTTTTGAGACTCCGTTCTAAATTTAAACGAACGCCACTGAATGCGTCATTTACATTCTATCGAACAAGCGGAAAATAAAACTTGGTTTCGCTTTATTTATTTTTTTACCTGAAAGCGGGTGTTGTCGAAGTTCGTCAGTTAAAAGACACCTGCGTTGTAATTGAATTAGGTAAAGAAACTAAGAGGCAAACATAACAGATTCTAGAATCTAGACCTGCCACGCGCTGCTTAATTGTACAAAGCCAGTCACATGCAGGTAAAAAAAAAAAATCTTCCAGGCTAATTCTTTACTATAAATAATATTAAATATATTATGTTCCGAAATGGATTCTTTTTTTTTTAATTTATTTAATTTAAACGTAAATAGATTTACAATTTAGTCTAATATTCGATTTTTATTATTGATGTTTTAAAAAATAACTGCAGTAATTATATTGTACTTACAATTAATCTTTATATTTACTTGGGAATTGCAGAAAACAATTTTCGGTGCAGATTATTTCTGACAATTTTTTCCATAAATAACCACTCTTTATTAAAACACTTAAATATAGCATATAAAAATATTATATTTAAGAAAAAAAGTTAATTTCGTAATTTAGCTGAAATTTAGCAAAAAATAAGTTCACAAAGTTTATCTTTGATATAGACAAGTGAAAATTTTTAAGGGTTTAACGATGCTGAATCGATTGCAGCCGTTTCTATAACTCGCCTAAAATAGCGACTAAAAATATGCGGTTTTTCATGTTATTTAAGATATTTATCAGAAGAATGCACATGCGATACTTTTTTCAAATGCATCTAAAGAAAAAAAGCTGATAGTCGTGACACTTTTACTACAAATAATTTTAAAAAAAGCCCAACAGACTCGCTCTAAAGAATTAACTACAGAATCGATTGGTGAAAACCGCAGCTTCCTATCTTTAATACTAACGGAGCGCCCGTCCAAACGATTTTAGGTTAGATGGTATTGAAGCTTTTTAAGTACTGAATGGTGTCATATTTTTCCTCATAAAGGTGATATGCCTTCAAGTGGTTAGTATCTACTAATTTTGTATAATCAATTTTCATATTAACTTTGCAATATGTTTGATTATCTTTTCATAAATTAAGAAATCATGACCGAAAAATCTGACGCTAATTGCTGGTCTAATACATATTCGTAGTTGGCTAAAATATGGTAAGGCAAAACGACTGGTAAATAAAAAAAGAAAAAAGTTTTAATTAACTCAGATAGCTGAAAATTAGAAGAAAAAACAAATACCAGTTCTTGCAGCAAGGTTATATATCTTTGGCTTAATAGTTGGGCGAGAATCCCTTAAAAGATCTATATCTTTGTTTTAATAGTGGGGCGAGAATCCCTTAAAAGATTTAGCTCAGATAAAAAATGCACAAGCGTTGAAATTCATTTCACAACGATCAGTCAAAGCAGGAGCATGGAAAAAATAATAACTATGGAGGCGGATAGTTCCACCGAACTGCAATCCTTAAATCGTCATGATTTAAGAATGGCGGTGGCTCTTGGCCTCCGAAGACCTGATTTTATTAGAAGTAGAATCGAACATCGAAATAGCGGACCTTGCGATTCTACGACGAATGACCAAGAACAGACTCTGAACGCTTACGATATTGACACTGATGAGAATACTGATGCAGATTCTTCATTTGAGGAAAATTCTGATTCAGAATCAGAATTTTCCTCAAATGAAGACTCTGCAGATGAAGCACCTGACATTGACGAAATTATAGTTATTGACTGATTGTACTGACACGACTCCTGAAAAAAATCAGCCTTTTTCAAGGCTAAAAAAATTTACATAGTAGTTTTCGGCTTTAAAGCCCGGCTGAAAAGGCAAATCTGCCCCGCCACTGCGGAACTCGTAGCCTTACAAATTATATTAATATTGATAGGCAACCAGAAATACAAACATTCGTATTTCTGGTTGCGACACGCTTACCACTGACGCATTCAGTAAGCCAACGACTCCATTTTAGATCCGCTATTGAACTGTCTAATATTAACGTTTAAACCGCAAATGAGATTATTATTATTATGATTAATATTATTTTAAAATTCTCATACTTTTTTCTACATAATTTAAGCATGTGCTATAAGCAATTATCGAATTCCATCTATACAAGAAGAAAATTTTTTTTTGGTAGACCGAATTGCATAATGAGTATTTCAAAAAAAAAAAAAATCATTATTAAATTTTATATAATGAATAGTTATATTTTTTTATTGAGAGAGGACAGCAAAAAAAAAAAATAATAAAAAAATAATATTCATTTTCTCTATGCAATTATCGCATTAACTTTTTTTACTTACAGGATGATTCATGCTTTCACATGGATGCTTTGGTCAAAGTATGTATTTTTACCGTACAAGAATACACTTCTCTAGTAATGGGGCAGCCTGTTCAGAACTTATCCTTATTATTCAACTTATCTCTTATAGTCCATTTTTAATAGAATAATGTATAAGGATTTGGCCCTCATATATAAAATCCCTGAAAGCTCTAAATTTTAAAGGTGAAAGGTAATTTTCTAATATCTGGCGTCTGATGTTTGATTTGCTGATTTATGCATCTCAATTCATATTACCCTCTAAATATGAATTGTTTTAGTCTACCTTCAAATATTACAACGACACAAAATGAGACGATTAAGTCCATTTACAGGTGGAAGTCTGCATGTTTGTCTGCCTGGCTGTCTGTGTGTATTCTTTCGCGATAGAAACCACACGCTTAATCCGATATATGGGCTTCGTTCAACCGTCCCCATTAGTTTTGTACGACATCCGTCAAACGGGAGTGTCACTGCCAAAAAAAATGTCAAAGTTTAAAATTAAATATCTGAAAAAGTATTCGTCTCTGGATACTCGCCGGGAAAGTTTTGGGGCGACGCATCAGATTTTTTTTTCATTTTGAATAAAAAACGATTATTATTTTTTGTTATTTCTTTAATAAATTCGGGTTATAAATATTTATTGTATTTGCAAAATTAGAATTATAATTATTTACAAACCGAACGACATCTTCGGAAGTGTATGATGTCCAATCACGTTTATAAGTTTGGGGAGGATGGATCTCGTCATTTATTTTTTTTATAGTTTCTTCGATTATTGCACTTATACTTTGCTTAGCTTCCAAATAGGGGGTTAAACATTTTGGAATTACAGCCTCTTCGCTCGCCAAGTTTAGAGCCTTGAATGTTGCAATCATTTTTTCATCTCGTTTCAAATTTTTCTGGCACATTTGAATATCGCGGCGATATTTTTCACGCAATTCATCCTCATTTAAAAATTCAATTTCCGTACGCGCATGATTGACAAAATTAAATCCATAACATTTGTGAGGATGCAACTGGCGTATTTTGACCCACAAACTAATGGGATTAGGGCATTTTATTTGTAAAAACTTGTCAGCCCCTTTCAGCCAATGATACCGCTTATTACACGCTTTTTTAGCCGGATTCTTTCGAAATTGGCGCATTATTTTGTCGCGTACTTCAATCTCAGCCAATTGATTTCGAGCTATTCTAATACGTTTGTTTCCTTTTCGCTCATACTCATATAACACAGCATATTGTTCTTTATCAGGACATCCTTCTAATGACGGTATTACTCGATTTTCAATTCGTCGCAAGTTTGATCGCAAAGCATCATTATCATCGATATTATCTTTCGCTAACAGTCCTTGAACACCAAATTCAGCCAACATCATATTGGCTTGAATCGTCAAATCTTTAATTATATTTTGATATTTATGTTCTCGTTCTTGAAAATCTTTTTCTATTTGTATTTTTTGTTGTTTAATTCCCAATTCTTCCATTTTTGATTCTACCAATTGTTTCTCCAATGATAAAATTTTCATTTTATCGTCATACACTTCGACGCTTGATAATGCACTATTATTTTCTTGAGACATCATATATTTGCCAGTTTTTCTTATTGAGGGCAGAACTGTATCGCAAATCCATTCTTTATATTTTTGGGCGTTAGGTAAAGTTGCTGCCATTATTAGCATATTAACGCCTGCTTCATTAATCATTATCGTGCTTTTCTGCCAGTTGAAAGGTACTATCTGACAGAGATGTCCTTGTATTAAATCATTCCAATTTTTTTTATATTTTTCATTTTTAACATTTTTAATTATTGCTTGAGTGGTATTCGTAAAACCAAGACACTTCGCGATATCTTTGGCCGAAAGCCATATTTGTTTTGTGATTGGATGTGTAAATGAAAAAAACTCGAGTTTTAATTCTTCAAACTCACAAACTTGTCTTACTAATGCCATGTTTTACCAATTTTTAACTACTAAATTATAGTATAAACTTACACCTATTTATATAAAAAAAAATATCATGTAGAGGGAGGCAATGTTAATAATATGCATAATAATTATTTTTTTTATTTACAATTTCAAATGGGAGACTATTTTATTGAAAATAATTTATCGAATTCAATCCAGACAATTTCATCATTTAAAATTGTAAAGTTCTTTATGCATTGTTTGTTTCTAGTTTGTATGATTTATTAATCACAAACCTTCACGAAATGTCGTCCAAAGACCACTTTCAATGTATAAAATATCATAAAAAAGTTCACTTTTCATCCATATAAGCAAACTACATAGGTTTATTGTTCATACCTCGAATCGTTCAATCGGTTAAAGATAGATGTCTTCCGATCAGTGATATTTTTTTCCGTATAGCTAAGGCTCCTAATGAAAAAAGAAGAAATTAAAGAAAAAAGAAGAAACCTACCCTCAATTCTGAATGTGCTGTGTGATTGTTATTAATATAAGTTACAACGCATCTAGAGTTATTACCGCCAGGCTATAATAAACGTGATAAATACTGCAACTGGTTTATACAACATTTGAATAATCATAATATTCTAGGCAAAACGACCAATACATGGGGTGATATTCTAGTACTAACTCTGCACAAGTTCGCACCCTATCCGGGGTGAGGGGCATCTGTCGACTATCTGTACAGGTGAACATATTTCTACCAGTAATGTTATTTCTGCGAATTTCTTTTGCTGATATTAGGATGCCAGTGAACTCCATGTGAGCTATGCTGGCACTTTTTCCCATAACCCATTTTATGTGTAGGTTTAAGGATGTGGAGTATATCCCACAACCTGAACTAGCTATTTTCCCCCATTTTTCCTATTTTTTTCCTATTTTTTGCTCTTTTTCCCATTTATCGTAATTTTTCAAGTGTAAATATGAATCATAACTTCCACATCCGACTCTTCTGTATATTTTGTGATAACTTTGTGGGGCCTGTGGAAAGCATATCGCGGCGAGATATAGAGGTCATGTTCGCTTGTAGCAGTGGAAGCGTGTCAAGCACCTCCAGCCAGAAGCGACGTCTCACCTCTCAGGATCCTACAGCTACTCCAACCGAGCTGATTCTTATCATAGTCGCCAAAGCGCCCTCCCTGATGTAAATATCAAGAGGGGACGATAATGAGGATGACTTCCACCGCTTTCGTTGGCGTTGTTTTCATGGTTCCAGTTATGTTGGGGCATGCTGTTCTTTGAATTTGTTCTAATTTGCAGGTAGTTGTCGCCTGTTGGGTTTTTGGCTACCAGACGACCGCACCACATGTTAGCATAGGTCTTATGATGGACGTGTGGACGTCCATGAAACTGCTCTGAGGGAAAATCCCAGGTGCGTCCCACAGTTCGACGGCATTATCCATAAGCAGTGTATGCTTTTTTTTGACTCTGTTTTCTAGATGCAAGTTCCAGGTTAACTTGATGTCAAAAGTGTGATCTAGGTACTTTACCTCTGCTGCAAAGTTTGGTTTTGTTTTAAGAAATTCTGGAGGTTTTAGTTCTAGTATCTTCCTTTTTCTCATGAAAAGACCCATTTCTGTCTTATTGGGATAGATAGGTAATGAGTGGTTCTCGCATCACTGTTCTATTATACTGAGAGCTACTTGCATTCTTTCGCAGAATGTGTTCTCGAATTTTCCTGTTGACAGGGTGACTAAGTCATCCGCCTATGCTATGGTGTAGTGATGTACGTTGTTGGGACGGCTGATGAGAGTGTCCAAGTCCATGTTCCATAGTAGAGGTGATGAGTGTCCAAGTCCATGTTCCATAGTAGAGGTGATAGCACTTCTTCCCGTGGACATCCCGTCGCAACCAAGCCTCGCATGGTTATATCTTCTACACTTATGTTAACTGCTCATTTTGAGAGTATGTTGTGTATCCATTCACCAATCATTTGCGGTGAAACATGCCTATTGGTTAATGAGTGTATTATTTTGTTGAAGGTGGGCATGTCAAAGCACCTTCTATGTCTATGAAAACATCCAAGGCGGACACAGTTTTGTCTAGCGATCTTTCTATTCGGCCGGCCACTAGGTGGAGATCTGAATCGTCGAGTCTACCTGGGGTGTATGCATGTTAATTGGGATGTAATGGTATTGTAGTAATTACCGCATCTCTTATGTACCTTTAGCATAACCTTTCCAATGCCTTCATGGGAAACGATGTTACGCTAATTGGTCGATAGGCTTTGGGATGGAGTAATCCATCCTTCCAGGTATTGTGCGCAACTTTTTTTGATGTATATATCATCAATTCATTTTACTTTTTTCGCTATGTTATTGCCTGACACCATTTGAAAGAAATAAGTTGCATACCTACTTAACAAGACATCAATTCTTATTCACAATTGTTTTCAACACAAAATTTGTTGAAATCCAATAAAACAGCCGTCGTTTTTGAAGCTAGTTGTCGTCTTGCGCACACTATACCATTTCTCGTCCATATAAATGCAATTATTATATTTATTTTATATATGTATATATTTTTTTTTTTTTTTTTGGTGGCCGGAAATTGGCTACTGTATCAATTTCCATAGGAACTTGAAAAATGTCCATAGCATTGGGACTTGTCATTGAAGGCCCTCGAATAATCAGCTCAATGATCCAGTTCTCGGCCGCCATGGCCAACAAATGAAAAAATAGTTGTTTTGAGATTCCAATACACCGACCACCCCTCAATTTAAAAGAAGAAATCATTTATTATTAGTTTTCTCACAATAAAATTGTAGTTCAACGCATACAGCTATCCCCGGGGTGACAGTGCCTAATACAAGTCTAAATAAGTGGTTAATTGATTTTTAACTGCAGTTTTATCGTGAATGGTTTATTCAATGGCATTACATCTCGTATGTTTTCAAAGGTCTCGAAAAAATGTATCGAATAAACGAATAAACTCTCCCGGGCTATGTCGCCCCCTATTAGGAGTTGTCACTAGGTCCTGTTTTTTTTTCAGTCCTACGGAGCGACCTACATTGTGGTAGCGAATAAATGTATATCAATGTATTAAAATTTTCTATTTACTATTCACTCCTTACAAACGTATACAACTATATATTTTTGTATCAATTAGTTTATTTCTATTTATTTTTTTTAAACTCCCAAAAAAAAGTCCGAACTCAAAGTAGTTGATTCATATTCTTTTTCTACTTCTTAATTGCCTTATTGTAGCAATAACGATTTAAAAAGATTAAATTTAATTTAAATTCTATATTTGATTTTTTTAAATTAATTTTTTGTGTAACGCCGCTGGCTTCATACCGCATATATTCGTATTATTTTCTATTAGACTAGACGAGTCTCGATTGTATTCATCAAAAACAAATGGTGTTCATGAACAGGGATGCCGAATTTTAACCGACCCTTGCAAGTACTTAAAAGTATAAAAAATAATGGATCCTCAAACTTGAAACATTTTATACCTGATTCGTTAGATAATGAATTTTTTATTCGTCGTCGAATTTGGCCCCTCCCTTTGTAAATACTTAAACGTGTAGGCGACCTTCAGTAAGGTAGAGATATTCAATTGCTGTATGTAGACTCGTTCATGAAAAAGTAAACTAGACAGGGATGGAGAGGTATGTATTTTAGACTTGCGGCAACATTTGTAATTAGTCGTAATTCTACCAACCAGGGGCGGCGGTGGATTATTAGAAACAATTATGTAATTAATATGAGATCATGTGTTAAACATTATTCTTTCATAGTTTATTCATCAAAAGAAAACATCGGTAATTCAAACAAATCTAACCGGACAATAAAACGACTCAATGCAAGTCATGAATTGAAGCTTCAGAGTATAGATAAATCTTAAAATCGTGTAAAATATCACACTATTTCGCATCTCAATTTTTATTTATTTTGCATTATCAAACTTGTCGATTATTACAGTAATATTAATTTTTTATGCCAAGTTAGTAAAAATTGACAACTAAAAGTAAATAAGCCATGAACAATTGTTCAAAAACTAAAGCGCCGTCTCCAGCATGTGTGTATTCTTCCACGATAGAGGCCACACGTTTAATCCGATTGAGCTGAAATTTGGTATAGGTGTTTGGATTACCCGTCGAAAGAACCCATTAGTTTTTTTATACGGCATCTGTTAAACGGAAGTACCACTATCAAAAAATGACAGATGCAAAATGTCACGGAATTGGACATGCTGTATATCATTTGAAAGCCCTAGATAAACTCTATTCAGAACAGTTAAAATTATTTCTCCAACTGTCACCTGTCACCAATAAAAAAATGTCAAAATTTGAAACTTCAGCATTAAATATCTGAAGAAGTATTAATCCGATTGAGCTGAAATTTATTATATGGGTTTGGGCTATCTGTCGGAAGAATTAGTTAGTTTTGTACGAGATCTGTTAAACGGAAGTACCACTATCAAAAAATGACAGATGCAAAATGTCACGGAATTGGACATGCTGTATATCATTTGAAAGCCCTAGATAAACTATATTCAGAACAGTTAAAATTATTTCTCCAACTGTCACCTGTCAAAAATTAAAAAATGACAAAAGTTGAAACTTTAACATTAAATATCTGAAAAAGTATTCGTGGATACTCGTCGGGAAAGTTTTGGGGTGACATAACCGATTTTTTAACCAAGCGGTCGGTTTATTAGTTGGCTAGTGGCGTCTCTTTTTTCTTATTTTTTTCCCTATAGTAATTATGCATCGATAAATAATTTGGTAAAAATAATCTGGCGAAAAATTTTTTCTGAATTTTTTTAGATCGGTAAAGATTAATTGTATTAAAATTATATTAAAATTAAATATTATAATAATTGTAAATATTTTGCCGTTTAACTTAAAGAATTAAAAATCTGGTATCAACACATGATATAATATTTTAAATTATTTTAGACAACGTAGCACGCCAATGGGTCGTTTAAAGTTACCGTAAAATATTCAATATCTTCTAAATTGATAAGAATCTGTTGTGTTTGTCTCCTAGCTTTTTTACCTAATTCAATTACTGCGCAGGTGTCTTTTAACTGACGCACTTCGAAACGCCGGGCGTTAGGTAAAAATTAAAACTCTATAATTACATAGCCTGCTCGATGCAACGTCAAATATTTCCACAGGCAGTGGCGTCCTCAAGCTAAGATGCTTTCTCAAATCGTCTATTGTTAGAAGATTTTTTCTAATTCAAAAGGGCTGTCTAAATATTTTTTTTTATCCCTAAAAATTGTATATTTATTTGGTATTTACATAGTTTGTTTGTTATCGTTGTAACGCTTTATGAGCTCGTTGAAAACTTTCAAAGTTTGTTAGTTATGGCGCCCAGCTCTGTCAGAAGTCAATTTTAAATTTTTTTAACCATAAAATGTAACATATATAGGCGAGAAAAGTCGGCCTATTACTGCAGTTATTTATATTTTCAATCTATCAAACGTCAAAAATTAAATAACTATTAAAATGAGCGTCCCTTTTTTACATGTAAATATAGATATGTGCGACTTGGTGCTCTCATTTGAATTACAAATACATTGTGCTTTTGCGAAAACGAATTGATTCTCAAAATATGAGGCAACAAGTTTGGCGAAATTTTTTGAAGTTTTGTGTTTGAAGGTTATGTTTATATAGGATAACTTTGGCTCTTCTTCTTCAGTAAGGTAGGGATATTTAATTGTTGTGAATCCTTGTCCAAGAAAATAACACCGGCAAATTTCTATACGACATTCATTCAATGTCGATTTTCCCCCGTCACCGCTTATAACTACCTAAAAGTGACTCTTCAACAGTCGCTTCAGTAAGGAAGGGATATTTAAATGTTGTAAATCCTCGTCCAAGAAATAACACTGATATATTTCTATACGCCATGCATTCAATGCCGATTTTTTTCCCCAACCCCGCCTCAAATAAGGATCTAAAAGTGGTTCTTCAACAGTGGCTTCAGTAAGGAAGGGATATCTAATTGTTGTAAATCCTCGTCCAAGAAATAACACCGACATATTTCTATATACCATGCATTCAATGTCGATTTTTCCCCACCCCGCCGCATATAAGTACCTAGAAGTGGCTCTTCAACAGTACCTTCAGTAAGGAAGGGATATTTAATTGTTGTTAATCTTCGTCCAAGAAAATAAACTAGGTGGGGGTGCATTCATAGAATCCGAAGAATGTTTGAGACTTGCAACTACAATTTTTTTTTCAGCTAATATATTCTAAAACATTTTCTACCTACACCCCTGCCATCGTCATGTTTGTATATCACATCCAATGCTGAATTTTAACCGACCCTTGTAAGTACTTAAATTATAAAAAAAATGTGTCTTCAAACTGGCAGCAACTTCTACCTGGGAAATCAAGATAAGCAGACGAAGACGTTGCGTGAACTTACATTTTTTCCCCATTTAAAGCCGGGCCAGTTAATGAATAGAAATTTCATCCTTGCCCATGCACGTGCTCGTCAGGTGCATGAGGACTTCACTTCACTAACTTAGGGGTACTCATTTGTTGTATGTAATTTTGTTCATGAAAAATAAATTAGGTAGGGATGGCCCCACGTTCATAGAAGAAATCGGAGATGTATATATTGTAGGTCTGTGGTTACCTTTTTAATATAATCGTAATTCGACCGATCAGTTGGCAGGGCCGGCGTCGGGTCGTTAGGAACAATTATGTAATGAATATTAGAACATGTGAGGATTTTTTTTAGGCTTGCTCATTGTAATTACTCGTTGTAATTGCTCATTAAAAAAAAAAAAAAAAAAAAAAAAAAAAAAAAAAAAAAAAAAAATTGCTCATTATAATTGCTCATTGTAATTGCTCATTACCTCCTCTCTTTGATGACCTAGAAACGGCCTTAATTAACTACTAACGAGAGGAAAAGAGTCATGACGATAAAAACACATACACACGGAGTAAGAAAAAAGATAGGCGAGGACGAACAGTGAAAGTCGTCTTATATCTCCCTTCTTTGCTCTTCTTCATTTTCATGTCTCTTTCTTCATTAACGTCGTCGTAAAAAAATTATTGTAACAAACTAATTGCATAAAATTTATTTTATCAATAAATATTATATGGACATGATGAATCTCAGATTGATACCAGAAAAGGACAATACCTCCAGTATTTTCTTAAAAAAACTTTACATGAATTTTCATAAAAAATTATAAGGGTGTGTGAATTATAACAATTTGACCTCGCTCTAATGTCTCGTTATTCTACGCTATACGATTTGTATTTCTGAATTACGAAATAATAATTATTTAACATTATTTATGTCACGATTTTTACTTATTTATTTTTATTTTTTTATGTAACTTTGGTAGATGGGTAACATAATAAGTTTTTAGTGTATTTCAATTTTTACTAACTTAAATCAAGAATTTTAAAGCTTGTTTTTACGGTTTTTAATTCTGAACATGCTTCTTTCTGATCTACTAAAAATATACAGTTCGGACCTATTTAAACTTTAGTTAGCTTTACGTTTTCTGTGTTAATTAATTTGGACGGCGAAGAACTGGATAAATCTCGCTTTACCAAAAAAAAAAAAGACTGGTACAAAGTTTATTATAAAATCCACTTAATAAAGATTATCCTAATTTTACAAAGCTTTATTTAAACTTTAAAATTCAAGATTTCAAGTAAGAGATTATTAATAATAAAGTAACTAACAGTTAATTAAATTTTTTTAATAAAAGTAATATTTTAATTTTTAAATTTATTTTTATTTTAGATCGAAAGGAGTAAAATCTGCGTGTCTTGCAGGGCGTCTAGAAAACATCTCGAATATAACAAGTAACAAATCACTTAAAGGATCGATTAAGTGATTTTCAAAAATGTGATAATTTTTCATATTTTTAATCATGTATTCTAATTCATTTTTTGTTACTTAAAAATTTTTAACACATGGCGACTAAAATATCCTTTCAAATTTTATATTTTTAAATTGAATTTCTATAATTCATGAAATGTTTTACCTAGACCTAGATTTTGTTCGACATTTTATTTAATTTTAATTTTGTTACATTCAAAACTTTTTTAAACGTTTTTATTTAGTTAAAGGAAGTGAACGTGTTTTTTTTTATTTTCTTGATAGAAATTGTAGGTTGGAACCTACTACACTAGAATCCTAACCTAATTTTAAAGAGATTTGCATCTATTCGCTACTTATTACTGTCGATATAATTTTTTTTATTACAGTAACCGAAAACCGAAAAAACCTATTTAAAATGTGTTTATAGTTCAGGAGTAAAGGGAGCAGCACCTCTGTTTGAGTCCCTTATTAGTAAAATCTATATATAAATCTCTATTAGAAAATTTAAGTTTCATTCTGGCCATTTTGGCTCCTTCAAGGTCATTCTTGATTGTTCTTATCAGCGTAGAGAAGCTTCGTTTGTTCTGGTCTTCAGGTACTTCAGCCCTATTTAGTCCACTCAAGTCGGTCAGGTAGTAGCTAAAAAAAATTTGTCTGCTACGGTCTTCAGCTTTTTTAGGTCAACGTTATGCCGCCGTTATTTCTAAGCTGTTAACAAAAGTTATGCATGGCCTTGAATGAGTAAAAACTTCCAGAATGAAGCTTAAATTTTTTTATGGGATTTACATGTAGATTTGTTGCTAATGGTCTAGAACCTATGCCGCACCTTTACTTTCAAGCTTCATATGATATTTTTTTGTAAAGTTGAAGTAAGCCAAACGTTAGGTTTAATATCAACAAAATTTTAATTTTTTCATTGTCATTGTAGGAAATGATTTTATTGTAAAATTGTTAGCTATAGGATATACAAAAGTAACTACAACTATAATATTGTTTATAGTGATTTTTATTGAAAAATGATCAATAGATTCTTGGTTAATTCAAATAATTTTTATTCCAATTTTGAAATATTAATTTTTAAATTTTTTTGCCCGTAAACAAAAAAGTTCCTATTTGTTCATTTTTAGAAACTGCAACAAATTCAAAAATAAACTGGCGCATAACTCCCTTATTAACGCACTTAAATCCCACTCTAAACAGTCTCATTGGTAAAATTTTAGAATCCATCACAATCCTTCCCTCGACAATACTTCCCTGACAATAATTCCCGGATAATCCTTCCAGAATAATCCTTCCCGAACAGTCCTTCCCGGAGAATCCTTTCCGGAGAATCCTTCCTAGACGATCCTCCCGGACAAGTCTTCTAAGGTGGTCCTTCCCGGATAATCCTTTACGGAAAATCCTTCCCGGATTATACTACCTCGACAATTCTTCCCGGATAATCCTTCCCACACAATTCTTCCCGGAAAATCTTTCCCGGACGTTACTTGCCGGACAATCATTCATGAACAATTATTCCCCATGATAATTTGTCCCCATAAAAATTTTTCGGAGCGACAATTCTTCCGAGTGATAATTCTGCCTAGCAAAAATTCTTCCCAGCGACAATTTTTTCACTATCAATTCTTCCCCATGACTATTTGTCCCCATAAAAATTCTTCAGAACGACAATTCTTCCGAGTAATAATTATTCTAAGTGACAATTCTTCTTAGCAAAAATTATTCACAACGAAAATTTTTTCGAGCAACAATTTTTTCAGCGACAATTCTTCCCAACGACAATTGACAAATCTTCCCCGTATAAACTGAAACAAATTAAAAAAAATTGGCGCCTAACTCCCTTATTAATGCAGACTCATTGGTAAAATTTTAGAATACATCACAATCCTTCCCCGGACAATACTTCCCGGACAATCACTCCCAAACAATCCTTCCCGAATAATCCTTCCCGGAAAATCCTTTCCGGATAATCCTCCTGGACGTTCCTTCCCCGGACAATACTTCCCGGACAATCACTCCCGAACAATCCATCCAGAATAAATCTTCCCGAAAAATCCTTTCCGGATAATCCTTTTTGGATGTACCTTCCACGACATTTCTTCTCAGACAGTCCTTCCTGAATAATCGTTCCTCGACAATTCTTCCCGGATAATCCTTCGCAGATAATCCTTCCCGGACAATCCTTCCCACAGAATTCTTGCCGGACAATTCATCCCCATGAAAATTAGTCCCCATAAAAATTTTTCAGAGCGACAATTTTTCCGAGTAATAATTAGCGACAATTTTTTTCAGCGAAAATTTTTTCCTGCGACAATTTTTTCCAGCGACAATTCTTCCGAACGACAATTGACAAATCTTCCCTGTAGAAACTGAAAAAAATTCAAAAATAAACTGGCGCCTAACTCCCTTATTAATGCACTTAAATCCCACCCTAAACAGACTCATTCGTAAAATTTTAGAATCCATCACAATCCTTCCCTGGACATTACTTCCCGGACAATAATTCCCGGACAATCCTTCCAGGACAATCCTTCCCGAATAATCCTTCCCGGACAATCCTTTTCGGACAATCCTTCATGGACGCTCTTTCCCGGACAAGTCTTCCCATACAGTCCTTCCGAGATAATCCTTTACGGACAATTCTTCCCAGATAATTAATAATAATAATAATAATAATAATAATAATATTTATTGCAATTAAAAAAGTATTAGTTACAAAGAAAGAAGTTATACAATGCAATTTCGTACCAAAGGAAATTACAATAAATATAAAGTTCATAATAGGTCCATTGAAACCTTATCGGTTGTGCATGGACATCTTACGGTATTTGTAAATTTCGCACTTTTTTGTTACATAACTATAAATAATAATAACAGAATTCGTTGAGGTGAATTTAACAAAGGTTATATTGGGTTTAACAAAAATTATTAAATGAATTCAACAACGAGGTGGTGAATACATCAATATTGGGTATTTTCTATTAAAATTCTAGTTTCTTGTCTACCTGCCATTATAATATACTTTTTAAAAATAGATTTAATCATATTAATTGAGTTGATTGTTTGCAAATATGTTCTATAAATTTCTGGTAATTTATTATATATTTTAAATGTTAGGTGAGTATAACATCTGAGGCTAATATTTTTCTGTACAAGTCTAATGTGAGTAAATTCCCTTTTTTTATATCTTGTGGAGTGATTATGACTGATTTTGTTTAAAATATTTTTGTTTTTATATACGTAAATTATAATTTGATGCATAAAAAGCTGCCTTAAATCCAAGATAGCAATTTCAGAGAATAATGAACTAGAGGGAAAAGTGATTGGTTTATTGTAAATTATTTTTAAGATTTTTTTCTGCACAATATCTAATTGTTTTAAATGACAGTATGCAGCTCCGCCCCAACTTAGTATAGCATAATTCAGTCGTAATTCAACTAATGAGTAATATAAAATTTTGAGGTGTGTTACATCTAAGATGTTTTTTAAATATTTGAATCGATAAAGAAGTTGTCTTAATATTTTTGTTACATTACTAATGTGGACATCCCATCGTAAAAATGAGTCTATTGTTATTCCCAAATATTTGCAGCTATTTGTAGCGTTAATTTTTAAGCTGAGATTATCTCTTTCTATTATTAATGATTCATATTGGGGGATGTTTCTTTTATTATTTGCAAAGGGAACATAAAAAGTTTTTTCAAAATTTACCGTTAAACATTTATGATTAAATAGATCAAATATTTTTAAGAGGTCTTTTTCGGCCTTCATTTTCAAGAGCGCCCAGTCTTTGTCCTCGTAAACTATCACTGTATCATCTGCAAAACTCATTAGTTTTCCAGATGAAGGAGATGTGAGAATATTATTTATATACAGGGTAAATAAAATCGGACCTATGACTGTTCCTTGGGGCAAACCAAATTTGAATGTTTTCTCACTACTGTGTATGTTATTTATTTTTACAATTTGCCTTCTGTCTGTTAGGTAATTAGTGAATAATTGTTGTGGAAGACCTCGTATTCCTGCATTCGCGAGAACCTCCAACATCTGAAGATGATCGACAATTCTTCCCGGATAGTCCTTCCCACAGAATTCTTCCCGGACAATCTTTCCCGGACAATCCTTCAGAAATAATTCTTCCCCATGATAATTTATCACCATAAAAATTCTTCAGAGCGACAATTCTTCCGAGTGATAATTATTCTTACTGACAATTCTTCCTAGCATATAATTCTTCCCAGCGACAATTTTTTCCAGCGAAATTTTTCTTCTCAACGACATCCGTAGACTCTCCGGACAATCATTCACAGACAATGCTTTCCTAATAATCCTTCCCGGACAATACTTTCCGGACAATCCTTCCTGGACGTTCCTTCCCGAAAAATTCTTCCCAGACAGTCCCTCCCGGATAATTCTACCTCGACAATAGTCCTCGGACAATCATTCCCGGACAATTCTTTCCGAATAATCCTTCCCGGACAATCCTTCCTGGACGTTCCTTCCCGAACAATTCTTCCCAGACAGATCTTCCCGAATAATTCTTTCCGGATAATCCTTCCTGGACGTTCCTTCCCGAACAATTCTTCCCAGACAGGCCTTCCAGAATAATCCTTCCATTCAATCCTTTCCGGATAATCCTTTCTGGACGTTCCTTCCCGAACAAGTCTTTCCAGACAGACCTTCCCGAATAATCATTCCCGGACAATCCATTCCGGATAATCCTTCCTGGACGTTTCTTCCCGAACAATTCTACCCATACAGACCTTGCCGGATAATCCTACCTCGACAATTCTTCCCGGACAATATTTTCCGGACGATCCTTTCCGGACAATCCTTCATGAACAATTCTTCCCCATGACAATTCCCCATAAAAATTATTCAGAGCGACAGTTCTTCCAATTATTCTTAGCGACAATTCTTTCAAGCAAAAATTGTTCCCAGCGACAATTTTTTCCAGTGACAATTTTTCTCAATAACAATTGACAAATCTTCCCTGTGGAATACTTAAAAAAAAAGCTAGTGTAAACAATGCACATGTATTAAAAAAAGGATTTGACTGAACAATGCAAACGAGTACACTATTTTTATGTATTAAAAAAGGATTGTCCTGGAAGGATTATTTAAGAAAGGATTGTCGCGGGAAAGTATTTTCGCGGAGAACGATTGTCGTGGGGAATGATTATCGTGGGGAATAATTATCGTAGGGATGGATTGTCACGCAGAAGGATTGTCGTGGGGAAAATTGTCTGGGAAGGATTGTCTGGGGAAGAATTTTACAGGAAGGATTTTCGTATCCTGAAAATGTTAGCAAAAAGAATTGTCGCTCGGAAGAATTGTTATGGGGAAAAATTGTCATGGGGAAGAATTGTTCATGAAGAATTATCCGGGAAGGATCGTTCGGTAAGGATTGTCCCGAAAAGATTGTCCCGAAAAGATTGTCCGGGAAGGATTATCCGGGAAGAATTTTCGAGGTAGGATTATCCGGGAAGGATTGTCCTGGAAGCATTATCCGGAAAGGACTGTCTGAGAAGAATTGTATGGGAAGGATTGTCCGGGAAGAATTGTCCGGAAAAGATGTCGCTAAGAATATTTATCATTCGGAAGAATTGCTATGGGCAAAAATTGTCATGGGGAAGAATTGTTCGTGAAGGATTATCGTCCGGGAACGATTATCCGGGAAGAATTGTCGAGGTAGGATTACCCGGGAAGGATTGTCAGGGAAGGAAGAATTGTCGCTCGGAAGAATCGTTATGGGGAAAAATTGTCATGGGGAAGAATTGTTCGTGAAGAATTATCTGGTAAGGATTGTCCTGGAAGGATTTTCCGGGAAAACTTGTCGAGGTATGATTATCCGGGAAGGATTATCCGGAAAGGATTGTCTGGGAAGAATTGAATGGGAAGAATTGTTCGGGAAGAATTATTCGGGAGAGATTGTCCGGGAAGGATTGTCCTGGATTGTCGCTAAGAATAATTATAACTCGGAAGAATTGTTATGGGCAAAAATTGTCATGGAGAAGAATTGTTCGTGAAGAATTATCGTCCGGGAAGGATTATGCGGGGAGAATTGTCGAGGTAGGATTATTCCGGAAGGATTGTTCGGGAAGGATTATCCGGGAATGATTTTCTAAGAAAGGATTGTCGCGGAGAACGATTATTGTGGGGAATGTTTATCGTGGGTATGGATTGTCATAGAGAAGGATTGTCGTGGGGAAAAATTGTCTGGGAAGGATTGTCTGGGGAATAATTTTTCAGGAAGGATTTTCGTGTCCTGAAAATGTTACGTCGTTTCGCCCCCGTGGTTTTTTTCTGAAAAATAAATCTAAATTCTATTACTGTGCTGGTTTGAAATTATCATTGTGCAATAAACTTAATACGTAAAAGTAAGAACTATACTAAGAACTCAACTCGTCCTCACGGAGTTAATAGATTTACTGACAGACTCAATATATTGCCAGACAGAATTTTTTTTCAGCTCTATAGACCAAACATATCTAGCTTCATCTCAGACATCCTTTTGGCTTTCAATTTACTTCTTGCCGGGCAAATAGGTCCTTAGTCCTTACTCACGATTTCTTCATGATTGGCAATGAAAAGTGTGAAGCTAACTTCAAATCCCAAAGGTCTTTTCTATTCTTTCATCACTTTTGGTATTCTCTTGTATGTGCTTTTGTCTCTAGCAAATAATCTTCTTTGAAATTTAGCTGTTAAATTATTGTTTTAAAGAGAAATAATTACACTTGATCGGATGGGTCAGGTGCGTGAGTTAATGTTTCAAGGTCACTCCGTAGAATGCGTCCACTGGCGTACCGTGGATTTCTTCTGAAAAATTAATCCAAAGCCTATTGAACAGAGAGTGAGCCAACACATTATTGGCGTCTATGCATGTAAATATCGAAATCATTGGGTTTGGTTTACTGAGCTGTCTCGAAATTACCATTACTCGCTTTGCTGGCTTGTATGGATAAGCTTAATACATAAAAATGAGAACTACATTAAGGACTTAATAGATTCAATAAATGCAAGTCGGAATCAGGCAGAAAGTTTTTTCTTCATTGTAGACACGTTGGATGTGGCCCAAAGATTTCGTCTTCCAGTTAGGTTCTTAATTTTTCTTCGCTTAGATACTCATTGAAAAGGGTATTTAAAATAGAGTACTTTAGTACTACTTTATCACTTGAGTGCGCTTTTGTCTCTAGCAATATGATAGATATGTGCCCAGCTTTTGTACAAACTGAACCTTAGCACCACAAGGCAGTGGCTGTCAGTTATTCTTGTCGGTCATAAGATCTGTATATAATGTATTCCTTTAATTACTTCCTATCGATAGTATTCTTCAAAGTGCTTCCTGGATCTGTAAAACATTCTATAGTAATCCGTATTGAAACGTTCCTACCCTAGGTCACTTAATCTCTTATTAATTTCCATTTTTAATTATTATTTTTCCTATATTTTGCTTTTTCCGTAGAATTATTTTACGTATAAATTCTAATTTTATTTTTCCCTGTATAAAATTTACGCTTCAAATATTTCTCTTAAAATTCGTAAAAGACTCAAAATAGCTAAAAAGTTGTCCTCAGGAATGCAGTTATCTACGATAACATAAACAAATTGGCGATTACGAGTCGCAAGAGGGTAGATTCTCACTACGCAGTTACAATGCCTACGTCACGAAATGAGATAATTTCTGGGTATAAAAGGGGCATAAAATGAGAAATAAAATCAGTCTGAAAATTTTTACCATCGCCTAAACTATCTAACAGTACCTACGCTTCGCTTCGAGAAAGAATAAATAAAAAACCAGCCAGAGAGAAAATCAACAGTTCCTTTAAAAATACCCATCGACGAAAACAACAATTATTTTGTAGACCTGTGTCTACCGCCAACTTCGACCCCGTAATAATTATTTGTAGGCCTTTGCCTATCGTATAGAAAACAACTACCCATAAAACCAAAGAGAAAATAAGTAAAGAAAAATAATCCAAAATTCGTTACAAAATAAAAATATCCATCTAAATAAAATGTCTCAAAAACACCCCCAATTCAAAATCCGGGGAAGAAAATTCATATTTAATTTGCGTCCGGACAAGTAAACCATTTGTTTAATTGACCGTTCACAGCGGCGCGCCGTTGTGTGTTCGGAAGGGTGGTCAAGGTTGTTACTATGTCTATTAAGGTACGGTCCCTTTTAAACAAAAAAAGAATTAATTATTTTGGGACGGTAGGAGGCAATGTGATCTCCCCTCCCCGTGAAAATTTCCCAATGAGGGATGTCGCAGACGGCAATAGACCCGCGGGCATTCCATCTTCCTACCTGAATGATTAGGACATTATTGACCATAGTAAATACACGTGATTTCAAATCACTCAATTAAAAAGGTTATAAAAAAGAAACAAACAGAAATATAAAAATAATTACACAAACACAAAATACAAATTGGTAAAATGTGACAAATGTCTTCTCTTTCGTCCACCCAGTGGCGGGTCTCTGTGAGGGGTCCTCACATACAAATAGAGTAAAGAGTAAATAATGTTTCAAGGTTTTGATTTTTCAGTGTTTTATTTTTTTTACTTGCAGCAAACTTTATAACGAATAAAAATACAGCACAACTGGGTCCTTTAACAATACTAGACGATTAGGTATATTTTATGAAAAATTTGAGTATAAAAGTTTCTACCGAAATGGCCATCGGTTTGTTACTTTGTACTCGCCTTTTTCATGAGATAAATGGCCAGGGGGGTGGGAGGTTACAGTATTTTCCATAAGTTACTGATTGGGATGAATCCTCACCTTTTTATCCTTACTGTATCCTTCTTGGTATCTAAAATGAAGTGACCTTTAGGTTCCTGTAGAGGTGTTGGTTGATTATGTAGTGACCATTCACTGTGCTTGGTTCCTTATCCTATTCCCCATAGTTAAAGCAAATGTTTAAGGATTAACATGATGATTGTGCTGATCAGTGTCAATTTCGTACCGACATTGAATTTGTTGGTTCTGTCTATGCGTATAGATGATTTATATCTGACCTTGTGTATATATGGTCCTGGAATCTTGGTTTGGTCAAGTGCTTTTCCTAGTTATTTGACGTTGGTCGCCTACCGTAAGTTATTATCGCCGATTTCGATAGCTTTTTCTGGTTGATGTCTTCTCCTCTTTAATAGGATTATCTGGCTCTATCTAAAGTTGACTTTGATCTTCCATCTGTTTCATACTTAAGTCGCTCTTGATTGTTGGTATCTAATGATCATTCGTGATTGGTGGCAACAGACGTATCGTTTGCATAGAAAGCACTGCATATTGTAGACACTTGAGATTACTGCTCTTTGTTGTACTCCAACTTCTGTTGACAGAACGTCTCTTAGTTTTATCCTAAATGTCCTACCTGTGAGGTAACTGTAGAGTTACATCAGAGCTGTGTAGTACCAATCTCCTTGGATGGGAACCATTTTTCGGCATCGCCAAAAGCAGTGCCAAAGACACTATCTGGAAATGGGCCGAGAGGAAAACTCTCCAGCACTGGAAAGATATTCCTGGGTTAGCTGACTCTAAGGCGTTTATAGTCAAACCCTCAGGTAGCACCCTATCGCAGATCCTAGAATGGAGTAGAAGTGATCTACGCATCCTAATTGGACAGTTTACAGGGCACTCTCGTCTGCGGTACCATCTGAAGAAGCTAGGTATGAGTCAAACATCGGACTGTCGCTTCTGCAGTGTGAAAGACGAAACGGCGGAGCATATTTTATGCTCCTGCCCTGCCCTGGAAATGAATAGGCTTCGTACGTTTGGTTTTGTACAGCTGGAGCCTACCGACTTCAAGGAAGGTTCACCTAAATCAACCATAGGCCTCTGTTGACCGCAGTGGAGGGGCGAGCAAATGCCCCACTCACATTGAACCTACCTACCTACCTACCTACCTACCTACCAATCTTCTAGATGAGTATTTTCCATTTATATTTCTTCAAGTGTAAGAAGAAGAAATCCAATTGGACTTGTATTTGAGGTTATGTTTACAATATTTTATAAGTGTAAACAACCAACCAATGTGAAAAAAACCTATTTTTTTACTAAAATTCAATGATATTTCATCTCGTAAGCTAATATATATTTTATTTTCCTGCCTTATTAAAAAAAACGAATCGATATTCCACGGAAAAATAATCCATGTGGAACAGCAACAACATATAATACGGAATATCCAATCGAAAAAGGAAAATCTCCTAAGTTGATTAAGCGGCTAATAAGATATAGTAAAGAAAGAAAACTAATAACCAACATTGGATATTTGATACTATCCAAGAATAAGACGTCACTCATCCAATTATAGCCTCGCACTGACATTTAAGGTTAGTAAAACAAGACGGTTATATATATATATTTATATATATAGTCCATTGCACTTGATATACAATAGTCAATAATTATTACAGTCAAAGTATGAGAGTGAGAGAATGCTGTAATGTCGCAGCCATCAAAATCAATGTGATAGATCCGCTGTAGTGATATGAATTTAAATTGTCACGCGTTTCAATGTACTGTTTTAATAGAATTATTGGTACCTTATTTATTCCGAATACAATGATAGTATTATTGTTTTAATTGAAGTATGCCATTTGACAATAGTAGAAAATGTTTTTTCGTACCTCTATGGGTTAACTCCTAAACTAATAAATTATAATTAAAATTGTTTAGTTTTTAATTATATATTTGTACGGTGTCTTAATCCGTTACTTTGTTTTCCTAATTAAGAATAGATGGCAATAAATCTAGTTTACTGCGACAAAAATTAAAGGGGGTTTTTCTACAAAAAAAAAACGAACAATATTTAATGGACTGTATTTTTAAGGGGCCGGTAATCCAAATTAGTAAACTAATTTATCCATTTACGCACCTTACGCAAAATGTTAAAGGTATTTAAATCACTTGCAACTCAGAAATAATTTTTTAAACATTTATTAAAATATTACAAAAAAATTTTACACAACTGTTAAACAGTCAATGTGCCTTATTAGGCACTGCAAACAAAAGAAGATGAAGTTAAAATTTAATGGGTTCAGTCATGACCTTGCCTTTGATCTTAAACCTATTTAATACTATATTACAAAAATAAATTATGCCAGTGTTTGTTAATACATTGGCTGGCATTAAAAGATTAAAATTCTTAAATCTAAATTCCGGTCAAAAATCACTAAGATTTTGATTGCCCTTTTTCCGGCATATGCGCACTACACAATTGAAGCACAATCAATTTTTTCGTTTATGATTTCAGCACAAAAAGAACTTGAAAAATAGAAAGTTATTACCTTAAATCTGGTAAGCCCAGGTGCGTACCCACAACACCTTGGTATAAATGAACTTCAGGTTACCTGGTGAGACGATTAATAAACTATGTAAGGGCTGTTACTACCCTTGGAAGTGAAATAACACATCACTGCGATAAATTAGCCGTAGTTAGCAAATCGCGATGCACACCTTAAATAATTTAATTGCGACTATTGCAACTCACGATTGCACTAATAAAAAGAGTTAATTAGGGATACAGACACCCTGTGAGAACACACAAGCGAAGTAAAACTTTTGAGCCGTACCGGCGTTAAAAAAATTAAAAATCACGACGTGAATACAGTGCGCTAGTTTTATTAGAATCGATAAGAGTCAAGAGTCTTCGAGTGAATCCCAAAAATTTGTTTTTCTTATTCAGAGTTGAAATGCATTCCGAGTTTGTCCTTGAGTGGACCAATCAAAAGCCCTAATTTTTAACGGATGTTTATTTCTAGCGGGAATTTATATGTTTACGAGTTTTACAACGTAATCTAATTTTTGTTGAATAGAGTGTCTTTTAATTATCGATCAGTTTTTAAGATGCATGTGATAACTCAGTAGCGGTCTAATAAATTGTTTTTACGGGGCAACCAATATAGGAATTTAATTAAAAATTAGTTTTTATTTTTAATAAAGAACGAACTGTCGCCATTCTGCGACAGTACGGTATAACATGTCGTTTCCCGTTTATATCATTACCGGGGATGACACGGCAGGCGTGCTAACGTGAGCGAAAGCAAGAAGCCAGGGTTACCAACCCTGCAACCCTAATCCGGCCATTGAGGCTTCTCAGACTTGTAATCTGACGACCTACTACGTCTTATATACGTCCTTTTTCAGCCAAAGGATTTTCCAGCTAATGCAAGACGTTTTATTCTATTCTATATTCGTTTCAGATTGCTTTGTCTTTTTTTTTTGGATTGTTTAAAAAGAAAACCACATTTTTATGGTAAGAAATAATTATTACAATATATAATGTGTGAATGGGTTTTTTTTAATGTGGTCATCTGTTACTCAATTTAAACGTAAATTATAATAAAATGACCCGTATAAGTAGGTAATTATTTTAATAAACTGTCATTATTAATAGCTAAGTGACGTATACTATAAGAAATATTCGTTAGCTAGCTTGATACCAGGTGGCTCAAAAATGTCTATAGGGTCTCTACCGGGTGGCTCAAAAATGCCTGAATTAGTACGCCCTATCTCTGGTCTGAAAGAACTGGAATCGTGCTTTTTCATTGTTTCTCACTATTTTTTTTCTATTGTTTTCAAATTTCCCTATTTTTCCCTGTTTTTTATGTTTTTTTATTTTACTCCATTTATTTTTATTTTTTCTATATCTTTCATTTTTATCCTGGTTTTCATTGTTTTGTCCTATTTTGTTTATTTTTTCATGTTTTTTCATATTTTTCCCAATTTTGCTCTATTTTTTCCTGTTTTTCACTAGCGCTATTTTCCCCTATTTTTCCTATTTCGTCTATTTTTCCCTATTTTTTAGTTCATCCCTATTTTTCTCTATTTTCCCTATTATTTCCCATTTTTCTCTATTTTCCATATTATTTCCCATTTTTAACTATTTGTCCCTATTTGTACTTATTTTTCTCTATTGCCCTTTTTTCTTTATTCTTTTTCTATTTTTTTTATTTTCTCTTACTTTTAACAATCCTCCTCATTTTTCTCTGTTTCCATATTTGGGCAAGGTTTTCTATTTTTCCCAGTTTTTCCCAATTTTTCCCTATTTCTCCTATTTCTTCTTATTTTTCCTGATTTTCATTATTTTTTTTCTGTTTTTTCCCATTTATCCCTATATTATTTTTTATTTTTTCCTAATTTCCCTATTTTCTCTATTTTCCTAATTCTATCCTATTTTTACCATTTTTACCATTTTTACCAAATTTCCCCTAATTCCCCTGATTTGCCCTATTTATTCCTAGTTTTTCCTATTTTCTCCATTTTTTCTCTATTTCCCCTATTTTTCTCTATTTTTTAGTGTGTCTCCTGTTTTATACTATTTTTGGCTATTTTTTATTATTTTTCCTTATTTTTCATTGTTTCTCACTATTTTTTCTTATTTTTTCCTATTGTTTTCAAATTTCCGTATTTTTCCCTATTTTTTCGGATTTCACTTAATGTTTCTCAATTTTTCTAAGTTTTTAGAATTTTTTTTTTCTATTTTGCCCCATTTATTTTTATTTTTTCTATTTCTTCTATTTTTATCAAGGTTTTTATTGTTTTTTTTTTTCATTTTTTCATGTTTTTTCATATTTTGCTCTACTTTTTACTGTTTTTCCCTGTTTTTCACAATCGCTATTTTTTTTATGATTATTTTTCCTATTTTTCTCTATTTTTTCCCTATTTTTTTAGTTTTTCCCTATTTTTCACTAGTTATCTCAATTTTACCTATTTTTCCAGTATTTTTTTCTATTTGTAACTAATTGTCCCTATTTGTACTTATTTTTCTCTATTGACCTATTTTCTCTATTCTTTTAGAATTTTTTCCTGTTTTCTCCTGTTTTAACTATTCTCCCCATATTTCTCTTTTTTCCTGTTTTGCCCAATGTTTTATATTTCTCCCAATTTTTCCGCATCTTTCCCTATTTTTCCTATTTCTTCTTATTTTTCTTCATTTCATTATTTTTTTCTGTTTATCCCCATTTAACCCTATTATTTCCTTTTTTTTATATTTTCCCTATTTTACCATTTTTAAAAAATTTTCCCCATTTTCCCCTGTTTGTACTTATTTTTCTCTATTGCCCTATTTTCTCTATTATTTTCCTATTTGTTTTATTTTCTCCTACTTTTAACTATTTTCCTCTTTTTTCTCTGTTTCCCTATTTTGCCCAATGTTTTCTATTTTTCCCAGTTTTTCCAAATTTTCCTCATATTTCCTATTTCTTCTTATTTTTATTATGTTTTTCTGTTTTCACCATTTATCCAATTATTTTCTATTTTTTCCTATTATCCCTATTTTCTCTATTTTCCTAATTTTTTCCTTTTTTTCCTGGTTTTTTTATATTTTTACTATTGTTACCAAATTTTCCCATTTTCCCCTGATTTGCCCTTTTTCTTCCTAGTTTTCCTATTTGTCCAAACTTTTCACAATTTTCCCCATTTTTTCTCTATTTTTCAATATTTTTTTCATTTTTTACTTTATTTTCTTATTTTCCCTATTGTTTTCAAATTTCCCTATTTTGAACTGTTTTTTAGTATTTCCCATAATGTTTCTCCATTTTTCTGCGCTTTCCCATTATTTTCTCATTTTACCCCATTTATTTTTATTTTTTCTATTTCGTCCATTTTTATGCTGGTTTTCATTGTTTTTCCTTTTTTTTTAATTTTTTCATATTTTTCCCTATTTTGCTCTATTATTTCCTGTTTTTCACAATCGCTATTTTTCCCTATTTTTCTCTATTTTTCTATTTTTTATTTCCCTAGTTTAGTTAAAAATGAGTGATGAGAGTTAATTGTATAACAATTGAACAACAAACTTAATATTCCAGCGTTAATTTCAATGGTACATTACAAAAATATTCATCTCTATCCAGACACACGGAAAAGACGAAACAAAAGGCTGCTATTATTTCTAGCATTGTCCCGGAATGTTCGCATTTAATCCTTCCCATAGGAAAAACCGGCCGTAATACATACTAGGTGTATATATATTGTAATGAAATCAAGTTGTATGAGTTATAGAAGTTAATTTATTATTGTTATTAGTATAAAGAAGTTTGTATTATAAAATTATATTCGAAAGTTTTTATAGTTGAATATAATGATTTAATTTAAAATAATTGGGTATATAATTAAGTTTTCACTCACTCAAAGAACGTTTTAAAAAATGTTTTATTTACTGTTTACAAAAAGGTTTATTGACTTTAATATTACAAATTATTATTATTGAACTTTAACAATTTGTCGATTCAATACCTATAGGTATTTCACAAGTAAATTATTTAATTAAAAGTGTATACTGCTTGAAGATTGAAATTGAAGTGAACCCTGAGGGGACTGCGTGTTGTCTATTTATGGCTTCGGTTTCTAGGCGGGTGGCATCACTTACGAGTCGGTGAACCTCTGAATGGGCCATTGTTCGTAGGGGATTATGGTAACATTTCTCCTCCCTCCTTAGAATGAAACTTCGTCCTCGAAGCTTCCAATAGCTCCTGTAGGGCGATGGCTTGTTGGGGTTGGATTCTTGGTCCAAACAACAATTTTCTGATTCTGTTTCTTTTCCTAATTATAACGTAGGAAATGAAAACTAAAAATGAAATTATTAACAGTGTAGAAAGTACGCTGAGTCCAGTTGAAATTTGTGATTGTAGATTTAATTCTTCTATGGGTTGTATCTGACCATGTGTTTTAGGAATTTCTAATTTTTCTAGTTTTAAAGTATTTTGTGGTTCCAGCTTAAGTTTAACAATATTTGGAATTTGAATTTCTTGTTCAGTTTTGGGTGAAAGTTTGTATCCTAGAATTTCTAAAGTTTCGTTAGAAATTATAATACTGGATTGCGAAACTTTTTGATTTGCAACAGACAATGGTTCTATAACACCAATTAAAATGACGTCATCTGTTTCTTGTATGAAATTTTCAGTAACCTGGGCTGTGGTGCAAGTCTTTACATTCGGGATTTGGCATCTTGAATTAATTCTGTTTTGGCATATAATAAAATCTGATTTCTGTGTGCAATCTTCATACCATACATTGTTTGAGTAATATCTGGCAGGTGGGATTATCATCACGTGATCTTGGTTTGGTATAGGGTAAATTTTAAAAGTTGGGTAAGAGTGTACATGTAGGATAGGTATTTTGAGGATTATGAGCATTTTCTTTTGGGTTACGCACACAAGAGAGTGTGAAAATTCAACTAATTCGTATGGGTGCTCATTGTTTAAGACTAGAGCATTTCGCGAATAGAGAGAAATTAATTTTGCTTGAAGAGCTTTTAATTCACTAAGTGTGAAAAGTTCAATATTTGTTAAATCTAATTGTGAAAGGGTTATAGTCCTAACTAATTTTTTAATATATTCGTTAATACTTTGTATTTCGAATATTTCATTAACTATAGCTAATTGTTGGGATATATGATCAACAATATTCCTAAGTACTAAATTATTATCATTTAACTTATCCAATAACGTATCGAATCTAGAATTAAAGGTTTCGCTAAAAGAAATTTGATTATTGTATTTTTTTTTAATTTCGTTTTCTTTGAGTTCTATGTCAGTGATATGAGTCCTTAAAAATTCATAGTCATTGTTATCAACGTTACCGGTGATGTATTTAATAGCTGTGCCTAAAAAATTAAATAGTCCGCGTTTGTGTTGTTTTCGAGTTATTTTGTGCAAGTTGTCTTTTGTTTCTGAATATAAATGGTCGTATTGGTTTCTTAGTAATGAAAGTCCTGTCACGTTCGGTGTAAATCTCTCGAAATTATGTAAACTGTCACTTAAAGTCGCTTCTAATTTTGAAAGATTAATTTGTAGAATATGTCTGTGGTAGTGGGATATTTCTTTTGAATTTCCCATCGGTTCGGGGTAATATCCATTGTTAGGAACAATTTGAACTTTGATAAATGCCTCTAGAAGTGCTAGGCCTGTCCTGTAAAGAGATATTTTTATAAGTTTTTCGTAGTCTCTTTGCGTATTTAAGATGTGTGCTTGTTTGATTATTTTTGTCAGTCAGTCCTGTTATTTTAGTTTTGTTTTGCTTAGTAGGGGATATGTTATGATAGGGTGCGTCAAGCTTAGGTCTGTTTTTATTTTTCTTTACGTAGATTGTTTGTTTTTTAACATCTGGTATCGCCTCGGCGTTTTCGTTAATTTTATTTAAAGCTTTAGTTCGTTTATCTTTCTGTTTTTTGTATAGAAATTCTATAAACGGTTGGAGTTCGTCTTTATGTTTTTGATTGTATGTATCATATACGGGTAAATTGAAATCAAAATGAATTTCTTCGGCGTATGGGCCATATAATATTGAAAATGGGGAAAATCCCGTGGAACTATGTATAGATTGATTATAAATTAAAATTGCATGGGTTATTATTTGATCTAATGAATCGTGGGGGTTTTGGGATTTTAAAGTTCGAAGTTTTTCTATTAATGTGGAATGAAAACGTTCTATAGGAGAATTTGAAGAAGAATTATTTACTGTTGTAAAATGTACTTCGATTTTATGTAGGTTCATAAATTCTTTTAAGAGAGCGGAATTAAATTCTTTACCGCTGTCAAAAACTAATTTTTTCGGATAATTATGATGAGAGAAATAATGTCTTAATTTACTTAGACATGATACGGAAGCTTTGTCGGGTAATTTATAGCATTGGGCATATTTGGAAAATGAGTCGATTATTGTTAAATAATAATTTTTACTACATTGTAAAATATCTACATGAAGAATGTCGAAGGGTTTTTGACCAAGTAATGGACCTAGTTGTGGTAATTGATAGGGTTGTCTTTCGTATTTATTTTTTAAACAAATTTCACATTTGTTAATAAAATTAGCAATAGTAGATTGCATTGAGGGCCAGTAGAATTTATGTCTGAGATGTTTGTAAGTTTCAACTATACCGTTATGGTTAGAAGTGTGATAAATTTTTACGCATTCAATTTGTTTATTTTCTTCTATAATATCTTGTAAAAGTGTGTTACAGAAATTTGCTTTAACCGTATTGTCAATTGTCGTTCTAAAATAGTTACAAATAAAAGGTCTGAATTCATGAGGAGCTTTTATTCCAAATTTTTGTTTTGGTCGTAATATTGTTCTAAAAGCGTCCATGATACAGTCTTGCCAATTGTCAGTTACATTAATCGTGTACCTGTGTTTGTTAAATATTTTTTTATAATCAATATTAAATTCTTTTGAGTTTGGTATTATAATAATTTGATTTGTTGATAAATTTAATGCTTCTTCGGAAATAGGAATTCCGTTAATTGGATTTTCGATAGAAGTGTGTTGAGTTTGCGAATCGTCTGTTGGATTTTCTCTTATGTCATCAAAAGTATTTAAAAATTCGTCAATGTCAAAATCTGTCGTGTCAGGGGCGTTCGCGCAGATTGAATCACTAGTAAGAGCGTTTATTTGAATTCTAGAAAGTGCATCAGCTACCTGATTATCTTTACCTTTTTTATATTTAACTTCAAAATTATAATCGTCTAATTTTAATCGCCATCTCGCTAAGCGGGAAGTGGGATCTTTTATTTTATAAATCCAAACTAAAGGATTGTGATCTGTTTCAATTAAGAATTTTTGTCCATAGAGATATGGTCTAAAATGTTTACAAGAATCTATTATGGCTAGAAGTTCTTTTTCGGTCGTAGAATAATTTTGTTCGGCCGAATTTAAAGTACGAGAATAATATGCAATGGGGTGATTTGATTGTGTTAATACAGAGCCTATAGCTACATTAGATGCGTCTGTTGTTAACGTAAAAGATTGAGAAAAATCGGGATATTGTAATACAGGGGTATTAGAAAGTAAGGTTTTACATTTTTCGAAACATTCTAAATATGTTGGGTTTTTAATATCTATAACTGAGTTTTTTCTTGTACATCGCGTAAATGGAGAGGTAATTTTTGCGAAATTTGGTATGAAGCGTCTATAATAGCCAATTAATCCTAAAAATGATTTAATTTCTTTAATTGTTTTTGGAAGTGGGTATTTTTGAATAGCTTCTAGTTTTGCGGGATTTGGTTTGATTCCTTCTGGAGTCACAACGTGACCTAAAAATGCAACTTCTTTTGTCAAAAATTCAGACTTATCGAGTTGTACTTTAAGATTTGCGTCTTGAAAAGTTTTAAAAATAGTTGTAATGTGTGAGATGTGTTCTTGAAGAGATTTTGAAAATATAATTACGTCGTCCATGTAAACGAAACAGAATTTGTACAAAAATGGCCTTAGGAGATTATCCATTAATTTTTGAAAAGTGGCCGGGGCATTCTTTAGACCAAAGGGCATTCTAAGGAATTCAAAGTGTCCGTGAGGGACAGTAAAAGCGGTTTTCTCGATTGACTTGGGATCAAGTTCTATCTGGTGAAAACCTTGTGCTAAATCAAGGGTAGTGAAATATGTGGCTTTTCCTAAGTTGTCTAGAATCTCGTCTATTTTTGGAAGGGGATACTTGTCTTCAACGGTGATTTCGTTGAGTTTTCTATAGTCAATAACCATTCTGTACTTCCGCTTACCGGAAGAATCGAGCTTTTTCGGAATTATCCAAGTCGGAAAACTGTACGGCGAGATTGAAGGTCGAATGATTTTATCGTCTAATAATTTGTTAATTTGTTTAGTAATTTCTTCTTGCATACTTTTGGGGTGTCTAAAACTACGAGCGTATATGGGGTTTTCATCTCTTGTTCTGATTTCATGTTTAACAGCTGAGGTGAAAGATAAGTCCTTTTTTTCATCATAAAATATATCTTTAAATTTATAGCAAAGTTGTAGGATTTTATCTTTTTCCTCTGGGTTTAAATGTTGTGTTCTTATAATTTTTGGATCAAAATTTGAAGGTGTTTTGTCAGTATCGTAATTGTCTAATGATTCTACTTGTATTGGATCTAATTGCATTGGTTCATCTAAAATAATGTCGTCTATGTAACCGTCAGTTACGTTATGAATTGATTCAGGAAAAATAATATTATTTATTTTTGTTTCAGGTAATAATATTTCACCGTTTTTAATATTAACTGGAATTTTATAAAAGAGATTTTGAAAAGGAATATCTAAATTAAATTTTTGTAAAGTTAAAATTTTTGTTTTATAATTTAATATTGCAGAAAATTTTTCTAAATCATGATTTCCTAACAAAATATCAAAATCTTGGTTCCAATTTGCAATTCGTGAATCAATTATTTCATTAATACCAATTTCTTTAAATAAATCTGTTTTTAAATTATAAGAATGTTTAGTCGTTTTGTTCATGGAAGTTAACGTGAAATCTTTTTCATAAATATGAGAGGGATTAAAATATGTTGATGCGTGGGGCGTTATAATAGTGTCTGATCCTCCTGAGTCTATTAGTACTTTTAATTTACTTCTAGGTAGGATAAAATAGGGTAGACGGGGGTAACTTTTAATATTGTTTAACATGATTGAGGGGGTGGAAATTCCTCTAACGAAGGGTTGTGAAAATTTGTTTCTGTTGGGGAATTTTCAGCATAACTAGTGCTGGGATAATCATTTAAAGATTCATTATTTTCTTCGTTCTGAGATTGAACGTTAAAATTATGTGTACGTCTAGTTGACATACTCATGGGTTGAGAAGTGCGTATTGTTTGTACGCCGCTCATGGGTTTAGGGTTAGAATTAAATTGAGGAGGCGTATAATTATTTCGCATCATAGGGCTTCTAAATTGATTATTAGAATTATTAGAATAATTATTTTGATAAGTTGGTTTATTGTATGCAAAATTCGTATTAGTAAAATTACCTTGTTTAAAATTATTTTGAGGTTTAAAATTATTTTGAGTATTTCTGAATGTTGAATTATTGTTATTTTTATATTCAATTTTTGGTTTTTCTAATTTTGGTTTTGTATTCTGATTTCTTAAATAATTTTTGTAAGAGATTTGTGCTTCGCGATTATCATAAGAAATGCAGTGTTGTAACGCGCTTTCTAACGAGTCAAGTTTAAAATTAGATAAATGTTTATTATAGGGATAACTTACTCCCGTAGAGAATGAATCTAATGCTAATTCACGAAAATACGGTGCCTTAAATTGGGCAGTTTCCGCATTACAATTAAGAGAAATATTTTGTAACAAATCATTTAAATTTGTGGTAATTCTTTGGTGAAAATCGTCGTAATTTTCTGATGATTTTTGTACCGCATTCGTAAGTTGCGTGACTAAAATTCCTTCGGATCTCCGATCACCATATTTTTCTAATAATGCTGGACGAACATCTGTCCATGAAATTTTATTTGCAAAATTCAAAAAATCGCGTGGTTCACCTTTAATTCGCGACAATATGTTTGCATTTACTATAAATATTTGTGGATCAGTTAAATTTTGTCTATTTAAAAATTCTAATAGATTATCTACCGATTTTATGAATGTTGATAAATTTAAACCCGTAGAATATTCGGGCAGTGTTGAACAAAGACTAGAAATATCGCCGTTGCTGATCATACTTTCCGGAATAAGATTTAAATTTCTCGAACTAATCGGTTTTCTATTAAGAGGGCTTCTATCACGAAATTTAGGATTTTGTGAAATAACTAAATTCAATTCTTCTGCAGTAGAGTTTAAAAACGTGCTCATTAAAATGAAGAGTAAAAGGAAATTAGGAAAAATGTACTTACAGGAATACGATCAGTGTGATTGATTTTCTCTGCAGCATTCTTTCCTCAGATTCGTAGTGGACCTCTACCAAACAACTGAAGTTGACCAGGAATGAAGATTATTCTGTGTAGTGGATCCTGTTCGCAGCGCCAATTAAGTTTTCACTCACTCAAAGAACGTTTTAAAAAATGTTTTATTTACTGTTTACAAAAAGGTTTATTGACTTTAATATTACAAATTATTATTATTGAACTTTAACAATTTGTCGATTCAATACCTATAGGTATTTCACAAGTAAATTATTTAATTAAAAGTGTATACTGCTTGAAGATTGAAATTGAAGTGAACCCTGAGGGGACTGCGTGTTGTCTATTTATGGCTTCGGTTTCTAGGCGGGTGGCATCACTTACGAGTCGGTGAACCTCTGAATGGGCCATTGTTCGTAGGGGATTATGGTAACATTTCTATATAAATAAAAATTATGGTATAATCAACAAATTTTGATATTGAGGGAAGATTTTACAATGTTAATAGAAAAATTTTTTTTAAAATTAGAAAATTATTTAAAATTTAATTTTGAAAATTAAAAATCATTCAGTATAAAAATTTTGGGATAAGGTTTTTGAATCAAGTAAGGGTAGAAAAAAAAAGAAGGAAAAAAAAATTAATTAGATACGAAAAAAAAGTCATAAGATTTTTTTTTGATACTTTTGTCAAATAAATATAGAGAGTTGGAAATTTGTTATATAGAAGTGAAATATTGAATGTAAAAAGCCTGAATATGTATGAAATTAATTAGACAATGAAGAAATAAACATTTACAATAAAAACAATGTATTTAAAATAAATAAAATTATATGCTATATGGGATCTCAAGAAAAAAATTGGGTAATAGAAGAAATAAAGGTTTTTTGGAGATAATGGTTACAAAGAATATATGAAGAAGAGGAATAACAATTAAGAATATAAAAAAAAAATAATTAAGAAGTTAGAAGAGGTAGGAATATTGCTAAAAATGGTCAACAAAGTTTAGATAAGAGGAAGAAGAGGAAATTAAGAAAACACAAAGTTTATTAAGTATTCTAAATTTTGTAAGATTTTATGATTTTTTTTAGTTAGATCTGAACCCACTCCTAGAGTATCAATAGTTAATTTTTGTATATAATGCTTATCATTATAATATATATACATATAGTATATAAATCCCCACTTCGCAGTTATAAGAGAATATTCCAACCATTGTGCATTATTTAAAAGCAGTCTACATATTCATGTACATGAAAAAGAGACGCAGCAAAGATGAAAATATACCCTGGGATTATCCTAGTGAAAATATATGGTTTGTACTCTCCGGAAAATTATATACATCGTGTGTTTTCATGCTTTTCCAATTCTATATTAGGTCTGGAAATCGTCTGTGGATTTGGTTAGCTTTTCTATTAGATATATCCCTTTCATGTGACGTTCTGAAAATAAACAGTTCCTTTGGGACAACAACAACTTTAACCAATGTGTCGCTTTTGTTATTTATCTTTCTGTTTTTATCAGTTTCTAGGATTTATTAGAAATTAAATGATATTGACTCGCAAAGAAATTAAATTTTTATAATTACTTTCCCGACCACCTTCGAAAAGGGAAAGTATTGGTAAAGATGGAAATATCCATTTTGAGGTCACCTGAGATGATTAAGACCATTTTCAAATAGAAGTCTGTCTGCCTGTCTGCCTATCTGCCTGTCTGTCTATCTGCCTGTCTGCCTGCCTGTCTGTCTATCTGCCTGTCTGCCAGTCTGCCTGTCTGCCAGTCTGCCTGTCTGTCTATCTGCCTGTCTGCCTGTCTGTCTGTCTGCCTGTATGTCTATCTGCCTGTCTGCCTGTCTGTCTGTCTGTCTGTCTGCCTGTCTGCCTGTCTATCTATCTGCCTGTCTGCCTGTCTGCCTGTCTGCCTGTCTGCCTGTCTGTCTGCCTGTCTGCCTGTCTGCCTGTATAATTCAAAAAGATAAGATAGGGACATGTAAGCTTTTTTTATCCGATTTTATGTTGTTTTGGGTGGAACAATCATTTGTTTATAAATTCCAAAATGGTTAGTTTATATTACAGGTGTAAATGGTTTTCCTTTTTAAAGAACATAACTTTGATATGTATCACTTTATTGGAACACCGTGTATAATTGAAATTATTTTTAAATTGTTGTGTCGTCTGGTATACATCTCGCTAGGAAAACGGATTTAAACAAAAATATTTAGTTTTACATATTGAAGTTTTAAAGGCGATCCACCCTGTATATTCGATTTAAACTAATTTCATCCGATTTTTGTCGATTTTGTTTGATTTTTTTCTATGATTTTTCTCAATTTTCAATTTGTTTTGTTTTAATGGATTTTAAACAGTTTTATTCGAATTTAGTCGATTATTGTCGATTTTTGCCAACATTTATCGGTTTGTATTGATTTGTTTCGATTTTTTTCGATTTGAATCGGTTAAAATCGAAACGAATTAAAACAAACCAACATAAGTTGTTCTTTTTGGTTTATGTTGATTTTTATTGATTTTTGTTGATTTCTGTTGATATTTTTTCGATTTGTTTCAATTTTATTCCATTTTTATTGATTTTGTCGATTTCTGACGATTTTTGTTTTTTCGATTTGATCTGATTTATTGATTTTTTCGTTTTGTTTCGACAGTATTCGATTTAATCGGATTTTTGTCGACTTGTTTCGATTTTTTCAACATTTTCGGTTTTTATTTATTTATTCGATTTCACTCGATTTTGTTCAATCGTTTTTCGATTTTTTTCAGTTTTTCCATTTTTATCGATTTTATTTATAGATTTGAATCGTTTTCTTTTCATTTTTCGATTTTACTCGGTATTTTTGTTTTTTTTTTTTTTCATTCTTCTCAGTTTCAATCGATTTTATTCGATTATTGTCGATTTATTTCGTTTTCTGTCGACTTTTGACAACTTTTGTTGGTTTATTTTGATTTGTTTCGATTCTTTTCGGTTTTATTCGATTTTTTTTATTTGCGTTGATTTTTGTTCTTTTATGCTGTTATTTTTGTTGATTTTTTTTTATTTTTGTTGATTTTTGTTGATTTTTGTTGATTTTTGTTGATTTTTGTTGATTTTTGGTAATTTCTGTTGATTTATTTCGATTTAATGAATTTTTTTTTTGATTTTATGATTTCTTTCGATTTTTGTTTATTTTGATTTATTCGATTTTTTCGTTTTGTTTTGACTGTTTCGATTCTGATCGAGTTTATTCGATTTGTTTCGGTTTTTTCGATTGTTTTCGGTAATTTATTTATTTATTCCATTTGATTCCATTTTGTCCATTTTTCTTTTATTATTTTTTTCAATTAGGTTCAGTTTTAATCGATTGTATTCGACTTTTGTTGATTTTGGATTGCATTTGGATTATTTTCCATTTCTTCGTTTTCCTTCGGTTTTTTTGATTTTATTCGTTTTTTTTTCGATTTTTTTTTATTCATTCGATATTTTTTATTTATTCGATATTTTTTATTTGTTTTTTTTTCTATTTATTTGTTTCAATCTGACTAGAGTTTATCGGTTGTATTCGATTTTTGTTGATTTGTTTCGATTTCATTCAATTCTTTTCGATTATATTCGATTTGTTTAGATTTTTGTTGATTTGTCTCGTTTTTTGTCAATTTTTTTCTGTCGTATTCGATTTCTTTTGATCTTTCCAATTTTTTTTAGGCCAGTCCATGACTACAAAAAATAAATTAATTTGATGTCGATTTTCGTCAATTTGTTTTGAGACTTTTCAAATGTTTAAATTTTTGGCAACTTTTGTAGTTGTTCATTTCTTTTGTGTTATTTTTTTTTATTTTTTCCAATTAAGTTCAGTTTCAATCGATTTTATTCGATTTTTGGCAACTTTTGTTGGTTTGTTTTGATTTGCTCCGATTTTATTCGATTCCTTTCGGTTTTATTCGATTCGTTGCGGTTTTATTCCATTTTTTCTATCTATTTCGTTTTTTTTTATTTCTGTTGATTTATTTGGATTTGTTTCGGTATTTTTCGATTTCATTCGATTGATGATTTTTGTTGATTTTTGGTGATTTCTGTTGATTTATTTCGATTTTATTAAATTTTTTTCGATTTGCCGATTTCTTTCGATTTATTCGATTTTTTCTTGTTGTTTTGACTGTTTCGATCCTGATCGATTTTATTCTATGTTCGTCGATTTGTTTCGGTTTTTTCGATTGGTTTCGGTTATTTATTTATTTATTCGATTTGATTTTGTCAATTTTTTTTGGATTTCTTCGATTTTTTCCAAATATATATCGCTGCATCGTTTTGTTCTCATTTTTCGATTTTATTCGGTACTTTTTCTTCACTATTTTCGATTATGTTCAGTTTAATCGATTTGATGTTTGTTGGTTTGTTTCGATTTTATTCGATTTTGATCGTTTTTTTTTTTTGAATTTTATCTATTTGTTTTATTTTTTCGATTTTATTCAATGTCTATTAAATTTATTGGTTTTATTCAATTATTATTACTTTTGCCGATTTTTTTAATTCGTTTCGATTTAAGTCGATTTTTTTGGATTGTATTTCGATTATTTTCGATTTCATCATTTTGTATCAGTTTTTCCGATTTTATTCGGTATTTTTTTCTAGATTTTTATTTTATTTTTTTCGATTTTTTCGAGTTTTTTTCGATTTTATTCGATTTTTTGATTTTTTTGATTTGTTTTCTATTTTTATTTATTTGTTTCAATCTTACTAGTTTTTCGGTTGTATTCAATTTTTGTCGTTTTTTATTGATCTTTTTCTATTTTATTCGATTCTTTTCTATTATATTACATTCGTTTAGATTTTTGTTGATTTGTTTCGTTTTTTGTCAATTTTTTTCGAATTATTTCTGTTTTATTCGCTCTATATCGATTTTTCCGATTTTTTCCTCGCTACAAAAAATAAATTAATATAATATCGATTTTTGTCAATTTGTTTTGTTTTTTCAATTTGATTAGATTTTTGTGTGTTTAGTTCGATCTTTTTAAGTTTTTGTCAATTTTTTCTGTTTTTTTTTTCGATTTTGTCGATTTTTTCAAAACCAATCAATTAGACCAGATAATTTTTATATTTATTTAATATAAATCTGACAGATGAACCCTAAAGGAAGAAATATCTATCTAAAGATTTCGATCATCATCTCGACTTTTTTTAAATAAATTAATTTACGTGCGCCACTGCGGTCGAGATGCTTTTAAAATTTTTAAAACATCATCCATCACGACAGATTAGTAGATCGCAGAAGGCGATTTATTATTCTTAACACGTGTCGTGCCAGATCAAAAACAGATCAGTTTTGATTTTCGGCGATAGGGCGCTAGATATAGGGGCTGGTTATGTTTTTCGTGATGGGAATTTCCAATCAAATTTATATTCATTTCTGGATTTTAATAATCGAATCGAAAATTTTTTTATTCATCCACTCCAAAAACAAAATATTTAACGTTCCCTCCTATTTACAAAAAACCAACTTAACACATCCCCCCAGGCCAGAGGGTTACACACTCTTGTCGGTTTAAGGACGCGTAAGACATGGAGGACACTTCTTTTTCTCCTTTCGGATGACGTGTTGTGGGCGATTCAAATTAAAAGAATGAAAGAGAGAGAGAGAGAGAGGTAACAGGCACGCGGAATGTGGGTGCCCCGAAGGCATCCAGGATATTAAGCAATTTTTAAATAACAGGGCTGTTCGGGCGTCAACTCGAAAAATTGCCTCTTGCGAGCTTTCACACGAGCAATTAAGAAGTTTCGTGGAAGTTTGGTTACCGGATGTATCAAAAATTCATGTTATTTTTAATTCCATTTTCAAATTAATATTATTATTTATCATTATACTTACCGAAAAAAAAAACTACAGTTCATTCGGGATTGATTGAGAGTAATTTTATTCGATTTTTTCGGTTTGTTTTCATTGTATTCGATTCTGTGCGTTTTATTCGATTTTTGTCGATTTGTTTCGGTTTTTTCGATTTTTGTTCGTTTTTTCGATTGTTTTGATTTCATTCGATTTTTATTGATTATATTTGTCGATTTGCATCGGTTTCTTTTGATTTTTCGATTTTATTCGGTATTTTCGATTTGTTTCCAATTTTTTCGATTTGTTTCAGTTTTTATCGATTTCTGTTGATTTGTTTCGATTTTATTCGATACCCTTTGGTTTTTTCGATTTTTCTTGATTATTGTTGATTTTTGTTTTTTAACATTTTTATTTGTTTTTGTTGGGTTTTATTGTTTTTTGTTGATTTTCGTTAATTTTTGTTGAATTTTGTCGTTTTTGTTGTTTTTTATTGATTTTCATTGATTTTTGTTGATTTTTGTTGGTTTTATTTCAATTTTTACGGTTTCTTAGTTGTCTTTGTTTGATTTTGTTCATCTTTTTGATTATTATCGATTATTGTTGTTTTATTTATTTATTGTTTTGTTTATTTTTTATTTTTCTTGGCTTTGTTGATTTTTGATTATTTTTGTAGATTTTTATTGTTTTTTGTTGATTTTATATGGTTTTTATTATGGTTTTTGGATTTTGTTGATTTTTATTGTTTTTGTTGATTGTTTATGGTTTTTGTTGTTTTTGTAGGTTTTTGTTGATTTTTGTTTATTTTTGTTTATTTTTGTTTATTTTTGTTTATTTTTGTAGATTTTTGTAGATTTTTGTTGATTTTTGTTGATTTTCGTTGACTTTTGTTGATTTTTCTTGGTTTTGTTGATTTTTGAATATTTTTGTAGACTTTTATTGTTTTTTGTTGATTGTTTATGGTTTTTGTTGTTTTTGTAGGTTTTTGTTGATTTTTGTTTATTTTTGTAGATTTTTGTTGATTTTTGTTGATTTTTGTTGATTTTCGTTGACTTTCGTTGATTTTTCTTGGTTTTGTTGATTTTGGAATATTTTTGTAGATTTTTATTGTTCTTTGTTGTTTTGTAGGTTTTTGTTGATTTTTGTTTATTTTTGTAGATTTTTGTTGATTTTTGTTGATTTTCGTTGACTTTCGTTGATTTTTCTTGGTTTTGTTGATTTTTGAATATTTTTGTAGATTTTTATTGTTTTTTGTTGATTTTTTATGGTTTTTGTTGGTTTTCTTATTGTTTTTGTTGGTTTCTATTGTTTTTTGTTGATTATTTATGGTTTTTGTTGTTCTTTAATGTTGCTTTATGATTTTTGTTTATTTTTGTAGATTTTTGTTGATTTTTGTTGATTTTTGTTGGTTTTTGTTGATTTTTGTTGATGTTTGTTGATGTTTGTTGATGTTTGTTGATTTTTGTTGATTTTCATTGACTTTCGTTGGTTTTTCTTGGTTTTGTTGATTTTTTATGGTTTTGTTGGTTTTTCTTATTGTTTATTGGTTTTTGTTGATTTTTGTTGGTTTCTATTGTTTTTTGTTGATTGTTTATGGTTTTTGTTGTTCTTTAATGTTGATTTTAAATTTTTGTTGTTTTTGTAGATTTTTGTTCATTTTTGTTTGTTTTTGTAAATTTCTGTTGGTGTTTGTTGTTTTTTGTTCATTTTATTTAATGTTTCGTTTTCGTTTTTGTTTTGATTTTGCTTTTTCCATTTTTCAATTTCGATATGTTCGATTTCTTTTCATTTTTTAGAATTGTTTTAGTTTTAATAGATTTTATTCGATTTTAATCGATTTTTTCGATTCGTTTCGATGTTGCACTCAAGTTTTATTGACATTTGTGTCCATTTTTTTCGATTTGTTTTTATCGATTTTTTTTTAATTTTATTCAATTTGTTTCGATTTCTGTTGATTTCTTTCGATTTTATTCGGTTTTTCGATTTTTCTTGATTATTGTTGTTTTATTGATTTGTTGTTTTGTTTATTTTTGCAGATTTTTGTTGATTGTTGTTGATTTTCATTGACTTTCGTTGATTTTGTTGATTTTTGTTGGTTTTTGTTGACTTTTGTTGATTTTTGCTGATTTTTGTTGATTTTTGTTGGTTTTGTTGACTTTTGTTGATTTTTGTTGATTTTTTTCTTTTTGTTGATTTTTTTTTCTTTCGTTGATTTTTATTAATTTTTGTTGTATTTTTTTAATTTTTTCATTTTTTGATTTTGTTCGGTTTTTCGTTTTCTATTTTATTCGATATGTTCAATTTGTTTCCATTTATTCCATTTGTTTAAGTTTTAATAGATTCTATTCGATTTTCATCTATTTTATTCGATTTCGTTCGATTTTATTCAGTTTATTTCGGTTTTTTAGATTTCATTCGATTGTTGTTATTTTTATTGATATTTATTGATTCTTTCGATACGTTTCGATTTTATTGAGATTTGTTTCCATTTTTTTCGATTTGTTTCAGTTATTATCAATTTTTTTTCATTTTATTAAATTTGTTTCGATTTCTGTTGATTTGTTTCGATTTTATTTAATTCACTTCAGCTTTTTCGAGTTTTTTAAAATATTGTTAATGTGTTGATTTTTGTTGTTTTGTTGATTTTGTTGTTTTTTAATGGTTGATTTTTGCCGATTTTTATTGATTTTTGTTGATTTTTTTGATTTTCTTTAATTTTCGTTGATTTTTTTTATTTTATTTTGTTAATTTTTGCTGGTTTTTGTTGATTTTCGTTGTTTTTGTTAATTTTTGTTGAATTTTGTTGTTTTCAATGTTTTTTTTTGTTATAGTTGATTTTTGTTTATTTTGTGGATTTTTACTGGTTTTTGTTGATATTTTCGTTTATTTTTATTTCTTCGATTTTGTTCGTTTATTTCGATTTTTATCGATTTCATTTATCGATTTAAATCGGTTTCTTTTGATTTTTCTATTTTATTTGGTAAGTTCGATCTGTTTCCATTTTTTCGAATTATTGGTTTTAATTGAATTTTTGTTTTTATTATTCGATTTTCATCGATTTTTTTCGACCTTATTGGATTCATTTCGGTTTTTTTGATTTCATTCGATTCTTGTTGAATTTTGTTGGTTTTTATTAATAATTATCGATAATTTTAAAATAAAATAATTTTATAATTTTCTGTAACTTTGCCAGTTTAATAATTTTTTAAATTTTTAAAATTTAAGTTTTTTAATTGACAATTTTCGATCAATTAATTGAGTCGTAAATTCTGAAATAAACTAATTTCACAATTTTCAGTAATTTTTCAGTTATCATAATGGCTCAAATTTTTAAAATTTAATTTTTTTAATTTGTTAATATTGGAAAAAGTACAAATACCAATTTTCGATCAATTCATTAAGTGATTAATTTTAAAATAAGATTATTTTACAATTTTCAGTAATTTTTCAGTTTTCATAATGGCCCAATTTTTTTAATTTTCTCATATTGTAAAAAAGTGCCAATAACAATTTTCGATCAATTCATTGGCTCGTAAATTTGAAAATAAAATTATTTCACAATTTTCAGCAATTTTTCAGGTTTCAAAATGGCTAAAATTTTTAAAATTTATTTTTTTTAATTTTCTAATATTGGAAAAAAGTATCAATAACAAATTTCGATCAATTCATTGAGTCGTAAATTCTGAAATAAATTAATTTCACAATTTTCAGTAATTTTTCAGTTTTAAAAATGGCTCAAATTTTTAAAATTTAATGTTTTTAATTTTATAATATTAGAAAAAGTACCAATACCAATTTTTAATTTTATAATATTAGAAAAAGTACCAATACCAATTTTCAATCAATTCATTGAGTCGTAATTTCTGAAATAATATAATTTCACAATTTTTAGAAATTTTTCAGTTTTCATAAAGGCTCAAATTTTTTTAATTTAATTTTTTTAATTTTCTAATATTGGAAAAAAGTACCAATAACAATTTTCGATCACTTCATTGAGTCGTAATTTCTGAAATAATATAATTTCACAATTTTCAGTAATTTTTCAGTTTTCATAATGGATCAAATTTTTAAAATAAATTTTTTTTAATTTTCTAAATTCAAAAAAAAAATTACCTAATTTCGATTAAATAATCAAAAACAAATTGATTTTAGAATTTTCAGGAATTTTTCAGCTTTCAAAATTGCCCAAATTTTAATTTTTTTTTTTTTAATTTTCCACAATTGAAAAAAATACTAATACCAATTTTCGATCAAATCGTCAAAAATAAAATAATTTTACAATTTTCAGGAACTTTTCAGTCTTCAGAATGTCCCAAATTTTTAAAATGTATTTTGATTAATTTTTTAATATTGGAAATAAATATCAATACCAATTTTCGATCAAATCATCAAAAATAAAATAATTTTAGAATTTTCAGTAACTTTTTGTAAAGGTCAAAATTTCTTACCAAAAATTAAAACAAATCCATTAAATTTTAGAAAATATATTTCTATAATAAACTTAAAACAAATAATAAATTCCAAAGACCAGGACCGGACTAAAAAATATAATAAATAATTAAATGTATTGCAACTTTTAAAAAATCAATATTTTTAAAATATTTTTTTTTACAGAATAAGCACAAAATTTAATATAATGTTTTTTTTTCTCTTTTAATCGACTATTCGGGATTATGAAATTTTGATATCCATTGAAGTCCTTTAATCTTTACACAATTTTGAATGCAACTTAATGAATTCTTGATCCCTTGAAATTGATACTTCCCACGACCGTTATCCCGACATTATTAGAGAACCGGATCCCTCTATGCCAAAATTAACCAGTTCAAAGATCACAAGAACAGTTTCCTAGACGATGAATCGACCAAATTTACTCTCACGTCATCAGATCTATGGAACAATAAACACGCGTACTAACCATTTAATTGATCCTATACAGGGTAGCCCAAAATAAATTATCCGAAATTAATTTTTATAATATTTTATGAAGTTTTTTTGTGTACAATAAATTATTATCTATAAAAAAAATAGATCAGTTAAGCTTATCAATTTTTATTATTAAACTTTTTACCGAATTCTCAATAGTTTCACCGAAGATAATGTGCATGTAGATTTTCCCGAATTTTTATAGATTTTAAGGAAAAATGCACTTTGGTGCATAATATTCTATTGCAACGTTGTAGAGCATAACATTCCCTACAACTTTTGTATGAAACGTTTTCTAGAATTCCAAATAGTTTTAGCATTTTAGCCGCTAGAGGGCACAAAAAAAATGTGCATGTGGGTTTTCCAAAATTTGAGGACAAACAGTGCTATGTAGTGCAAAATGTTTCAATGCAATGTTGTAGAGTATCAAATTCACTACAACTTTATAGTCAAACTTTTTCCAGAATTCCGCATAGATACGTCGCTAGGGGGTGCGAAAAGATTGTGCATGTAGGTTTTTCCGACTTTTTCTGGATTTTGAGGACAAAAATGAACTTTAGTGCAAAATCTTATAAAGCAATGTTGTAGAGGATAAAATTCCCTGGAAGTTTTGTACTAATGTTTTTCCAGAATTCCCAATAGTTTAGTCGCTAGAGGGCACAAAAAAATGTGCATGTGGGTTTTCCAGTCTTTTCCAGAATTTGAGGACAAACAATGCACTTTAGTCAAAAATGTTTTAACGCCATGTTGTTGAGTATCAAATTCCCTACAACTTTAAAGTCAAACTTTTTTCAGAATTCCGCATAGATACGTCGCTAGAGGGTGTGAAAGAATTGTGCATGTAGGTTTTCCCGACTTTTTCTACATTTTGAGGATAAAAAATGAACTTTAGTGCAAAATATTCTATTACAACAGTGTAGAGCGTACAATTCTCTACAATTTTTGCACTAAAACTTTTTCCTCAATTCCCAATAGTTTAGCCGCTAGAGTTCACAACCTAGAGTGCACAAAAAATATGCATATAGGTTTTCCAGTTTTTTTTCACATTTTGAGGACAAAAAATGCACTTTAGTGTAAAATGTTTTATTGCAATGTTGTAGGGCGTAAAATTCTCTACAAGTTTTGTACTAAAGTTTTTCCTGGATTCCCAATAGTTTAGCCGCTAGAGGGCCAAAAAGACGTGCATGTAGGTTTTCCAGTCTTTTTCCAGATTTTAAGAGAAGACATTGCACTTTAGTGCAAAATGTTTTAGTGCAAAGTTGTAGAGTGTAAAATTCTCCACAAATTCTGTACTAAAGTTTTTCCTGAATTCGAAAAAGTTTAGCCGCTAGAGGGCACAAGAAGACGGGCATGTAGGTTTTCCAGTCTTTTCCAGATTTTAAGAGAAGACAATGCACTTTGGTGCAAAATGTTTTATTGCAAAGTTGTAGAGTGTAAAATTCTCTACAAATTCGGTACTAAAGTTTTTCCTTAATTCCCAATAGTTTAGCCGCTAGAGGGCACAAGTAGACGTGCATGTAGGTTTTCCTGTCTTTTTCCAGATTTTGAGAGAAAACAATGCACTTTAGTGAAAAATGTTTTGTTGCAAAGTTGTAGAGCGTAAAATTCTCTACAAATTTTGTACGAAGGCTTTTCCTGAATTCCCAATAGTTTAGCCGCTAGAGGGCACAAGAAGACGTGCATGTAGGTTTTCCAGTCTTTTTTAAGATTTTGAGAGAAAACAATGCACTTTAGTGAAAAATGTTTTGTTGCAAAGTTGTAGGGCGTAAAATTCTCTACAAATTTTGTACGAAGGCTTTTCCTGAATTCCCAATAGTTTAGCCGCTAGAGGGCACAAGAAGACGTGCATGTAGGTTTTCCAGTCTTTTTCCAGATTTTGAGAGCAAACAATGCACTTTAGTGAAAAATGTTTTGTCGCAAAGTTGTAGGGCGTAAAATTCTCTACAAATTTTGTACTAAAGTTTTTCCTGAATTCCCAATAGATTAGTCGCTATAGGGCACAAAAAAATGTGCATGTAGGTTTTCCAGTCTTTTTCCAGATTTTGAGGACAAAAAATGCACTTTAGTGCAAAATATTCTATTACAACATTGTAGAACGTAAAATTCTCTACAATTTTTGAACTAAAACTTTTTCCTGAATTCCCAATAGTTTAGCCGCTAGAGGGCACAAAAAATGTGCATATAGGTTTTCCAGTTTTTTTCAGATCTTGAGGACAAACAATGCACTTTAGTGTAAAATATTCTATTGCAATGTTGTGGGGCGTAAAATTCTCTACAAGTTTTGTACTAAAGTTTTTCCTGGATTCCCAATAGTTTAGCCGCTAGAGGGCCAAGAAGACGTGCATGTAGGTTTTCCAGTCTTTTTCCAGATTTTAAGAGAAGACAATGCACTTTAGTGCAAAATATTCTATTACAACATTGTAGAACGTAAAATTCTCTACAATTTTTGAACTAAAACTTTTTCCTGAATTCCCAATAGTTTAGCCGCTAGAGGGCACAAAAAATGTGCATATAGGTTTTCCAGTTTTTTTCAGATCTTGAGGACAAACAATGCACTTTAGTGTAAAATATTCTATTGCAATGTTGTGGGGCGTAAAATTCTCTACAAGTTTTGTACTAAAGTTTTTCCTGGATTCCCAATAGTTTAGCCGCTAGAGGGCCAAGAAGACGTGCATGTAGGTTTTCCAGTCTTTTTCCAGATTTTAAGAGAAGACAATGCACTTTAGTGCAAAATATTCTATTACAACATTGTAGAACGTAAAATTCTCTACAATTTTTGAACTAAAACTTTTTCCTGAATTCCCAATAGTTTAGCCGCTAGAGGGCACAAAAAATGTGCATATAGGTTTTCCAGTTTTTTTCAGATCTTGAGGACAAACAATGCACTTTAGTGTAAAATATTCTATTGCAATGTTGTGGGGCGTAAAATTCTCTACAAGTTTTGTACTAAAGTTTTTCCTGGATTCCCAATAGTTTAGCCGCTAGAGGGCACAAGAAAATGTGAATGTAGGTTTCCAGTCTTTTTCCAGATTTTGAGAGAAAACAATGAACTTTAGTGCAAAATATTATATAGCTATGTTGTAGAGGGTAAAATTTCCTAAAAATTTTGTTTTAAACTTTTTCCTGAATTCCTAATAGTTTAGCCGCTAGAGGGCATAAAAAAAATGTGCATATAGTTTTTCCAGTCTTTTTCCAGACTTTTTTCAGATTTTGAGGACAAATAATGCACTTTAGTGCAAAATATTCTATTACAACAGTGTAGAGCGTAAAATTCTCTACAATTTTTGTACCAAACTTTTTCCAGAATTCCCAATAGTTTGGCCGCTAGATTGAACAATAAAATGAGAATGTAGGTTTTTCAGTCTTTTTCCGGATTTTGAGGGTAAACAATGAACTTTAGTGAAAAATGTTATATAGCTATGTTATAGAGGATAAAATTCCCTAAAAATCTTGTTTAAAAATTTTTCCTGAATTCCCAATAGTTTAGCCGCTAGAGGGCACAAAAAAAATCCATGTAGGTTTTCCAGTCTTTTTCCAGTTTTTTTCCAGAATTTGAGGACAAAGCACTTAATGAAAAATGTTTTAACGTAATGTTGTAGAGTATCAAATTCCCTACAACTTTAAGTTCAAACTTTTTCCAGAATTCCGGGCAGATTCGTCCCTAGAGGGCACAAGAAAATGTGCATATAGGTTTCCAGTCTTTTTCCAGATTTTGAGGACAAACAATGAACTTTGGTGCAAAATGTTGTAGCCAAGTTGTAGTGCACCAAATTCTCTACAACTTTTTTCAGAATTCCTAGTAGTATCGCCGCTAGAGGGCGCGAAATAGATAAACATTCGCGCCCTCTAGTCTTGAAACCACTGGGAATTTGAGAAAAAGTTCAATACAAAAATTGTAGAACATTTTATGCTCTATAAATTTGCCCCAGAATGTTTTCTTCTAAAATGCATTATTTGTACTGAAATTCTACAAAAAAAAACCCAAATAGCCTACATGAATATTATTTTTGCGCCCTCTAGTGGCAAAACTATACGTGTTGGAAAACACCTTGTATTTTTACTTTCCGAACAACAGAGTTGTATAGAAGGAAAGTATTGCGATCATGATATTTTGACCATACCCAGATTTTAACGAATCTTTACGTTTTGAGGTCACCTGAATCCATTTATACCATTTTTAGCATGATGTCTGTCTGTGTGTGTGTGTGTGTGTGTGTGTGTGTGTGGGTGTGTGTGTCTGTGTGTGGGTGTGTGTGTCTGTGTGTGGGTGTGTGTGTCTGTGTGTGTGTGTGTGTGTGTGTGTGAACACGATAGCGTCTAAACGGCTGAACCGATTTAGATGAAATTTAATACACATATTAAGGGTAGCAAGGAGACGACCTGTATAGATTTTGGAGTTAATCAGACAACCGGAAGTGACAGTTGCTATAGGTGATGACGTCATTACTAAACAAGATGGCAATAAAGTTTTACACATATATTTTTTATACGTTACAGTTTAATTTAGAATGATTAAAATTTTTAAAACTTTTGCCATTGTTGCCAGATTTATCAAAAAGTATTTTTTTTTTCATATTTTTCTTAAATAACCAAAATAATGCATTTTTATGAAAAATTACAGGATATGATAGTTGTAGAACATAAAATTTTCTACACATTTTGTCATTACTGGTTTTTTGAATTCCTGATAGTTTCGCCGCTAGAGGGCGTAAAAAAAATTATATTGATATTTTTGTGACTTTTTTAGATTTTGAGACAAATTATGGAGTTTTATGAAAAATTACATGGTATCAAAATTGTAGAACATAAAATTTTCTATAAATTTTGTCTTGACTATTTTTTCAAGTTGCGCACAGTTTCGCCGCTGGTTTTTATTTTAATTTTTATCTTTATTAAATTATTATTTTTTAGTTAAATTTTTATATTAAAAATTTAAAAAAAATATATTTAAATTTGTAATAATTAATTTTATAATTATAATTTTTTTCAAAATTTTATTACAAAAATTTTGGAATTTTTAAAAAATTGGCTAAGAAATTTAATATTATATTACGATTTTAAACTAAATTGAATAACTTCTAAAATATTAAAGTTATTGAAATGTGATTTTCACCATTCGAAAGATAATATAAAACTCTAAATTTTAAATGTATGTTAGTTTCTTAAAATTTAGAATTGTAATTATTATAGACAAAATTAAGAATTTTTTAAAATTTTCTTGTAATTTCGTTTTATCAATAAGTATAAAATAAATGAAAAAATTAAATAGCATTTTCGAAAAAGATCCAAAAGTACTATGTGTGTAAATTATTTCATAATTTTAACATAGTATTTGTAAAAGTTATAGCAAAAAATGAAAGAAATTAAAACAATTCAATAGATTTACCCTTGAATTTTTGAAAAAAAATTTGATTTTTTTTTTATTTTTTTAAACTAACTTTATTAATGCATTTTGATCCAGAAACCTAAAAAAGGTCTGTTTCCCATTTTGAATAAAATTGAATGAGATATTAATTATTTATTGATTTTAAAATTATTCAAAAATAGGTTTGATTTGTTTTAAGGTTAAAATTAATATTAAAAATTTAAATAAAATTACCCTTAAATTTATAGTCAAAAAGTCTATAATTGTGATTTTTTTCAAAATTTTATTCAAAAAATTGTAGATTTCCTATTTTTTTTGAAATTTAATATAAGTTTAAAAAAAAATTGAATAACTTTAAAAATATTAAAGATATTAAAATGGGATTTATACCATTCGATAGGTAATATAATTAATGTATTTTAATGCAGAAAAACTAAAATAATCGATTAAACAATTACTTTACTAGGAGTGTTCGGAAAGTTGGGTGGGATTGCCCCCTCATTTTTTAATTAGTTTCCGCTATTTTTCCATATTTTCCTGTTTTCTTATTTTTTACTATTTCTCCCTATTTGTATTTATTTTTTTCTTCATTTTGCCCTATTTTTGTACTTTACCCAATTTTTTCCTGTTTTCCCCTACTTTTTTCCTATTTTTTAACTATTTTTCCCATTTTTCTCAATTTCCCTATTTGCCCATTTTTCCAATTTCTTCATATTTTTTCTCCTTTTTATTATATCATTCTGTTTTCGCTATTTATCCCCGTCATTTTCAATTTTTTTTCTATTTTCCCTATTTTTCTCTATTTTCTTTATTTTATCCAATTTTTTTTTCGTTTTTCTTATTTTTCCCAAATTTTTAGAATTTATCCCTGTTTTCCAATATTTTACCACGTTTCATTATTTTTCCTTATTTTTCAATATTTGATTCGATTTTTTACCATTTTTTTTATTTTTCTTTATTATTTTCAAATTTCCCCATTTTTCCCTGTTTATTCGTATCTCTCTTAATGTTTTCTTCCATTTTTTTCCAGGTTTTCATTGGTTTTTCCTTTTTTTTCATAGTTTTTTCAATTTTTTTACTATTTTTCGCTATTTTGTTCTATTGTTTCCTGTTTTCTTTATTTTTCACAATCGCAATTTTTTCTTATTTTCCCTATTTTTTTACTATTTTCTCTTATGTTTCATTATTTTTCCAGATTTTTATCTATGTATCTCTAATATCTTCATTTTCTTTTCTATTTTTTCCTTATTTTGCCCTAGTTTTTCCTTTTTTTCTCAATTTTTCGTAATTTTCCTGTTCTTCATTATTTTTTCCTGTTTTACCCTATTTATCCCTATTATTTTCCGTTTTCCCTTTTTTCATTAGTTTCCGCTATTTTTCCATATTTTCCTGTTTTCTTATTTTTTAAGTGCAAAATTTTCTTGTTCAAAGTTGTAAATCATCAAATTTTCTTTAACTTTTATAACTTTTTATCGAATTCCTTATAGTTTCGCCGCTAGGTGGCGAGAAAAATACACATTTATAATTTTCCATTTTTTTAAAATTGGAGGTAAATTATACTCTTAAGTGCAAAATGTTTCAGTGCAAAGTTGTTAAGCATTAAATTCCCCACAACTATTTTATGAAAATTTTTCCCGATTTCTCAATAGTTTTCACACATGATTTTAGGAGATCCTAATTGTAGCAGTGTGATATATAACGTGCGCATGCGCAGATTATGTCATCAATATTGAAATATCAATTCTGTAGACGTATTCACCATCAGCTAGCTATTTTTAATGTGTTCTATAAGTTAATGTAATAATGCTAAGTATTGTGTCATTAAAATAATCCTATTCTCTAGGGTCGAGCCGGGAAAGTTCTGGGGTGAAAAGTTAAAGACAAAAAATTTGATGCTTTACAACTTTGCACCAGAACATTTTGCAGTAAAATGCATTATTTGTCCTCAAAATCTAGTGGCGCAACTATTAAAAATTCTGGAATAAGTTTTAAACAAAAGTTATAGGGAATTTTATGCTCTAAAAATTTGTACCACAATATTTTGCACTAAAGTGTATTGTTTGTCCTTAAAATTTAAAAAAGTAAAAAATTGTTACATGTGTATTTAATCAATGTCGGTCTTGAGGACCTTTTACTATACCAATTTAAACCAAAAATTATTGATCGCATTTCAGGCACACACCGAATCTGCATACCAAATTTCAGCTTGATTGGTCAAACGGTTCGGCAGTTATCGTGGAAGATTACACACAGACACACAGACAGACCATACGCTGGAAATGGTCTCAATCTTCTTGGGGGATCTCAAAATGGATATTTCCATCGATATCTCGATTTTTTTTTTTTGCTCGTTCACCTTACTTTCCCTTTGATGGGTCCGGGAAAGTAAAAACAGAGCTGGCTATGAAACGTCAAGTCAGAACGTTGTCTGCGCTGTCAAGATTAAATTTAATTTGAACTGTCAAACCGTTTATAAGTTTGAAACATTTTATTAAAATTAAAATTACTTAAAAATGGAGTCAAATAGTGAACATGAGACGTCTTGCACACCTCCAGATATAAGAGAAGCTTCAAAAATTGTAAGTTTAAATTTATTGCCAGAAAAATCTAGAAAAGTTTATATGTATATCTGCCTATGAAACGTTTATGGGATGGAGAATTGACAAAAAAAAACTAAGTCTTTCTCAGAATCCGTTTTATTGGTTTACTTTAGCGAGTTATCCACAAAATATAAACCTTCAACATTATGGACAACCTACTCTATGCTGACAAGTACAATAAATTTTGTTTCAATGTTACTTATTTAATAACAGATTTATAGTAATTTAGTCAAAAATTTTTAGTAGTCGTGGATAAAGTATAGTATTCTACTAGCATATAATAGCTATTAAACGCCACTCTTGTGAATAATAGCCATCATTATATGCTAGATGGATAATATACTAATTAAATTATCCTTTTTTTCACATTTTTGTCAAGTTTTTCTAAAATTACCCTTTTTTCCAATTTTTACTACTTTTTCGATTTAAATTTTCTTTTTTCCTCAAAAACTTCCCCTCGTTTCTCTCAAGTTTTGTCACTCTTTAGTCTCAAATTTCTTTTCTCTCACATTTTGTCACTTTTTTACTGAAATTTCTTCATTCTCTCTCATTTTTGTCACTTTTTTGTTTTAAAATTTCCCTCCAAAATTTCTTTTCGTTTTCCTCGGTTTTTTCCCTTTTTTGTCTCAAATTTTGTCATTTTTGTTCTGAAATTTTCTCTCTCGAACATTACCATTTTTTTTATAAAATTACCTCTTTTTCTTAT